>JADFUC010002230.1:0-600000 GCA_019722365.1 Lithospermum erythrorhizon | reverse complement strand
TAAACATACGGTTTGATAGGAACAAGTAGCTTCAAGGAACATTTAGGCTGAGGATAAATATACAAATTTCACATTATTATAAACATGATTACACGAATGATTTAAGATTACTCTAGATCTTAGATTAGGTATGCAGACAGAGTAAAGAAACAAAGGAAAAAGATCCATGGAGTTTCAAATCGAGGAAGGAATCAACGTCAAAATATACATCCGTAAGTAATAATATAAGAGTCGCAAGCTGCCGAAGTTAACCCCTAACTATATACTACAGCCTTCACGAAATAAATATGCGATTACTTGGAGGTGTATGATAGGTTGGTGGAACCTGGTGGCCAACTTTGCCCCTCCTAGAGAATGCAGCCATTGGATCTGTATAATAATCAAATCTCGCAGCAGCAGGTGAACTAGCCGGACTTGCAGAAGATTCGTTCAAGGGATTGACAAGGTTTGGAGGAACCACGAGAGAACCTTCTGTATCCTGTGAACTCGTAGCTCGTTCAGCCTGCATCCGCATAGCTCTTAGCCTTTCGCTTCTCTTTTCCGCCTCTTCCATTATATCTGACCACAAACAAAAGCTAATCACTGACCAAACCTCTCACTAAGCGACATCATTTTTAACGATAATTACTTTCGATACAATCAGATAAATGTCATACAGTCAATACATAGGAAAATAGAGGTAGCTGATTTTCACAATACCGAAATTATCATTCGAGCGGGAAAAACAGTAGCACAGCTAAATCGGTATAAATGTAGCATCAAATAAACATTTCCAAATTACTCCCTCTATTTCAAAAAAAAAAAAAAAATTATAGTTTAGGATTTTGATTATCTGACTTTTTAAATTCTGAACTCAAATACATTTTTCAATATGTTGTATAGTATATGGTGAAAAATATATGAAAAGATAGCATTTTTAATATACTTTACTATTACCACGATAATTCCCGTGCGTCTATTAAGGCCCCCAATTTTGTTAATTTTGAATATTGAAAATCAAACTAGACTATCTTTTCGGGATAAAGGTAAGTAATACGCAACATTCATTCTTACTGAGTAAGAAACAAAAAACGATGAAGCAGACAAAAATTGATATAAATATGCAATTCAAACCTAAAAAATACTACTACCCCTAAAAAACAATTACTCAGTTTGTTTCCCAATTGTGAAAATTAACAAAATTCGTAGCTTAATTGACACATATAACATTGATTTCAACAAAAATAAATAAAAGATTAACTGAATTTTAATTGAGTCAAAGGTCAAGCATCAATATTAGAAAGTGGACAACAAATAATGAGGCTTTTGTAACTTTACCAACCCCTGACTAATTTTAATGTGGAAATTAAATATCCTTAGCGTTTAATGTACAAATTGGAATAAATTTCGGGGTGTTTTGTAGAAACATGACCAAGGCGGCGGGGCGTGTATGTGTCGTGTTGTGGGATAGCAGAGGGCAATCGGGTGATTTTTTTTTCTTAAATATAAACCATTGATATTGATTTATAGACAGCCACAGGACAAATTGATACGGACACGTACACATGCGAAGTCATTCCCAAATGATAAATGAGTTTCTGATTAAAAAACACATGTAATCAAACCCTTATCAAAAATAAAATACAAAAGATGGGAGAATTCATGTTGACCAAACCATCCATGGAGTAAGTCAGAGCATTCAGTATGTCCTCCTCCCTTATTCCCTACATGTCTGAGTGGCTGCTGGAAACATCCCAGTGCCCCTTTGAACAGTTTTTTTTTTTTTAGTGAGTGAGGCCTGCCTAACAATATTACTTCATGGGAATTCGAACTCACTAATACATAAAAGTTCATCAGAACATTTGAGGAAAGTATCCGGCACTGCAAGTCAAAATTTTTGATGTTTATAATAAAGAATCTCGACCTAGAAAATTAAAAATATATTAAAAACATGAAAAAAGTAAGACTGACCACTGAAACCATACACTAGAAGATGACAAAGATGTATTTCGATTTCAGTAATAAATGGAGGTTCAGAAACCTCTGTGCTGCAAGAGTAGCTTAAAAGAGAGTATCTTCAAGAAGCTCGTGATTTATGGATAAAAACGAAAATTTAATTATAAAGCAACTTAATCCCTCGCGATAACCATAGATTGTTTCCAAATTAACATTAACTGTATTGCTTGGATTTTAAGGGATGAATCGAGAGTAACGTGAAACATACCAACCATAGAAACAATCATGGAATTTAAATTTAACGCTTGGGAAATGCTGATTAGATAATTTTAAATTTTTTGAGGTGAATTAGATGAAACATATTTAAAAATAGCATTCACTTCCATTAGCATAGCTTTTGAACAATAATGATTTTAGGATGAGCTTTTGAGATAAACTGATTTCCTGAAATAAAAACATATTTTCACCAAAGGCCAATATCATGACCGAACCACTGCACTATCTGATTATCAAATCTATCATCACTTTTAAAGCCATCTACTCCCCACTATACCCAAATACCCTCTCTTAAGCACTTTTAAAATTTACCACCACATCAAAACAAATCATAATTTTATTCACCCCATCAAAACCTACCATTAGTTACCTGAATAGTGTAAATCAGAGAAAATGTAGTAGACTCTAGGAAGACCCCGCTGCAATTTTGCACACCAAATAGTGGTTTTTTGTTGTCAAATTTGCCCCCAGTTTGCATCTTGGATGATCTTATAGGTAATAGGTGTGTGACAAATCACATTGAAAGAAACATCAATGTAGACAAGAAAATGAAATTCAAACAATAGGTGTGACAAAATATTTAAGGATAGTCTAAGTTCATAAGCATCAATGTTTCAAAAATGACATGTCCAAAGGTGTGAATATCAAATCTTCCAACATCATCAGGAAATTACTTGGATACAGACTGCGATTTCCCATCCGGAATGGAAAACAGAACAACAGGCTTAGAAGGTCTAATGAAGGGGACGTCGCATCTATAATAGCCTTTCCTCTCCAGCTGCAATATGTCTCCACATTTTAAGTTTCGCATATCCGATTCCCCTAAGGCTAGAGTCTCCTTTTGTGTGCATGGGTTCACGACATCAACAAAATCTTCATCTTCCTCGAGCTGAAACAAGCATGCAAGAAAACTTATATGTAAGTCTCAAGGATGATAATAAAATTAACTCACTCCCCTTTGAGTCAAAGTTATAATGATGTTAAAGTAAAGTTGCTAGAAAATATTTGAGTTTAAAAAAATTTAAAAGTTCAACCATCAAAAGTCAAAGTTCTTGTGTTGAGAGTTTCCGCAAGGAACATCCCCCACCCAGCAGTCTCTACATTCACCTTTAATGCTCACGCATATGGATGGGGGATACCATGTAACAAACCGGACTTATTGAAAAATGGGTTGCTACATACTTAGTTAAAGTAGTGCTAGTTCCTAATTAGAGTGACTTGGTAGAAGGAACAGAGAGAATAATTACTTTCAGCATGCCCGTATTACCTTTTTCTTTGTAATGAGATAATCAAAGTCCACCAAAGACAGAGGCACAAGCTCATTGGTATCAGGCAGCCATGTGAGCTTCAACTTTGTTGCCTTGACGGATCCTTCAAGATGCAAAACTCCAGTTAGTTGTGTCACAAAACCATCTTGATCCTTCTTGATCTCTTTAACGATTGCATTTCCCCAGTCCTTCAAAGTTACTTCCTCATTCTCTGACATTGATAGTGCATCATCCTGGTCAATCCATATTTTACTTGTATAAGTGGAAGCCTTCTCACCGGCACCTTCAAACTTCTTATGCTTCGGCAAAATGCGGACAAATGGTGCCTCCGGGCCATTGGTTAAGGTCAGCAATGCCTTTCGGTTTTCAATGACTGCAGTATGCCTTGGGCACACAGGATCAATGATCTTCTTATTGATGGCCCAGAGTTTATCCCATTCCATAAGATTGAGATTCTTTGATGCTCCCTGTATCAATTTTATAGTTATTAAATATACAATTAGCTAATACAATGACAGGTATTTTCGAAGGTCTTGAAAGGCCAGAAACATTGCATATTTGCATCTCAAGTACATTAGAAACTATATACTGTGTCAATTAGAAAGACAAATTAAACTGATCTGACTGACTACATGAAAAGATCGGTAAAAGAAATTGCAGCCTAACGCTTTTTCACAGGCTTGTGGTAATTGAACTTAAAAATTGCTTTGTGATTCAAGAAAAAGGCACTACATTAGAGACCACCCGAATAATTGCAACCATGAAGTATATGGTACAAGTGTTACCTGTTCAAGGATAAACTGTTTCAGAGCTTCTATTAAAAGGCCCCTGCGTACGATTCCTTGGACGGTTGGAAAACGAGGATCATCCCACCCATCAACCTTTCCATTCTGGACAAACCAGAGTAGCTTGCGCTTACTCAGAAGTGTATAAACCATGTTCAACCGGCTGAACCCCGTATAGCGAACCTTCTGGAATCCCTTGCTATCTGATTGAATCCTATAATATTGATCATTACGATCGGCACTCAGATCGACCGAAGGCATGCCAAGTGCCTTCGATAGCATCCACAAATGACACCTAAAACTTCATATGTAGTAAACCATTTGGGACTCAATCCTGCGGTGGGGTCAAATTGCAGCGGTAATACACTGGATCTTCAGTGACTTGTTCGGTCCTGCATATCCAACTTCCCGCAGACAAATGCTCACATCAGACCTCAGATCCAGCAATCATTTCTTCCATACTTAAGTTCTCATCCCTACTGACTTTAAGTACCATCCATCCTTTCCTCCCCGCATTTTCCTCATACGTGATGTATCATCATGCTTCTCTCTATGACGTCCTCTTCGGCCATCTCCATTTGTCTGTGGGAAATAGTCTGATGTGCATGCTACGATTCTCAGATTTAATGCCTAAAGTTTCTGCTATATCTTCAGAAGCCATCCACAAATTCATTACCTTGTCAGGGTTAGTATCATCCATACATCATGAAATTGGACTCTTCATACTTGTCAAAAGCATTTGTTCAATAGAGCTGCTTAGCATGGCCTATGTGAAGATGAATCCATTTTGTTCTGGCGCAAACTGGCATTCGATTTTACCCATCTCTACCTAGGAAGCTCTACCTCTGACGTGGTCTGGCTTACAACTTTACCTTTCCCACTATTGTCAACATTCACATTGTTACTACGGCCATTAGGAATTTGTTGTTCTTTCACTTTAGATGGAGAATGATACTCATCTGAAAGCAGTACTGCTACCTAGAATTGAATTGAACCATCGTACTAAATTTTGGTACTTCTTTGACTTTCTTAAACTCACCCACCTTACTCCAGTTCCTGCAACATAGCAAGTTTGGAGTTAAAAAAATCAACGTTAAAGATATGCACATAAAGCCAGAACCATACCATGAAGTGAAATATACTGAACTAAGAAAGGAAACTAGAAGGTTGAGGGTTGAGGGTTGAACAAAATTGTCCCAACATAGAAGAATAAACACCAAAAAGTTGGGAAAGAAAAAATGCTGCGCAATATGTTTCTTAAAATATGTACAGAAACTCTTGAGCATGTTCAGGCAGGCCATTTCATGGGTGGCACCCTTTAATGCTCTGGTGTAGCCCAATACTCAAGAAGCTAGAAGGGCTCACTGCATCTATCTAATTAGAAGTATAACAAATTTAACACTGGAAAATAGGTGGATATTAGCTGGCATAGCCTTCAAATTTGAGACCATGAAAAGATTATAACAAATGAAATAATCTTACCAGCCAGACATGACCATATGGCTAAGTCTGCAATTGACAAGCTGTGCCCGACCAGAAAGGTCTTATGCAAGAGATATTGATCGACATATGCACATGCTCCCTCAAATTCAGACCCAACAGTGAAATGGTTATTCTACCGGCCCTGGCCGATCTGGAGCAAAAAATAAAGCCACAAACAAAAAAGATTGCTAAGCATTGGAAAAATCAATGAGTTGCAGGAAGTAACCCGATGGCACTCAAACACGCGCCTCATAAAGATTGATAGAGTTGGCTAGCCTTCCTATGTGTCTCAAAAGCACATCTGCTCCTTGCAACTTTTTCCTGAACATAAATAGTTTCTAAGCATTGTCACTATCACAAAACAAATTTATGAAATTTAATCTCTCAAATTAAAAGAAGATCGACTTTAGTTTAAGTTTAACACGCTGTTAGTGATTATTATGTCTACTCAGTTAGTCAAGGTAAATGTAATCATGTTAAAAAAAAAATATGATTTGGAGCTCAAATTTATTTTGCTTGTAGATTGCCTCAGTCTTTTGCCATTAAAGAGGAATTTGTTATAATCCACAACTCAGTTTATCCAGTCCCAGTATATAATTTATCGAAAACAAACATATATTGAATAAATGCTAAACTTGCCTCAAATTCATAATTCAGATAGAGCTTTTGATTTTATGATGACATGGCTTTCATCAACATATAATTAAATTTATATGAGGCAAACTATTTCTGCCAAACACTATATATAATCATAAATTAGTTACTCAAAAATTAGCTAAACTAACTATAAATATAGAGAAAATTACCTAGAATTATACTTACTCCATTTCAAAAAAATAATCTAGTTTGATTTTCAATGGTCAAAATTAAATTTTTGCAACCTTTATTTGGCAATACATGATTTGGATCCAATATAGGTATGAGTGATTTTCAATGTATAAAAATTAACAAAACTTTTTTTTAAACCTTAATCAAGAACAACTTTAGATTCTGAACAAAACCCTATTATTCTAATAAGAAAGAAAGAAAATATCGTTATCTTCAAATACCATACAACATATACATAAAAACATTTAAGTTCAACCATCAAAATTCAAAATTGGACAATCTTTTTCAAATAGAAGATCGTCTAGTTTGATTTCCAACGCTCAAAATTAACAAAATTTACAACCTTAATTGACTCAAAATTGATTCGAATCAACACTATTATTCTAATAGTAAAGTTGGTTATAATTCACCACACACCATATGTACATGAAAAACATTGCAGTTCAACCATCAAAATTCAACATTGGACAATCTTTTTTGAATGTAAGGTAGTCTAGATGGTGGTCACCATTAAATGGAATCTTTTGCAAATCTAAATTCAAGGCATAATCAGTTCAAAAATATTTGTTAGTTCAAAATACATTTAAGAGCTGGATACACTTTGTGTAGTTTAATCATTTTGAGTAATAAAAAATTGAAATAGCAAGAATATTAAAAGAAATGGTACCCGTTGGAAAAAGAGAGGGTGGGGATGGAGGCAGAGGGGAGTGAAGCATCGGCGGAGATTGGGATTCCGCCGATTTTGGCTGCCGCAATTGCTGCTACTGGTGGACTATCTGCAGCATATAAAATCTTCATTTCCATATTTTTTTCTACTAACAAAATGCCACTTTTTGTCTAATTCATCAAATTTTGGTTATGGAAATAGTAGCTGATGTCGGGCGTGCCCCCTTTATATACTGAGAGATATCGTGCTGCTTTTATTGTATTTCTGTACCAGATGCTTTATATAAATTGGTTAAAAATAAAAATAATTAAAAAATATTAATTTGAATAAAAATTATATAATTATTTAACAGAATTTAATATAAGGAAAATTAGTTAAAAAATACAAATGGAGTATTAACATTAATATTATTGTTAGATACGGCCCAATGTTTGAGTAGTAAACATGGGTTGCTCAGTTTTAAAAAGTATATGTACGTGGGTATTATTTCATGGGTATATTTTATATGAATTTAGATTATATATAATGGTGTATTAAACCTGTAAAATAAATAATAAATTACATCAATTGACATAATACGAAATGGAATTTAAATCATGTATACATTTAAATTTTCAACTCATTAAAAAAATGGCATTTGAAGAAATTGTGGAATTATCATATAATTACTAATTTTACACTAAAAATATTTCATATAGTAAATTCATAACTCTTTGCACTATATCATAACAAATGCACGTTTGATTTGAATATAAAAAAATACAATACATTTTCAATTATATTAAGTAGTTTTGAGTTATTTTTTATTTGGAAGAGAGATAATTTAGATTAAACCTTAAACTATCGTAGGAGTAAAAGCTTGAATCAGTAGCTGAATTTAAGAAAACAAAATATGTAAGCATTTGTATTTGAAATACGTGAAACGAAAAATCGTGCTTAATACTCAAACAATCTGTTGATAGCGTTCTTCAATTTATGTTGTATTTTAGCGCCAAATCAAATGTTAGTATTTTTTTTACTTTATAAATTTGGTGTTATATTTTTACAAGGGCATTAACAAATTTGTTATATTTGGAGACATATATTTTGTACATGGTCTAAATTGTTTATATTTTTTAAAAATTTATATAAAAAAAAATTATAGAGAAATTATTTTACAACACCGTAACCAGACTCTGCCAAGTTGACTTGTGAGTTGTGATAAATTTCGTTTGGATTGGGAAGCTGTGGGCTCAATTGAGTTCAATGAATCTCGTTAGTTGTTGCGAGAAAATGTTTGGTTAGATGGATTAACTATTCAAGGTTAAGGTAGATTTTAGTTCGTTCTACGTTTTTTAGATTGTTAATTTTAACTCTCTTTTTTTTTAAATAATTCTCTCTCTCTCTCTCTCCGTTTTTTAAAAGAAAAGATAGTCAAAAAGTACATTAAAAATGTAGAATGTTAAATCATTTAAAACTATATCATTGATTGGTTAATAATTTGATGAGATAAATTAGTCAACAAGTACATTGAAAATATAGTAGTACAATTTTATATGCTAGAATGACAAATATTTTGAAACAAAAAAATTAAACTAGAATGACAAATAAAAAAAACTAAAGTAGTATATTTATGTTATATTTTTTCTTAAGATTTGCAAATTTACATTATCTGGCTTATTCTGACTTATAACTTTTTACCTTAGTTAGACCACGGTATGTTTGATCCATCTTATAATTAATTCATGACTCCACCCTTAAAACGGTTTCTGAATGTTTGATGTATTATTTCAGAGTACTTTGAGTGCATTTAAAGATGTTTAATTGCATATTTGCATCCATCCTAAAAGATTGTTTAGTTTTCTTTTTTCATATTAAAAAGTTAACAAATTTTACGATATTGATCAACATTGTTTTCAATGGTAATTATCAACTTGATAGTAAATAATACAGAGTATATTTTAAACAAAAAATGGTTTGTGTCAAGACCAAAAGTCAACTCATCAAATTCAAAGCTTAACGCCTTTCTTGTAGATTTATGAATTGTGCTTAATAATGAAAGACCAAAGGTAAGAGGTGAAAGTATGTAGATGGGCAACATCAATCTGGCTTCTTTTGGAGAAACCATTTTTACATCATTATTTCTCATGAGTAATTATAGTATGCATTGTGTCTACTTTGTTTACCCACCCATTCATTCATCGATTCACGATTTGATACTTCTTCTTTTCAGATTTTAAGTTCAAGAGAAACGGGTAGTTGAAATTAATGGAAATATCTTAGAAAAATAATTGCATCCTGCCTGACCTACTAGTGATGATGGTTGTTTTATAAATCCATTAGATGTTTATTACAGTTTTGAATCAGAGATTTTAAAACAATATAAAGGATAGCTGTTCGATCATACTGTACTTGAATAATTTATTGAGATACATTACTTATAAATAAAAAATAATAAATACATGTTTTATGATATACTTGGAGATAATTCATATTCAATCTATTAATGGTGTTCATAAATAAAACTGTCAGAGCATATATTAGTTCTTTGCTGTCTTAGTCAAGCAAGGAAATAGTTTGGATTTTTGAAATCTGACTGCTCTTCATGCAATCTTTTGTTGGCAATTTGTATCAACTCTTCCTTTTTTGACCACACAATGAATCAATTATGCATAACCTTCTTCCAAAGGAGAGTAAAGATAGTGTACCAATCAAAGACGAACATCAAGCATAACAGACAACGATGATGATAATTCTCTGAATCTAAGACAAACAACTTAATTCGAAAGCTAGTTTAATTTGAATAGATTAAAACAACAGAAAGGTACTTAGTTGATAAGCTCATAGTTTCAACAATCAAGTCTGTTGCACTAGAAGCAGTATCAAACTGCAGGAACTGGAGCATCTTTCACAGTTTGACGCCAAGCGTACTCCCTTGCTCCATCTTTATCCACAATCTTGATGACAAAGTTGGGTGGAGCCACCACAAGCCTAGATCGGATTTCTGCCAAACACTGATCGACCAAGTCCACTGCTTCTTCCACTGTCATGTCAGGGCGATAATGTCTATCCATCATGGAAAGAGCGAAGTATGATCCATAACCAAATGCAGCTTTGTCAACCTTGTGGAATGTTGCAATATAGTCGATGTAGTACAGTGAGGGGCCTGTCTCTTTATCATATCCAGCTAAGATGACATTCACTTGGTAAGGGTTCTGGACAAGTGTCAAGAGAAGGAAGATTATTAGTTCGACGTAGATAGCAATATATAACTTGTCGAAAAATATTCCACGTGTCAAACTGCATATTTCAACATGGGTAGAACCGGGTGGAGGTCTCAACGGACTTGTAATTTCAGCAGAAAACAGAGGTAAAACATCAATAAAACATAGATAGGCAGTACAAACATAATAGCAAGGTGTGCCTATAACAAATCAACTATTTACTACACATATAGCAATATTAAAAGGAACTGCATATCACTAATGGCACAGAGGCACTATTATTATGAAAGTCAGCCTGCGTGTGTATGTGATCCTAATATCCTATAAATATGCCAACGATTAAGATCACAAAGCGAATGCAGTGTCGAAAAGTCCAGTTGCCTTTCGGATAAACAAAAAATAAGGTTCAGGCTTATTTTTACTTTCTAAAATAACACCATCACAGTGACAAATGACAGAATGATAGTTACCGAGTATTCGAAAGCAAGACACAAATGATCTTGAGTACAGAGGATACAGAAGTATTACTGACACGATCTTGATTGGTACTATACAAATATGGGAGATTTAACACCCTTGACCTTACTCGACATATTTGAAAATTATAAACAATGCAAAGTTATTTTAGTCAATATTGGATAGTAAGGCACACATAATTACTTCTAATAAAGGCAAAGAAGAAAAGTCTAGTTGCTTCCTTTGCATCAGAGATGAGTAGGTTGTTGAATTATTAGGTAAGAACAAGAGAAATTATCTCAAAACACGTTGACTAAAAGGATATGATAAACAGTTGCTTGAATTGCCAATAACTATAGTAGCTATTCATCTAATCAACTATGTGCACATATGCACAAGGGGAAATAAGAGAATAATAAGATACCACGAGGAGCCAAAAGATAACCAGAGTATGTGATAGTATATTCTTCTTATATTATCAATTGTCTCAAAATCCTAAAATGTACAGATGACAAAAAGATAAATGACAAAAATAAAATTATTGCCTCTCCATTTGAAAGAACTCTTAGCTCCGAGGAAGTGTATACTTTACATAAATGGAAAACAGGTGTGTGGTGTACATAATTCCCATAGTGATGCAGGTATGCTTAGATGCGTCACCGATTCAATGCCATTAAGAAGTACGGGAAGCCTACAATTTCCAGCTGAACTTTGTATAAATGAGATTAGAAAATAAATGTTGCAGTTAAAAAACTTTTGAAAAACCTATACTCAAAACATGAATACAGGTCAATAAGGCCTACACAGATCTACTTGCCATCCACAAGATACGAGTCATGGAATACTTCATTTTGCAGTTCATATTGGCTTATACCATGACTTCAATACCCTCTAATATACGTTGTCTTCAGCATTCAAGGCTGCTAGCCTTTAGCATGTCAAACAAACTTCTAGCTTCAGATGGTAGCATACTAAAAACATTCTTTGTCCTTTCTCTTCCACAAGCCATTCTTACTGTGTGGATACTCCAGGAACATGTAGGCTGTAGCCTATCTGGCAACTCGTAATGGACCAAAGCTCACTTGAAAGACAGAAATTAAAACAAAGGACGCTTGAAGGAGAGGATTCCAAACAATAGACATCATATCTTATCTTCCGACTAATTACTTTCGAATTTTGAAAAAGGCAGACTCAACATACACACCTAGTAACTACTACAGTATATGTCTTACGAATGCAACAACAATTAGAATTAGAATAACTGAAAAGTGAGTAACAGAAACACATAGGAAATGAAATGTGACATTGTAAATAAAACAACGGTTACAATCAGAAGACAGAAAATGTGTAACGAAAACTATATACTTGGCAAATACCTTTCTCAAAGCCGTAGCAAGCTCCCCTCTAGTGTAGTTCGCTGTGGCCTTTGTTGTCAAAGGAATTCCATTTCTGAACTGGTACAGAGCAACGTTCTTCTGTACATACTCCGTAAATTGGGCTCTAAAATTTATCAAATTAACACACTCAGTCGCTCATTTAACCACAGCCATACCTCAAATTAATGAAAAAATGTCACTGAAATCGAAGTAAATAAAATTAACTAGACCGCATCGGCGAAACAACACCCATTTAGCCATAAGGAACTAAAAAAACTCCATGACAATAAAAACTAAAAAATGCCTGAAAATATATAGAACCTTAAACCTCAATCGCAAAGAAACTAACAAAATTCAAAATCAAAATAGGAATTAAACAATAACAAGAGAGCCAACAGATCATCAGCCACACTTTAACTAATCAAAATCACAAAAAAACAGAAGCATATAAATACCAAATTATATTACTCCCTCCATCTCTCCGTCTCATCTCTCCATCTCTATTTAAGAGATCATCTACCAAAAATTTACCTTCTCATTATAAGTGATAGCTACATTTATCAATGCAACTTTTTGTATTAAAGTTTGTTTTGTCTACTAATATTCTTTTTTCTATTGGTTGATAACTTTTCTCTCATCTTGAAAATTGTACAATCAATGATTGTTGTAATAAAATACTTTTCTTCTAAACAATCAAATAAATAGAGACTCGGAGGGAGTATATCATAAACAAATTAAAATAACAAAATTTAAAATAAAAAACATGATATGAACATTGAAAAATCAACAAAATTTAGCCACCCAGATAGCAAAAAATGCATCTGTCCCACTGCAACTAAATAAAATCACAAAAAACAGAATCAATACACACCAAATTAAAAAAAACAAGTAATTGAAGAAGATGGATTATCAAAATTAAAACAGGATATAAAAAATCCAAAATTAATAATCCCTAGCCACTCTAGATAGTGCAACTTAATCAAAATCACAAAAACAGAAAAATACACAAAAAATAAATAAATTAAAACAGGATATAAAACAATCTTAAAATTAATAAATTTTTAGCTACCCAGATAGTGCAACTAATCAAAATCACAAAAATGAAACAAGTATATACACAAAATTAAATGAAATTAGACAAATAAAAAATAGATGGGCTTAATAATAACCTATCACCAGCTCTACCACTCAGCACCCATAAGCTTATGAGAATCAAGAATCATGATTTTGTCCCTGTCCATTTGTGACTGTAATATTATGCACCGCCACCACCAGCAACCTCTCTACTAACCAAATATTGATTCATTTTAAGGGATTTTTTCACTTTTTATGGGAATTTGTTAGCTTAATCTGCAGATCTAGATGATGTTTTTGGGGGAACAAAAAGACGACTTCTTGATCAACAAGGGAACTAAGGAACTGGGCTCCACTTCATCAGCCTAAATAAACTACGTCATTTTAGCCCGTTAAAACAAACTAAAGTCGACCGAGATTTTGCTTCATGTTCGCAACCAAATTAATCTTCGCTTTTAGATTTGGCGGACCTCAAGTTTCATAAGGAGTATGGCTCGATGAAGACAAAAGTGATTGAATTTACTTAACTCGGAAAATTTATTATCGAATCGCATACTAAATTATTGGAAAGTTAAAGCCATGGCTTATTGGCTTGCTTTTTATGGTGCTTCTCAGCCAGCTTTCAGACGCAATAAAGCTTAAACAATCAATTCTCATATACTCTCAAGCCGCCAACATTCAATTCATCTTTTAAATATTGGCCATACGTAGTATTAATTTTGAATTAGGTTGTGAAGTTACTAAATTTATCTAATTAAGATTAAAATTATTTCATGTTTATTATTGAATTAGGTAAAAATTATCTAATTTATATTTAAATATTGACATATAATTTTGAAATTTAGTAAAGTTAGTAAATGTATCGAATTTAATACTTAAATATTTCTCGATATTATTATAGAATTATGTGGTAAAATTATCTAATTCATGTTTAAATATTGACATAGTCCGTATTAAATTTGTCGAATTCATGCTTAAATGTTTCGATGCGTTCATATGGTAAGATAAATTGTTGCGCTTAAAAAATTGTTTCAAAGTTTTTAATAAATTGATGGCATGACCCAGTTTACATAATCACATATAATATGGTTTTGTGCGAAAATCGGGAAAACAATTTTTTGGTAAGTAATTCAAAGACACCTTAGAAAAAATTCAAGGAATATATTGAAAGATATTATTATTATTATTATTATTATTATTATTATTATTATTATTTCCATAAAAATTATAGTAATAACTTGAGTATCAAGTTTAATGTTATTACCAAAAGTATTTCAAATCAGACGGCAAATACTTTTATGAATGTGGGCTCATATATTTCATCAGTTTAATTTAATACAATACATATTTCTCTCTCTCATTTTATATCAATTATTTATTTTATCTGTAAGGCTTTCACAATATTTTGCAATTTTTTGTAATTTACTTTTACCCTTAAATTATATAATTTGTTTTGTGTATTAATGCAGGTTTCGAGAAATTATGATCTAGTAGTTATCTCTGCTCCTGATGCAAGATTTGACAAAAAACTCACTAAATCCGATTTATAAGAATTTAGCTAGATTTCTTCAAAACAATACGTAAATTCTTCGACATAACGGTTCTAAATGATGCTGAGGTGGACAACCTAATAAAAGGAAGTATTGATGTTGAGCTCAGAAAGATAAACACAAATAATAGCACATCCATGAAGCTCAGATATAATATGAAAAAAGAATCTTTTAAACATCAGTAAATTGAAAAGGTTCGGCTCGACATCGTACACTAATTACAACCGAATTAGATTTAAAGAAGCGACTTCATGCAGTTGATTATCGTGCAAACGGTAAACCGGTAATATTATTCCAAATATTCTTTGACGACAATGCACTTTGATGCCTCCAAGATCAAAGTTTCAAATAAATTAAAGGGATTTGGTGAGATGTATTTTCTCAATATATTATTTTGAATAATGTTTTTCGTTCCAATGAATAAATGACATAATTTGAGTGTCAATAAACTATTCTCCTATATACTTTTATAAACGTATACATGCATTGTATGGGTTAATTGGATTCAGCACTTTTTCTATTTTAATTTGTAATGATTAATTTACCACTCCCAAGTTTGAAGTACAGTATTTGATCACTTGCAATTCTCTAACTTAAATTATTTAGCTTCTTTTATTTTGTATCTAAATTATTGCTAGCTTTTCAAGTTGTCTCTATTACTTTTATTTTTCTTCAAGTTACGCTCTTTCTTTAACTATATTTTTAAATTTAATACCTCACAATTATCCAATTTGAAGTCAAATTGGATCAAATTTTAATTTGACAAAGGATAATTCGAAATTATATATATATTAGATTTGAAGGGCACTTTTTATAATAACGTAACATATGGGTATATTTTAATAATACTTAAATCATAATAAAATGAATAAATAATTAAATTAACAACTCCTTCCAACTCCCCACCCAACATCACCCCCAAATATCAGACCAAATTTCAACCCCCTGGAATACGTGTGTGTAGAACCTAGATAGAGGCCTTAATCGACTCAGAGATTTTCAGCAAAAAAAATGTGAGGCAAAACACGAAACAGATAGCCTAATATACAGCAAGGTTGTGTGCCAATAAATACCAAATTATTTTACTCCCTCCTTCTCTATGTCTCTATTAAGTAATCATCTAGTAAAAATTTATCTTTTCATTATAAGTGATTTTTCATTTATCAATGCAACCTCCTTTTTTCTATTAATCGATAACTCTTCTCGATCTCGAAAATCAAAATCAGACGATTAACATAATAAAGATTTCTTTCATCTAAACAATCAAATAAATAGAAAGAAATGGAGGGAGCACATCAGAAACAAATTAAAATAACAAAATTTAAAATAAAAAACATGATATGAACATTGAAAAATCAACAAAATTTAGCCACCCAGATAGCAAAAAATGCATCTGTCCCACTGCAACTAAATAAAATCACAAAAAACAGAATCAATACACACCAAATTAAAAAAAACAAGTAATTGAAGAAGATGGATTATCAAAATTAAAACAGGATATAAAAAATCCAAAATTAATAAACTTTAGCTACCTAGATAGTGCAACTAATCAAAATCACAAAAACAGAAAAAATACACAAAAATAAATTAAATTAAAACAGGATATAAACAATCTAAAATTAATAAATTTTTAGCTACCCAGATAGTGCAACTAATCAAAATCACAAAAAACAGAAACATATATACACAAAATTAAATGAAATTAGATTAAATAAAAAAAATAGATGGGTTAATAATAAACCTATCACCAGCTTCACCACTAGCACCCATAAGCTTATGAGAATCAAGAATCATGATTTTGTCCTCATTCGATTTGTGGACTAAAATACTATGCACTGCTGACGTGTCCGCCACCACCAAAGCAAACTCCTTCCCTACTAATCCAAATACACATTCCATTTTTAAGGGATTTTTTCACTTTTTATGGGAATTTGTTAGCTTAATCTGCAGATCTAGATGATGTTTTTGGGGGAACAAAAAGACGACTTCTTGATCAACAAGGGAACTAAGGAACTGGGCCTCCACTCCCCATTTGGGCTCAAAATAAACTACGCTTATCTAGCCCCGTTAAAACAAATTGAAAGTTTGATTCGAGATTTGGTTCATGCTGTCAACCAAATTCAATCTTCGCTTAGATTTGGCGGACCTCAAGTCGATAAGGCAGGCTTATTTCGACTGAAATATAGCTGACAACGCATTTAACTTTCAAAATTTATATTATTTAACGTGCTACTAAATTATTGGAAAGCAGCCATGGGCTATTGGTTTGCTTAAGGCGTTTCTCGTTAGAAATTTTCAGACGTTAAATGTGTGCTTTGAAACAATCTAACTTGTTATACCCCGCCGCCAACATTCAATCTATCTTTTAAATATTGACATACGTAGTATTAATTTTGAATTAGGTTGTAAAGTTCCTAAATTTATCGAATTTAAGATTAAATATTTCGATGTTATTATTGAATTAGGTGGTAAAATTGTCCAATTTATATTTAAATATTGACATATTAATTTTGAATTAGGTAGTAAAGTTAGTAAATGTATCGAATGCATACTTAAATATTTCGATATTATTATAGAATTATGTGGTAAAATTATCTAATTCATGTTTAAATATTGACATAGTCCGTATTAAATTTGTCGAATTCATGCTTAAATGTTTCGATGCGTTCATATGGTAGGATAAATTGTTGCGCTTAAAAAATTGTTTCAAAGTTTTTAATAAATTGATGGCATGACCCAGTTTACATATAATTCACATATAATATGGTTCTTTTTCTGAAGAAGATAGATTATATCATATGACCTAGTTGTCAGGAGATGATTGAAATTTATTTAGAAGTAAAGATATTTTTGCTAGATGGATAATGCCTGACATTGTAGTCCTTAAAGACAAATGTTCAAAATATACCAATGTATATTCAGGATCTCATTCGGTAGCTTGGCTAAGAGTCATGTCGTGAGAAATTTCGATGCGGCGGATGAGAAGAAAGGCTCCATAGCTCAACATTCGTTAATTTTCTTGTGCTGGTCGCGTTAGATTAATACTGATTGGTTTTGTATCAGATTAGGCAATCGTGAATCAAATCTGATAATTTAAAAATTAAGTCTGATTAATTTTCTACGACTTACATTAACGAATGATCTCCACTTGTACGCCCATACTGCATGTCAACGCCTCTCAGTGTGAATGTGGACATAATATCTTTAGATTCAGATGCAGAAGAGAATCAAGAAAGCAAGCAGTCATGCATAAATGCGACAATTGATGAACCTGGACTCTTGATATAAACTTCTTAAACTCTGTCCCGATTGTATTTTGTTCTAATGTAGTTGCGCAATGATGTTTTGCATTTACTGTGATTAAAATGTCTTCCTTGTGGATATTATGATATTCTTTTCTATCATCTATATTTTACATGCCCCATCGTAAACATATGACTCAAGTATAAAAGGTGCTTTTGGCCGTTAGGTTGCTAGTAATTACACAATTTCTAGTAGAATACTTGCTTTGATTATAATGTTGAGTTGAAGGCGTTTTGAAGTGTTGAAGTGCGAGGATCGAGCACATCGAGGCAGAGATGCCGATGGGGGGGTCTCGATCTTGTGGCTAACGGAGGCGATGCGTATGGGCTGTCGAGACTTCTTGGCTGGCGAGACACGTCATCGAGGCGGGGATTAAGATGAGTGCCGATGAAAGCGATTCGGCCGACATAAATGAAGAGATTGAGTCCACGATCTTATTATTATCCAAAAATTTGATTCTGCCAGCTTTAGGTTGTTGAAATTGATAAATTGTTCTCTCTTGATTAGTATCATTACTATATCATTTAAGCTAAATCCCAGTGTGTAGATTTGTCGTGAGAATCTTAGATTATAAAGTATTACTCGATTGGAGAAAACTTAGTTTGATGGGGCTTTGTAGCAATCGTTGTGAGTTCGTTAGTTGATTTGCAGGAAGTTTCACGTTGAGCAGGAGAAGAATAACGAGAGAGAGAACGGCTAGAAAATCAAACAAGCTAAACATCAACCCCAGGCATGCGAACACAATTTCCTTAAGCAGTTGCTCCTGCAGGTATGCTTAGGACTTTTAGAGAACAGCCCGATTCGGGATCTGATAGTTAGAGCGAAATGACTGCGCCCGGCGCTCTAGCGGTGTTCGTGATGAGAGCAGAGTATCATAAAAGAAAATTAACTGTAAAACTTAGTTGTTTGCGATGATTGAAAGGATGAAGTTCTTCGGCTTAAATAGAGAGTAGAAGGGGTGGTGATAGGTCATCCTTTCTCCAGACACTGATAGCAGCAACTTTCTGCGGTGGTTAATGGTTAGCTAACGACCCGCTAAATGCAACTCCAAAGCGGAAGAAAACCCCGAAAGTCTCCCCACTTTTGGGGTTTCATAATTAGCGTATAATAGAGGTCGCGATCATGGCTTCGAGGTCGAGAAGACCTCCCAAGACCCCCGAGGCCCAGAACTAATGTTTTGCTATTACATCGATATAGAGTTTTCTGTAGAGCTGCTGCTCGCGTCTTTCGGCGGTAGGAAGCTTTTAGTATTCGTGAAACCGCGTTCACTACGTGACTAAAAAATATTGCGTATATAAAGTGGGCCAATGTTGTCCCATCTTCAGTATGAATTACGTTTAAAACACTAAAATTTTGCATTCGTTTCAATGATCCCATGAATGAAAATTAAAGAAAAGTTTTGACACGTTTGTTTTAGTTTGAGTGATAACTCTGACTTGACCCGGCTCTTTGCATAGGATAGGTGGGCACGAGACCCTTGAACGCTTCCTTGTGTGCGTGATATCTTATGTGTACACGAAGTAGATGCGACCGCCCAGACCATTCTTTTTTCTTTGAATTACAACGACGCTCTGTGATGACGATATTCTTACCGGTTCTGTGAGTGTGTCGGTTTGGCACGTGGACACGCACGGTTACGTGAGATTTCTCGAGAAATGCGCCTCGTTTCGTCTAGCGACCTCTCTTTTGCTTCGCATAGGTGACTTCTCTATCATATATAGTAACCCGCGATCACTGCTCGCGTGATCCTTTGGTCGTTCCCGAAAGTGTTAAAGCCAGCTTCGTCACAATTTCTACGGGTATCATTTGTCTTCATCCGAGGAATGGGTGAAGGGTTAAAACCCCAGCGGTGATTTACTTTATGATTATAATTAGGTTGTCCCATTGAGCGCGCAGTTCACGAGGATACCCGTCAGTAGGTTGGGTTTTCGCCCGCTAACCATATTATCGAGTGGGGGCAATCCGTTCCTTTTGATGATTTCTCGGCTAATTCTCTATTTAAACCTTTGGTTAAGCGGATCCCTTGATGTTATCCTTTGATCTTATGTGTCGATAGTGATAACTCAGTTGAGATAGTACTTTAATGGTATTATGTGCGGCGTATGTGTGCGTGATTTACCGTGCCATATGACCGAATCGGTGGCGATTGACTGTCATGATGTATGCAAATTGGCGGCACTGTCTTTCCGTTCAGAGGGAATGTCCTCGAAATAGTAACCATTTTGCCTGCCCTTTAGCGTTATTGATAGTCAGATTCCGTAATGGATGCAGCGATTACGGTTGCTTTGAGGACTTAAAGGCAGTACGCCCGCAAGAAAGCGTCGTATCAACGTTGATTTCGACTCTTTCATGTGGATATCGATTGGCGTCATTTTACATCCTTCGAGGGCGATGGGATATCTTGTATAATGCAACCCGTAATCTCTAGTATATCTCGAATATCTAAGTACTCGTATTATGGCTTTCGATGATGCGACTAGGATTACTAGTATATCTACTCAACTTGCTTTCATGAGTGGCTTGATATCGAACGGCCGAATGGTTAAAGGCGATTTCTTGAGGATATTCCGGGTGGGAAAAGCCAGCGCCTCCCGATTTGCATATATTATGACAATGAGTGCGCGGTGGAAGAGCGTCTGACCCACTTGCCTCAATGGTAGGATTTGAGACACATTCGTCGATGACGCATAATACCATTAGGCAATTACTACCAGCCCAGGTTATTGTCTTTGCCAAAGTGTGTGTTTGTGGCTTGGTTAGTGGAAAGAAAAAAAAAGCCAATACGCGTTCCACAACGTGGCAGCATTAAAAGCCCATGTAACCGCCATTTTCATAAAAGTAACCGTTGAGCCAACTTTCTTCCAATTGTTATAACACTTGGCTCCTAGAAGGGTGTTATAACACTGGGCTAGTTGCTATTTATTAAATGTGCGTAATCCCAAGCGGTTTTGAGGATACTGAGATGATTCATCCCAGCCCGCGAGTGAGAATATCGATTGATTGCTTGTCCACTTGCCACATGTTCAATTTGACGACCAGCTACTGCCCAATTCCCAATGGGCGATGTCGTATGTCGACCAATAGCAGTCATTTGTGTTGCGCTGGATTTTCAAAATCTTGATGGCATTTCGTGTTGTCATGATAAGAAATTCGTGACTCACGGTTTGGCCTTACATATTCTTCTAGCATTTGCTTAAATCCAAATCGATTAGTCTATTACTAAAGCGGCTATATATTCGACTTGGGTTGTAGAGTGACACCAGAATTTTGCTAACTGGCGAACCATGAGACAAGATTATTTCCACTTACAAAAAACACCCTCCGGATATTGCTCTTCACTGTCGCCAGGTGTTTCACACTTGTCTGCGTCAGCGATACCACACAAGAGTATTAGTGTCGAATGTATATAAACCCGTGAAGTTATAAGTACCGCTTGCCGCGTATTTGAGAATCCTCTTGACAAGATTTAGGTGGCTTTCTTTGGGATTAAGCGATATCTTCTTGTAGCGCCACGGAGTGAAACTATATCCCGTCGACTGCGGTGAGATAAAGTAGACTCGATCATTGCTTCTATATAGACTTCGCATCAACCGTCTTCCCATGCCCGTCCCTTGGTAATTTTCAATGAAAGTTAACCATCGTATTCTTGCTGTTGCTTGAAGATGAATATGTTGTCTTCCATTTGATTGATACGGAACCCCAAAAATATTTCAGTTCTCGCCGTACTTTCATCTCGAGCTACTGCCTCCGTACATTTGCAATTGTTTACGGGTGGTTTGGCTCCTCAGAAACCTTATTATAGGTCAACATAAATTTAGTCGCCCGTCATTTGATTAACTTTTCACTTCTTGATGAGCAGGGTATTAGCCGAGCTCCTACCGGTTATAGCCATGGTTAAGTAAGATCTGTGATGAGCCTCTCGTACCACGCTCGTGGAGCTTTCTTAAGTTTGTACGCATGTTGGATGTTGGACATCGATGAACTTTTGGTTGTTCCACGTAGTCCTCCTCTTGAACGTTCGAATTAAGAAAAGCACTGCGGCGATCCGTACGAAATAGTTTGAACTTTAGTGGTCGAGGCAGTAGATAGGGAGCAACCGGATTAAACTGAGTACGGCCCAGGAGCAAGAGTCTCCTCAAGAAATCAATTCCTTCGTCTGCGTGTATCCGCCCGAAGCGACTAACACCGGCTTTTGTTTAGCATAGCATTTCGGACTAAATCCATTTTGTTCTTGAAAATCACTTGGTACTGTGGCATTGCACCGGGTGGTCTCGGAACAAGTTCCCAACGTCATTCTTATCAAGCGAATGAGTTAACTTTCCTACGTAAGCGGTAATCCGGTACTAAATCAGTAGTCGCGAGCTTTTAGCGTCGTTCGGTTCTACCTTGGAGATGAAAGCATGTTTGAGTAATCACGCCATCTTTCGATAATCCCAACTTTGTCCTTAACTTTCCACACCGTGGTCATACACTGATCAGATCCCGATGATATACTCAACGGGATGATTCTTTTGAATCACAGCTGTTAGTTGATCAGTATCATTGTCAAATACGGTTTGTCATTTCTTTTTCTTCGCTACTTTGATGAGTGATGAATGGATATTTGTTGAGTGATATATCTTCTTAAATCTACCCGTAGAAGCATCGATTTACTACTTTGATATTTAGTGACTCCATAAACATACGGGTCCGCTTGTTGTACACCACCCAATGCGCATTTGTTCTGGAGTACCCCCAAAGGTCTTACGTCAACCGTACATCAAATTTTTGTCTCGGTTTCTCTATCGGTCGAAGATGTAACCGCAGCGGCTCCCAAAGGGAATATGAAAGTAGTGTACATTTGGCTTCTTGCCTTTCCATAGTTAAATGCAATTAGAATGAGTACACAGTTTGAGGTGACACGGTTGTGAATATGACGTACGTATTCTTGCTTCATGAAATTTAATAGGTAATTACGGAATGTATCATAAAGTTAGCCATCTCTTGGAGTGTTCTATTCTTTCTTTCACGATTCCATTACGTTGTGCAAGTGATTGGAGGCTGAATATTCGTGCTTGATGCTTCTAAATCCCAAAGGTTTGAAATTTGAAATTCTCGAACTTCTTCCATGAGGTCGAAACCCCGAATCACGGAATGTTAACTGCTTTCTTTGAATCGTGTTGTCGGGGCTTTGAACAAATCAAAATTCTCGGTTTTCTTTAAGGAATTGACCAGTGGCCCACCCTAGAAAAATCATCCAGCCTTGAGCGAATACGTCTTTTCTTCTGCTTTATGCTTTACTGCGTAGATTAAATTTAAATCCATATGCGAAAGTTCTAGCACCACAGTAGTGACCACACGATTATGGCGTTGGTGTGACAACTGCAGTTTCTTACTTTATCTGACATTCCCTGTCTCTCGACCCTGGCGGTAGTCCGTGAGCGGCATTTCTCGAGGTGCTTGTTGAATATTCAGAATGGTGAATTGTGTCGAGTCTTTTGTGCCATACTCCATGTCTGTGAGCTCGGTGGAATAAGGCGCCGAGAGGGTGTCGGAGAATACTGATTATTGGTAGGTCGACTCTCACTTGCATGATAAGTCGTTGTGCAGTTTGCTGCGCTACATGTATTTTGTCGAAACCACAACGCCGTACAGCACATCCGCATGGTTGGCTTCATCTTTAGTGGATTAAGCAGGTCGCTTCAACTAGCAAAACCTCTTGAGATTGGAAGCGATCATGACATTTAGCATGCGCTTTGCGATAATCTTTCTTTTCACCACTCCACGAAATGTCACAAAGTCAGTCTTGATCTCATATCTGGTTAAGTTTGCTTTATTCCACAATCATGTCTGAAACATCGCTATCAAAGTACCGATACGTCACGTCGTGGCTTTAAGAGATGTAAAAACGCGTGGCTTACCACGGTTTCCTTCTTGCTTACATTCATTTTGAGTAGAATATTTGTTCGACTTTCCCATAAATTCTATAACAATAAGGAGCTATGTGTCCCGCTAACCATGATGATAGCATACCAGGTTATACCTCACTTGGAATCTTGATTTGGTTGACCTCAAGCGACAATAACGTTGCATGGAGATCTTTGATACCGCTCTTTTCCTTTATTAAAACCAATCCCTGAGTTATCACCATATCTTTTCTCTTGCATCAAAATTTCATCCAAAATTGGGAGTATTGGAATTAAATCATGTGTATCCCTACAACCATTCTTTCCAATTTATCTTCAGGAAGGATGCGTCATCTGATTTTAGGTTTCTCGACAACTTTCACCCGATTCTTCGTTCTTTTCTTGAGAGCCAGTCCTGCTTTCGATTTCTCACGAGGTGTAAACACGATCGAGTTTGGACCAACATCGAGCGATAATTGATAGTTTGCCATTAATTCTTCCTCAGTAAGTTCTCCCTCGTCCTCACTCATACTATCAGGAGGATAGTCATTGACACTTGGATTGACAGTAACTTCTTGGACATCTCGAGCTGTAAATGCCACAAAGTTGCTAACCCCGTTATTATACTCTCCCTCCCTCTCCGTCGGAGTCTCCTAAATCCAGGCAATGTAGTGTAGTAACTCTTAGACTGTTTCTTCACATAATTGGGATATTCAACTTGAATGTGACCAAACCACTTAGCACTCACTGCGTATTCACTTCCATTGGTAGTATTCGTTCCACAATTCTTTGGATCTCAAATTTCGAATTTTTCCATCCCCGGTCAGTCCGTTGGTCAAACATACCTGGTGTACTTCCTCCGAAATATGGTTTCTTGTTGAACCTTTTCAGGGTTTTATTGAAATTCTTGGCCGACACTCCCACGGTTTCGGTAAGATTCTCCTTTGCCATTTTCGGAAGTTCTTAGCCTTTAGAGCTACTCCTTTTCCCTTAGCTGGTTCGGTAACCTCAAGTGTCATCTCGAAAGTCGTGAGATTCCCAATCAATTCATCAAAGCCCATAATAGATAGATCCTGAGCTTCTTCAATGGCCGTCACCTTGTGAGCAAATCTTTTAGAGAGGATTACCAGCCCAAACTTTTCCTAGCAGAGCTTTCTCGTTGCTCATCTTTTCTCCTAGGGAAAAAGACTGTTGCTAGATCTTTTTATCTTGGGTGGCAGGTAATTGTTTCATACTCTTTGCAATAATAAATTCCCATTTAGTAGTAAGGCTGTGAAGTCTAGACATCCTACTTTAGGGTTCACTTAGTAAGCGATGCGTAAGACTTCCCGTACCTCATATGACAGTGCAAGAGCTAATGAGTTTAAAAACTTCTGGACTGACAGCACAAAAATAGCATTCAAGGCTTTGCTATTTCCCAAAAGACACCTAAAACTACGTTAGTTGAGTTTTGTTAACTTCTTTAACCTGTAAAGAATTCACTTCCTCATTAGGCTTACGTGGGCTCGTCCATCCAGTAAGCCTGGCTATGTTCTTGTATCCACCGATCTCGAGAGGCGGTCATTTGGCTTTCAATGGGGATGGTGGATCATCCAGTCTGGGGGGGCAGTAGTGAGCTCACTTCCTAGTTTCGCTTCCGTTAGTTCACCTGGCGGATCTGTTTGGTATGTCAGTGTCATTTCGTACCAAATGAAAAGTAAACTACTAAAATAACCAACAGGGTTGTGATCGACCATCCGATACTAGTAGGAATGATAAAGTAAATGCGTAAAAATAAAGAACACACAAAATGATAGCAGGTTAGGTTGACTGAGAGATGCGAGGCGAACACTGTAGGAGAATTCATTATCGGCTTGAGTATTAATTCTAGTAGGGACTTACCTGAAATGATCGCGTTCGTGATCTTTTCTTAAAAAAAACGATATAGTCTCTAAGTCTAGGATCACACACTGACTTTTGTTCTCACTGGTCGACCCAATTTCCTTTGGCTGGATTCGACACACAGAAATCAATGAGAGCTCTGAGGATGAGGTGTAATGAGAGTTATAACAATCTTACATTAGTTTAGAAGACTAGAGAATTCTTCTAAACACAAACCTGACTTCTGATAAATCACAAATTGTTTGATCTTCAATTTGCAATGCTTTTGCATTTAATAAAGTATCTTCGATTATAACTGCTTCTTGAAATTGACTCGATAAATAGTGTAGGTAGCCTTTGCTGGGTTTCGATCTCAATTATGGAAAGGTGTTTGATAGAATCCGCCGCCCCAATGAAATTAAGCAGTCATCTGGCTTCCGGCAAACTGCGCTTCTTCAACTTCTTTTTGAATAACAGCGATATCTTCTCAGATCTTGATAGTTATCAAATCTTCTACACACGGAAATAATCATCGAGGCGTTAACAAGTGTAGCGTCAGAGCCTCACATGGTTTATGGCTTGATCAAGCGTAATCCACGTGACATTGTCCGTCGATAGTCAGCCGGGTCGTAGAAAAGCTTACGTCGTAATGCGTTAACAAAATGAATTCCATAACCATAGTTCCAGCAAAAGTCATAGAAAGCTGATATTTTTCCTCTTTAATCACAAAAAATATATACTCCACAAATTTTCATAACTTAAGGTTTTCTAATTAATTTATTTTATGACCACTATAGAAGGACCTGATATGAAGAAATAATATTTGCCCGCAAAATCAAAAATATTGTCTAGTTTTACTTAAGAAAATTATATCTTAAAAGAAAATTATATCTTAAAAGAAAATTAAAAATTTATATGAATATATATCAAAAATCGAAATGAAATTGATAATTAATTTATTAACCTAACAAAATTAATATCAAAAATTAATTTAAACCCTAATTAGTGTGTGAGAGAGGGGGCGAGAGAGCTCACAGACGAAGGGGGTGCTTATTTATTGTTATGTTATGTATAACTTAAACAACGCTTGTAATTATTTGAGCTTAAACGGTGCTCAAGAAGCGCTGTTTAAGTGTTACTTAGACAGCGCAACATGCGAGCACTGTCTAAGTATCACTTAGACAACTCATTTTTGTATATATGATATTGTCTAATTGGTGTCTTTTAAGCTTTTCTTATAGTAGCGATGGACAAATGTAACATTTTAAGGATTAGGACAAAATTCTCTGATTACACACCAAGTTTCTTCTGTTTGGACTTAATGTGATACGGAGATGTCATTAATCATAATTAAACAACTGATCCAATTTCCAAATCAGACAAGAAGTCCAATTTTCTAGGAACCTTGTCAGAAAGGAGAAAGAAAGAAATTAATTATAATCCTGACCATATATACTTTGGATTGAATAATAACGTCGCGTTGATTAATTAATACTCCGTAATATATACGGAGTATGTTGGAAACAACTTTCTTTGTCTGCTGCAAGTTTTGATCAAATTAAGTAAAGATTCTTAGTCAACTTTAAAATAATATTTATACGGAGAAATAAACTTGATTATTATGTACCTAGCAAAAAGTCATAAAGAGTCGAGACATTGTCCAGTCCTAAATTTCACTATGATTGGAGATGGCCCTTAATTATATAATTAATCACATCTAACTTTTTCAAGAATAATATTTTTCTGGCTGATTTGTTTAGATTCTAATTAGTACTACTTAGAATAGGAATATGCAGAAAAATAATTTGTCACACATGCTATCTGCATGACGCATGGTTGGACACCATCATATCATACATTCACACATTTGGGTTTTTTTTCAGAGAGTATATATGGGGAGTCAAAAAAGTACACATGTTAATACTTTTTCCGGGTTTTTTTAATTATCATTCTAATATAATGTTTTTGTTTTAAAATAGTTGTCATTTTAATATAATAAATTGTACATTTAACTATTTTTTTTATTGAACTTGTCAATCAATTAATGATATAATTTTAATTAATTGATATTTTATATTTTTAATGTACATTTTGTCTACTTATAAGTTTTCTTAATAGTTGTATAAAAGTATATGAGAAAGTATGATAGTATTGAATTATTTGAGAATAAATTTTGTATAGCTTTATGTGATGTTGGAAATGATGGAATATCACAGCCTCACAGGACATAAAGATGTGACCACGGAGAAAAAACATTCATTGTAAAGAAATTTATGTCTTATATTTTTGGAACTGACCTCATAATTTGAGTTTTGACAAGGTGAAAAGTTAGAGGTGAAGCCAAAAGTTGGTGAGAAATCATGTATACTCAATAATTAAACTTCTACTAATAGCCATGAGTTGACAATTGAGCTGATCGGGTAGTGCAAAAAAACTGTACTTGCATGCATGAGAGTATGCAATCAAGATTCTATAATTAATTGTCTCGAACATAGATAAAAAGTTAAAGTATTAAATAAGATCAATCTCTTCTCTTAATTAGTAAAGAGCTAAAGTACTAAGTAACATCAATATCTTCTTCACGCTAGCCAGTTCGATTCTCGCGTTAAATCTAACTTCATAATAAAACTAAGCAAAAAATTTTAGTCTCCCCGATCACTATAACTCGAGGTATAACCCAGGATTAACTCCTTTCAAGATATTTCGTTAACAAGGATACACAAATATTGCAGTTAAGACTAAGTTGAGGTGAGATAACAAACTTTAGCTTATAGGTTTGACAAAATCGTTTATTTGAGTACTTTAGTCTCCTACTATTATACTTCCTATATTTTTAAAAGATTGTTTAATTTTAAATTTTGATGATTGTATTTTTAATTTAAACCATTTTTTTTATATAATGTATAAACTTTGGATATATTAAACAATATAGTATTTTAAGCTACTTTACTATTAACACTATAATTTTAATTTTAATCAAAAGTTGTCTATAACCATTTAGACTACATACAATAATATTTATTTTAACTATTGAAAAATGTACAAATTGGCTAACTTTTTAGAGATAGAAGTAGTATTAAAGTAATACTCCCTTCAATCCATTTTAATTGACTTTCTCACATATCGAGATAAATTTTTACTTTAATTATCGCTTTAATTATATTAAAAAATAAAAAAATTAATATTATGAAAGTATTTTGAAAAGACGAATGTAATGATATAAGTTTTATATTTTATAGAATAAGGAATAATTAATAATTGATGGTCAAAATTTAATTTCAAAAAAATCAAACGACAATTAAAATGAATTGGAGAGAGTATGTCTTAATTAAAAAATGTTTACAATTATCTGGTCTCAACCAAATCTATTAAGTGATCGATTATTCAATAATATTTCACTTTAAATGGCGCTAATTGTCGATTCGTTCCGCATATATTAAGCGATCATATCAGTCTCTTTACCTCGATAAGATATTGTTACATATTACCGAATGACAGATAAACGCTGCACATTCATACTTAAATATGACAAACGCCGCACATTGGGCCTTCTTTAACTTTTAATATACGAATTAACGCATAACATCGATCACTTTTTGAGGAATCATAACATAATATTTATACCACTTTTTAGTAGTACTGTACAACAATTTATTTATTTAGAATTAAACTGTAACTTGAATTCATTATCCAAACCAAATCAATAATTAGATCTCCTTTGAGTCATTTGTACCACTTTACAAATTAGTGAGCACAGATGCACTCCATATATATGTAAAAAGCTATGTATAGTCACAAAAATTTGGGTCATGTGGACATCCTCTGAGTAATGAATATTGAAGGTCACATTAATCAGAAAAATAAGGAATATTACGTCGATACCAAGACTAAGCAGTTTCATCACCAAAGTGGCGTTTATCCGAGATGCGTTCTCGACGGGTCCGTAACCAATTCTGCATACACAAATGGCCCAAAGATAGCCGCCAGTAAATCTCGCAACACCGAGGCACGACTCTCGATTCAACAACAATTACTTGCCGCTGCTGATCGAACCTTCCACGCCTCGATGTTGTAGTACGCACCGCAAATAAAGCGATCCGACGTCCGGTCAAATGTGCCTTCAAAAGGGATGTAAAATAATGAATATTGTATTCTGATCTGTCCGAATTACTGAAACTGTAAAACTAGACAAATTGCCGTGAAATCAATGTCCTTGCTTTTAATGTGAATGTTACTTCCCCAAACTACACTTAATTTCATCTGGTGCCTTGAACTGTTTGGAAAATTTTAACTTACCCGCCCCTATTACTTTCTAACTTTCAGTTTACCCCCTATTATTACTTTCTAATTGCCAATGACTACCATCGGAGTGACATAATAATCGAATTAACTAAGAGGAACGGCAACCGCTAGGTGAAGATGGTCATAAAAAAGATGATATATTAGTGCAAGGGAATGATATATAGACGTTAATAATGAATGTTCGAATGATTATTTATAAAATTTAAATACCGTCAAATTCTCATGAAGAGTAGCTCATAATTCATATGAATTAAATTATTAAACATTATGCATATTGTATTTCACTATTTTACACTCAATATTGAGAAATGCGCAAGCTATTCAACGGCATACATTAATGCTGATGTTAGAGTGCTGGTAGATGTATCGAGATAAAGACGAGATACCAAGCTCCGATTTATGTCTCGACGACGGACGCCTAATATATTCTACTAACCTGATCCCCATTGAATTACCAGAAAACAGCCTCCGACCCAATAGCATATTTTTCTGGCCAATGATTTATGATGAAAGGATGGTTGCAAAGTCTATTCTATATAGGAAAAAACTTGAAGTCTTCAAACACTTGCACACTCACTCAATAGCACAAATCATTGGCTCATTGCAATTTGTACCTCCTAAGCTACTAGTGGATATGTATGTAGTACCATTGTTCACAAGAAGGAAGTACCATAATTTTCTATGACATGACACATATTGATTGATATGTTACCATATGTGTTACCTCATGGTTTTGTGAGAGAATTTAATTTATAAGTCAGTGTCAAAAGAGCCTCTTTTATTAAAAGGTGTTGACATTAGCAAATTGCATGTATGACTTTCTGAAGTGAAGCACTCCCTCGGTTTTTAGCAAAGAAGGTTAGGTAGAATAAGTTCTCTATTTGGCTTCAAGAGGAACCTACTAACCAATTTGATATCATGTGATTTCATAAAAGAATAGCCAGAGCCAAGATCATTAAAGCTTCAACTAGGAACGGATCTAGGACATTTGTAGCACGTGTTTAATTAACTTTTATATATTAATTTTTTTTACAATCATAAAATAATACAGATAAAAGTAATATATAAAAGTCACAATTATTTCTATTTTTAATGTAAAATATGTAGTTAATATACAATTACAATGTCTTTTTTTATTTTAATTTTTTTTGGGTGTTCAAACTGATGACCGTGAACAAAGTACATCTTATATATCCTGGCTATGACAACGTGACGATACACACAATCAACTAGGAGTATAGGACTGCCTCATCTATAATTAAGCATTATAGTCGGAAAAACACTTGTAATATTTGCCATAAAGTGAAGAGTTATACATTGTCAGAGAAGGAGAAGAAAATATTTGGACATCAAACGATGCATGCATAGTACTAAACCAATCCTCCTATCAAATTTGGAATTGAAGCTAACAAAATATCAAATTCGGATACTAATGAAATTTAAGATTTTATATTCAATTCATATTTAATTTACACCTCATAAGGCTGATTTGGTTGATGCTACATAATTCGATACTAAAAGACTAATGTGATTGATGTCCAAATTCTCAATTAACCAAGAATGCCGATTATGATAATGTAATAATAGAAATATCAAGAAGACCTTAACCTAATACTAGTAGACTTTGATGACAATCACCTTGCTTTAATTATACGTTAGGTATCTACCATTAAACTCCATTGTTATTTACTTACTAGTGGTTGATGTAGTTGTCCTTGCCTTTTAAATATATAGCGCGGCAAAACTTAGAAATAAGTAATATTGCTAGGAGCGGCTCACGGGAATAATGTCAAAAGAGTTACTATGCTCCTATCATTGTCATTAAACAAATATTAATGAATGTTGGTCTCGAGATCGTCTACCTAATTTATGACTCTGATGTATCTATTTGATATGTTTATACATAATATGTTACATAATTTTATAATAATATCACAATTTTTCTTATTAATCTTATAAAAATGATATACAATATATTAAAACAAATGCATATAATGAATGAAAAAGACAATATAAGAACCGTAGCGACATAAACTGGACCAAAAATCGACTTTCTAATGACTTGTTTTACAAATAATGAAAGAAAGTCTTATACAATCAAATATTACACAATTTTCAGTTTGGACCAATATCAAAATGAAAAACTATAAAAATTATTAGACGATAATAATGTTTATTAAAGAACTCAAAACATTTGATGGTACAATACATCCATGTTATACATAGGTCCGCCTATGCGGAGCGTACATATTCGTATGAGGGGCTCACGGAAATAATGTTAAAAGAGTTACGGTGACCGTGCACATATCATTCTCAATAAATGATTATGATTTAATGGAATTTGTTGATTTCTTCTATAGTTCCATATTATACAGTTTTTATTTTGACATATCAGGAATATAAATATAATGATATATAGGTCCGCTCCATAAGCTTTTGTAATTATTGATAGGAAAATAACGTAACTAACAATATATGAATACTCAGTATTTGATACTTGATAGTAACGTCTTCTCAGCAGGTGAATCTTTACTCTCATCATCTACTTGGAGAAAATTAAGCATTTGAATATTTATTTCTTCAATAAGCCTTGAAACGGTTACTATTAATTTTATTCAATTATGTTATCCAAATCCACATCAATAAGATTCATGGCGATATTTTCTAACAAGATGAAAAATTATTATAGTGGTAATAAAAAGTGAAGTCCACTTTATGCCCTTTTGGTTGAAGCAAATGAGTCTAACACATCATGTGTCATTGTGGTCCACATGTCAAGTGGACTTTAATTTGTGACCTATTCCATTGTAGTTCTTTTCTTTTTGGTCTTTTTGTTGAGATACTAACATGACACAACTCACAAAACCCTTTTGGCCATAATCTAATTTCAAGTCTTGAGATAACTACATTTATCATTTATGAGTGCCAAGTATTGAATTGATTTTTCTTTTTTAAATTAATCAATCCCTTCTTATGAAATTCAAATTCTTTACGTCAATAAAATAGATTCTTAACGTCAAATTCTTAATTAAATTTATCAATTTCTTTTTGAATATGTTTTATAATGAAATTCTCCCTCTATCGTTTATCTTTTAATTTTAATAATAGATTTTCAATTTTTCAGTAAAATATTTTCAAATAAAATAAAATAAGAAAATATTTTTATATGTATGCCCTAACTATTAATGTTAAGAAACGAATAATATTCCATCAGTTTTGATAATCAATCAATCAAACTAATACTATAATAAAATTGAGTTTAGTTTATCTGGGTACTAAAAAGAAAAAGAGTGTAATTAATTGGTTGTAGGATTCTCTTAAAATACAATTTGATTGGATAAATTATCCAAATAAAAACAAGTATTAGTTACTTAACATTGTCTTATGACATATATAAGAAAAATTCTAAGAATTCATATTATGGAACATTAAGTAAAAAGTTCTAAGAATTCATATTATGGAACATTAAGTCTCAAACTTATATTGTCCTAGTGAAGCAAGCTCCTTGATTTGATTCGTCATTAAAACATTTATTGAGAATACTATCGTTTAATAGAAGAATTTTGTTTTCTATCATTTTTACTAAAACTTGTATTTCATATTATTCATATTATTTTTTGAACAAAAATATGTCTAAACGAGTTAAATACTCAGTACTATATAAATAATTGTTTTTAACTGGACACTATATACATATTTGTTAGATATTGAGTAATAAGAAATAAATTACATTAATGTTAGTATTTTTTTTCAAATATATGGATTGAATTGTATGTAATGCAAACATTATATAAATATGATAAAAACTAAAAAATTATAGCAAAAAATTGGTACTATTACGATTGCCCCTCTTATTCACAACTTTAACTAGAGACATTGACTACTTTTCAACACCTTATTCTAAAAAGTAAGTTTAAGGACTTAGTTGTTCAACACTTCTTACAATTATCAAAATTAGAATAAATTTGTATTTATTATTATTGAGATAAGAATATGCCAATGATATCATGATGCCACTTAATAATACCATCAATGTGCTATCTTTTTACAAGTTAAAATTGACTAGGGCTTCAGATTATTTACTTTCCCAACTTTTTTTCTTATTCAAATGTCATTTTAATCCATTTCTATACAATAATTCATTTGTTTAGTTTCATATTTATATCATTAGATTAATAAATTTTTATAATATGTATTATAGAAATCAAAGATAAATTTTGATCAGCTGATAGGAGAGAAAGCTATTTCTATAAATCATGATTGGTATTAAGTGGAATAGCTCGCTTATATATTAATAGATTCTCTTAATTTTGATGTGATATCTTTGAGCTTCTTGGGCTTATTAGGAGAAAATCACCAATGACTTGGCATGTGAGTTAGCATGTATCTGAATCGCGGTGGGCAATATAATGCCTATATGCTCTTATATATAATAAAAAATATTTAAAAGGATTATATTTTATTAAAATTTAGAATTTTAATCATTAAGTTAAATTATTAAATTGGAATGGGGTAACATTTATGTTTTCCTGTTTTTTGTGAACTCCAAATAATAAATTTTATAAGAAAGAGTGATTGAGTTTTTATGACAGTATCTTTGAAAAGTCGTGTCCGAAATTACCATCAAGATATATTTTTATACTCCGTAACTAAAAATCATATTAGCATCAACACTTCTAAATGATGATAGTCATTATGAAATATCATAATTATTGTTGTATGATACACCGTATAAAACCATAATCAGTTACAGATACAGGCATCCTACTACGTAGTTAAGTACTAAAAATCATTACAATATCAGTTGGTGACATAAATCATTAATTGGTCAACGTCATAAATGTACATTAAATAAGAAAGACAACATAATAAAAATTACTCATTCATAATTAATAATCAATGATTAAAAGTAACACATTTTGTGTTTTAAATGACCCACATAATCTCAATGAAAAATATGTAAAAATAATATCTTGTGTTTTTTGGAAGAAAATACTTTATGTATCTAGAATATCCATCTTAATCTAGTTTTGTCCAGCAATTAGAAGGTCTTTAATTCGAAACTCACTTCATTGTACATTGTAAACAAAAAAATTATCTTAATCATCCATTTTTACTTTTCTTTATGGTATTTCTGTCTTAAAAATATAAATATTCTTCAAGTTTTCATAATTTGTACGGAGCATTAAAATTACAAAAAAAACAATGTTACAAGGTTTTATTATTGATATTTAAAATTATTAAGTTAATAATAAATGACCTTAAATTTTTTATACCTTTTCTCAAATATTTTTCAACAAATTCAAAATATAATCGAGTCCAAAATATAAAAACCCAATCATCAAAATTTAAAACTTCGGGCAGACAAATTATAAAAAAAATTAAAGAAATTCCTAAAAGGGGGGGCAAAATTGGCAATGAAACTGAATCCTCATCCCGCCCTTGACCACAATTGATTTATTTAACCTCCTTACATTAAACAGCTGTGTGGTGTATATGTGTATAGATTTTGTGTATATAAAGTAGGGTCACCCAAAAAATCCCAATAAAGTTGTCACATTTCTCTCTTTATTATTATTCTTCAATTTATTTTCAGAGGGAAACTGTGTGTTTTTGGGTGTTTCACTGCGTGTTTATTTTCAATTTTCTTGTTGAATATTGCATGTGAATTGGTATTAAAATTAGTTAAAATGGGGGAAAAAAGAGAGAGTTCAGATGTTGTTGAGGAGGTTGAGGTTGTAATGGATACTCCTGTTAGGACCAAAACTACTCAGATCAGTGTATCTACGACCAAATTCGAGGTTTGATTTCGTCTTTTTTTTTTTTGTAAATTAGCGATGAATATTAATATGAATATGTATTCAAAAATAGTATAACCCGACATAGAACCCGAGAACTCCTTATGAAAGATTGAGTCATTGGCTGGTTTGATTTAGTCTTTTTTTTTGTTCAATTTGGACAATGTTTTGGGACATTTTGGGTTTTTTAATGATTTGTTGCGGTTTTTTTGTTTACTGATTATGGTTTGCGTTTTTTGGTAAATGGTCCATTAAAGTTTATTTTTACTATTTTTTTGCTTTACTATTTTGGTTTTTGGTTTTTTGGGTATGTGAAATTTGGTCTGGTTTCAATTTATCTCGATTTTTTGTTAATTGGGTTATTGATTTTTTATTTTGTTTTTGATTTGTGCATGTGTTTGTTGAATTTCTCTAATTTGGTAAAGTGTTAATTTTTCAAGTTGGACTCATGTTTACCTATATTGACTTTGCTAATTGAGCTTTAATTAATTGGTTAATAGCATTTTAAGCTTAGTGATAATGTTTAATCGAATGTAATTGCATAAAAAGTTCTGATCTAGGGTACAATATTTTGATACTTAGATGAGTTAGGCTTAGTAAGTAATTATGTCTAACAGAGTTGATAATATTTTTGATAGTTTGGGTTTTACACTCGCAATCGATGATAAATCTAGGAGATATTAGTCCCCTCGTTTCCCCTCAAAGATTTATTGTGGTCATGTAGGTCTAGGATCTAGATCAAGGAGAACAAACATACATGTATTTGTATGTGGTTTGAGGTCTTGTATATTAGTGCTACATTTCAGTTTTAGTAATGTAGTGTTATTGAACAAGATTATGAGACTTTTCAGGACCTATTCTGTTCAGCAATTGTACATGTTTTCCTTCATGAATATTAATTTGGTTTACTTTCACGATTTGTGCAGGAGTCCCCGGTTTTCAACTTCCTCAATAGTCTATCCCCGATCAAGCAGACTAAATCTCTCCATATTTCTCAGACGATCAATTCTCTCAATTTCACATCCATCCCCTCCATATTCACATCACCTCATGTTGCTACGCTGAAAGAATTTCGATCTTTGAGGAGGTAAAATGTTCTACTTGTTAATAATTAATTACATGACTTATGTCTCAAAGTTTGACTTGTCAAATTGACCTTTGCAGGCATCAGCTTGGTGATCCATCAAAACCCGACTTCTCTTCTGATGATGTGACCAAAGATGATAACACAAACAGGAGAGCAGATGCGGGTCTAGACGTCGAAAATAAAGAAAATATTATCGCAGAAAGTCCTATTGACGAATCCAGTGACCCACCTTATGAATGTTCCCGATCTCTGAATTATAACTATGGAAGTCCCAACTTCAGTCAAATGACTCCCTGTGGCCGTAGAACCAAACTTGAATCAGATGGAAGCTCTGGAACCCTTGTTCTAACTGTTCAAGAAGGCCGTGATAGTATGTTTCAAGATACTAAAGTGGGCATGGAGGGGTCAAGACGAATGGATCAAAATCAGGAAGGGGATGGATGCGAATGGGATACTTTTATTTCAGATACTAGGGAATTGTTGAATTTTGATTCACCCAATGACGCAGAGGCTTTGACAAAAGTGGTGGACCATGAGACTAGATTTTATCCACTGAAGTCAAATGATATGGAAAATTCCCAAGTCATAGTTGGTCCAAGTGGTCAACATTGCGAGAGCAATAATCCAGAAGACCAATTCATTCAGCCTGGAGATGGAAGTGAATTGAACGAATTTACTGCGAATCCGGATATAAGTGGTGTTTCTTCTCAGAGCATTAATGCCATAGATGGAGGTCCAATTGATTCGTCCATTCATAAGGTAAGATAGTCCCTTGTTAGCTTTCTTCAATTAGTTTGTTATTATTTCAATCTTTTACTTTTTTGCAGTGCTTAACTATCATTACTAATATCTACTGGGCTAATCTTAACCGAAGTTAATGGCGGGTCTTTGTGAGCATTTTAATTTGTTTCCTCAGTTCCACGTCTTTTTGAGCATTCTAATTTCGATCTTCTACCTTACCATGCCTTGGTAGGATTGAGAAGTCTTTTGCGTTGCATAAACCTATATGTATTTTCTAAGTGACTTGCTTTTTTGGGTTCTCTTTGTAGACTGTTTCTAATTTGTACCGTGGAATGAGAAGACGATGTCTGGATTTTGAGCAATCAGGAGCTCGTAAAAAGCTATTATCAGAGAGTTCAAATTCTGATTCCCTTATCTTACCGCAGTCTGATGGGATTTTTGAGCTATCCGCAGCTCGTAAAAAACATTTACTTGAGAAATCAAATTCTGATTCTTCTCTATTACCACAGTCTGATGGAAACTGCATGTCCATTGATAAGCAGCCCATTCCAGCAAAGTTCAGAAATGAATCTCCACGGTGTGTATTACCAGGCATTGGATTGCATTTGAATGCTCTTGCAGCAACTTCAAAAGACTACAAAGTGGTAAAAAATGAAAGCTCTGCTTCTGGAAAGCAACTGGTGATTGCACCTGGATCTGCTAGCAATCATCACCTATTAAATAGCAGTCAAGATTCTCTCAGAAGAGCTATTGATGTGGCACAATCAGATAGACAGATTGTACTCTTTGACAATGGATGTTCAATTCAGGAAGACGGTGGTAATGTATTGGATTATATGGCCACTGAAGAATTGAACCAAACTAGCCCAAAGAAAAAGAGGTGTGTCTATTTTCTTGTCCATCATGTTAGGATTATATGTATTACCCTACCTTGAAACACTTCTTTTCCTGACCTCTGAGAGTCAATTTTACAGGCGCAGATCAGATAGTGGAGAAGCTGAGGGTTGCAAGCGTTGCAACTGTAAGAAGTCCAAATGCTTGAAGCTGTAAGTTTTTAAGTTTTCTCATACTTTCCTTATCTGAATCATTTCTTAGTTGTTTACTTTGTATTACAGTTCTTTTTTTGGCATGTTTCCTGGTTTCCTGATTGCCTGTTTAGCATTTTTTAACCTTTCCATAGTCAGGCATTAACTAGAAAGTAACTAACACAATATTACTCCCTCCAATATTTTTATTTTATTTTATGTTTTCTGTTTATGAGGTGAAGTTTTGACCTAAAATAAAATGAATATTGGACAGTAGCAATCTGCTATAGTATCTGATTTAAATTTCTTGAAACATTAGCATCCAAATGATCAAATTTGTTCTTTATAAATTAATACACCGATGACTGATCTCATGTCATTCGTCTTGTGGAAAACCTAGTTTTTCTGGGAAATGATTCATCAGTTAATGGCAGTGGGAGATGCATTTATAATTCTATAGCATGAATCTTACATTTCTAGTAGGAAATCTACCATAATTGAAGCCGATGAGAGTAGACTGCTAACTAGAAATAGGAAATAACTAAATTGGTTCAGGTAATAACTGCAATTTAATTTACAGGGACAATTTGATTAATTTTGGGCTATTGGATTTTGTGTACCTCCATTTCTAACAAAATAAAATCATATGCTTCTCAGATTGTGTGAATTCTCTATCTCAAAATGTTGCATAGTTTTTGTGCTTTTTGACTACTGATCTCCTTGGTATTTTCTGTGTAGCTTAAACCTTAACTTCTTCTTTTCAGTTACTGTGAGTGCTTTGCTGCTGGGTTGTATTGTTCGGAGCCATGTTCATGTATAGAATGCTTCAACACGCCTAGTCATGAAGACACTGTCCTTGCTACTCGGAAACAGATTGAATCTCGAAATCCGCTTGCATTTGCCCCTAAAGTTATAAGAACTTCTGATCAGACTCTATCTGAAGCAGGGGTGAGTGAAAATGCTTTCTAGATTCTATTTAAAGAACCTTTATAAACCATGTTTAACTTAGTTGTTTTGTGCAGGATGATTCGAGTAAAACACCTGCTTCAGCTCGGCATAAAAGAGGATGCAACTGCAAGAAATCTGGTTGCCTGAAGAAATATTGTGAATGTTATCAGGTATTTATACCGTCTCTGTGCTGCATCATTCTGTTAAGCGAATTGGCTGATGTAATTTATGATTTTCTTTATAGAGTGGCGTTGGATGCTCCATAAACTGCAGATGTGAAGGATGCAAGAATGCTTTTGGTAGAAAGGATGGTAAGTGGATCTTGATTTCATTCAATAGTTTCTTAATCACATTCTTGCTAGAAGTGTCATAGGAGAGGTAACTACTCTATTTGGAAATCCTTTTGCACTGATGATACAAATTTTGCTTTAATAGGCTCCGAAATTGAACTGGAAGAAGTAGATGCCACACCAAGGAGCGTAATTGATGGGACTCGGCAAAGGTCTTTAATCCAAGTTGATACAGACAAGAGTCTAGATTATGTAAACCCTGCAACTCCTGCACCATTTGGCAGGTACACTAAGCGATCAAGTTACTTTAACCTGTTAAAAACTTATTTTATTCACCATTCGTGTTTATTGAGTTTTTGCCTAACTTTTTTCGACAGACCAACGCACCATCTACAATTTCTTTCAAAGAACAAACCACCTCGCTCAACTTTCCTCCCTGGTGGATCGTCCTCTGCTGTCTATCCTAGCCAAGGGTTTACCAGACCTGACTTCCTCCCGACACCATCTAAGGTTGATAACAATTTTGGACTTCTTCAGGAGGAAGATATCCCTGTGGTTCTTCAAACAAATGGCTCTCCGATCAGTGGTATAAAGTCCTTATCTCCCAACGGTAAGAGAGTATCCCCTCCTCATACTGCCCGTGAAACCTCTCCCAGTCAGAGAAGCAGCCGCAAGTTATTACTAGACTCTATTCCTTCGTTCCCATCCCTCACCCCGAAGAATGATGTTGGTGTCTCCTCAAGTGAACCAGAAAGTGTCCCCTTTGCAGAGTTGCATTAGGTAAAATTATGACTAGGCTTAAAAGGGAAGTGGAAGGCATAGAGAGGAGAGAAGAATCATCGAATTGGATAGGCAGTATATTGTTCCATTATAATAATGCACTCCGAGTCTCTATGCCTTCTCTGCTTGTAAGATAATGTCCCTTCGTCGAAGATTAATAATCAACTTGATTAGTAAGGTGTAGAAAGACCTCATTGAGGAGTTTAATATGTATATTCTCATAAAATGTTGAATTTTAATAGTGCTTCTTACTATGGGACATGAAGCATTCCTTCCTTCCCAGTTTCATTCCCATGCTATTCTTACTCCAATGTATTATTTCGTGTCTTTCAATTTTGATCATCAACTTTATCAATTTTGAAATAAAATATTTTTATGTATACTTAAATTATACTCCATATGATATTTTGTAAAAATATTAGGCTTTTGGCCGAGATCCCTAAATTATGAGATAATTTTTTATGTGGTCATAAGAGGTGGTATTTTTATTGTTAGGGCACTTAAATACATCTTTTCGGTAGGCGTGGCGCGAGCTATTTTTATTGTACAAACGTCTCACAACCACTCCTCACTTTACATTTAATTTTCGCTTACAATATAGAGAAATAAGCCCATATTTACTTGATAAAATATATATTGAAATGATTATGTTACGATAAAATGATTATGTTACGATAAAATATTTATTTTATTTTTAAAGTCTTTAATATTCAATGCTTTTCCATTGCCTCTGCATTCAGTTTTTCACATTTAAAATTCATTTTTCGACTAAAAAACTTAAATGACTATTTTGTCACTGTATTTATCTTAAAGTATAGGGGTACATTTAAAATATTTAACATAATTATAATAAAAGCACATAAAACTTCTTTTTGTATTTCCTTCCTCCTCTTGAACTTTCACAATGCTAAATTTATTCTTTTGGCCTTGCCTTTTTCTTAACTTTGGCATTAGTTACATTATGTAATGGCATTCTTATGAGTGGTTAATATAACATAAACACACCAAAAATAATTGAAAGTTTACATGAAAGCTTTGTCTATAAACAAATTATCACGTAGTGTACGATCATTTATGTTCTACAAGTCTTAAATGAAGCTTGAATAAGCCATTTGCAGCAATCACTTATTTTCTTTCTCGAAATACTTCCCAACCTGAAAACGCCACCCGGCCATTGTTTGGATCAAGTGCAAGCGGTAGCAAGTATTTGTTGTTATGAACTCCGCAGTATGAGAACCATCGATCCTATCAACTTTACACACCTTTAAAGCCATCGATCGAGAACTTTAAACATACATAAATTCTCTTAAGCGCCCCTGGGTTTCATATTAAGTAAATGCTTCAGCAAAACAGTGGAACCTTGATGTGTTCTCTTGACTTCATCGACATAATCCTTGAGCCATCTTGATCTTCATGATCGCCTACAAAGACCGATGCCTTTTTCCTGACTGCAGCACTGATTTGGGGTGCATAGTAATCCGTACTTAACATCGATTACTTGATGCTTTAAGACACTAATAGACATATCGGGGCAACAAGATAAGCGATCGCCCGATACTCTTTGCCAACCCGTATACTTTTAATCAAACTCGCCACTCTTGCCAGCGGACGGTCTCACATAACACTTGGCAGAGCGGTTTTTCGTACTTCACAGAGATGAGTAACTTTATACAGCTAAGTCGAGTATCATTTAATAACTATCACAAAGCCAAACACTCCCACTGCGCGGAAACTTACATCAGCTCCAACATTTTACTCTCATTCGTATTAACTTGAACATCACTTTCTCTGATTAAAAGCGTACCATTCGTCAGCTTCTTTGAAGCTGCCAGGCTGAAACACTAAGCACGAGAATAATTTGGATTAACCCGTATTTCTCCCGTTAAAGTGAGCATGCCTCCTAATAACTTCTACTTACCGCAAGTCATTCTCAACTTTATTAATATCCGCGAGTGCCGTCGCTGCTCGGATGTGGAGTCGCGCTATTAAGATCGAGGAGTTGTGTAAATCCTCTTAAATGCTGCATCCCAGGAGTACTTATACATTTGAACCCGACATTCTGACCTCCTGTTTGAATTGATGCCATATACAGCATATGACCATCCCCATACCTTTTCTTTTTATTTCTGATGTTTGGCGTGCATTGGTATGCATCAAGCAACTGTACCAACGTTGACATTTGAGGACCTTCTTTAACAATGCTTCTTGACGGCGCCACTTGGGACGTAGTCGGCTGTCGATAGGGCATCAGCGTAAGATTACCGGCGTGGCCGTCATTGGTCGGACGACAAATTCCTCCTCGATATTCTCTAAAATGCAACTTGAGACAATCTTTGGTTGTGATCGGTGATTCTCGTAATTAAATCGTCCATCTCATTTCCATTATAAGCAAAAAAATGTAAATTTAAATTAAATACAAATCATCTCATTGCAAATCATTTTCTGGCTTTCACTTTATCTTTATGTCCAACCTTTATCTTGTTGTCAAAATCTATCCCCAGAAATCCTCATTTTCTACCGTTTTCTACCTAAATTTATCAGCATCGTATTTCAACCTCATTCTACTGCACTTGGTACATTATACTTGTGCACTACCATAAAACACCTGCCTGCATTCGTATCCGCGATTTCATTTTTCTATACCGTTAGCATGAGCAACTGTCATTATAAATGCTAAATTAAAAGGTATGACTGACCAACTTAGACTTCGATATATTTAGACTTAAGCGCTTTCATTCGAGACTCGTATCTTTAACGCTCAAATTAGAGATTACCGTCATCAAACTTCATCTACATTAGCGAGAATTACTAGACCCGAAAATAGACATCGTAAACTTGTACTTCGGTGTGAGACTTAAGAAACTTGAAGCCAACATTATGGGCATACTTAAGACATACAATCACGTTGTGACGCCGATTTACGGATCTTGGTAGGCACGAGCCTTAAATTCACGTACAAACCCCGGTAGGAAAGCCCGTGATTGATGAACCTAATTGGCAGTCGTGTCATATGATCAGTTTAACTTGCTTTCCTCCTTCGTATGACAACATAGGGTTACCCGACAAATGGAATCCCGTATAATGAACCCTAACACTAAACAGAAGTTACGTTCCTCTCACATAAAGAGCCATGTAATTGGCGTCTTTGTGAGAAGCTTCGTGCTCGTGGTCACGAGATGAGGCTTAGAGCGTGGCTTAGGGGTTTCACCCGATGATTTGGGGATAAATTAAGGGGGGATTATAGAATGACGGAATAAGGCTTTTAACAAATGAAGAAGAAGAAATTCTAGAGGTTTTTAGGCGAAAATCGGAGGTGAAATTAGGTTAGGGTTTGTGCTCGGGAATTTGGGGGAATTGATGTCGATTTGGGGATTTGATTACGAGATAATATGTTTGTTTATTGTGTTTGAGTGTATTAGGTGTTTGTATAATGGGGGGAAGGGGTTTCCCAATTTTCCGGACGTTATGTCGACCCGTAAGGAGGCTTTTTAAAAAAAAATTCGGTTTTGCTGAATAACAACATGTGGGTCAAGCTAATGAATCGGCTGCAGGAATGGGTTGAATGAGCGAAATTGGATATGTAATGGATGAAATGGTAAAAAAAATGCATAATTAGGTAAGCGTGCCACGAAAATAGGCGATAAATGATCGTGTCTTTTGCCCTTAATTTTTCTATAGTCGAAAATGACAAACTCCGCTGACCTTAGTAATGAAAAGTCGATAGGAATTCATTGAAACTAGCTATTAGGGTTTAATATATTTTCATCAAATGTTATATAATTCACATACAAATAATAGTTCATATTTTAAAAAGCTAATCATCAAAATTTAGAATTAAACAATACGGAATATTAATTAATATCTAAGGATAGATACATATGATTATATGGGTTAATGAAACTTCCCGATAAATTAACGCAATCAATTAAACCACTAGCTAGGGTCAGCTTTGTGATCACAGATATTACGGCAGGAGTTTCGGGAATTTAAATGCTTATGATTAAATAAAATGATCACTTAAAAAATAAAAAACGTAACCAATTACATTAATTATCCAAAGTGCATGCATGACTTCAATTCGAAACACTTGTAGCAGAAGACTACCTTACTGGAATACTGGCCTATAAATTCAATTTTTGTAGACCATTAAAAAAAAATTAGCTAACTGGAGTGTTAGTGTGTTACCATTGTTTGTGACAGTTGCTTCAATATTTACTCTCAGACATCGGCTTTGGAAATTGAAGCTCATTTAAGTAAAACACCTATCATGCCTATTAATGGTTGATGTTGGAAGATGACAAAGAAATTGATCTAAGCCAACATCTATGTCCATCACAATAAATTAGGAATCACTCAGACAAAGCAGAATATTACTCATATACGGAGTATGTTTTTTCTATAGATACATGTATGTTCTATATATCGAGAGTTATTGTTTTTTAGAAAGTATCAATAGTGTTTTCCACTTACTCAAGGGAAAAACTCGAAGAGTAGCCTCTAATCAATCATTAACACTTGCACATTTCCTAACTGTTTTTGTTATCATTTATAAAAAGCTTGAACCTATATAATGTACCTAGCAAATAGTAATTCTCCAAATTTAACAAGTTAGTTATGTTTGAAGATTGTAAATTTGACTTAATTTTGTATTGATCATGAATAGGCCAGTAAAAAGAGGCTGAACGCTCGATTCGACTTGAAAAGTTCGATTTGAAGTTCGGTTCAATGTAGTTTGAGCCGAACTCGAACCTCATTTTTAGGTTGGGTTAGAACAGAACTATAATTATATATATATATATATATATATATATATATATATATATATATATATATATATATATATATATATATTCATATTTTATCATTAAAAATCGTTTTTCGGTCGAACTTCGAACCAAACCTTGAGCGTTCGGAGATCGAACCTCGAGACCTCGAACCTTGAACTTTTCGATTAGATTCGAGACATAGAGCTGTATAAGTAGAGGCTATTTTAAACAGCTTTTCAAAAGGTGACTTATGATTTAAAGAAGGCAATGGAAACCTGTTAACAAGATAAGTAGTTGTTAACAAACATTCACCCCATAATTGAATTGGCAGATTAGCCTGAAACAAAAGTGATCTAGCAAGTTTCAAGAAGATATTTATGTTTTCATTCTACAACATTATTTTGTTGTGGTGTGTAAATACAACACGATGTATAATATCTGAGATGCATAAAATTCTAAAGCTTGTTTGCCAAGAGAACTCTAAAGCTTGTTTGAATTGAGTGGAAACATAAGAATGGAAAGTCTTAAGAATAGGAAAGGCATTTGTTTTAGAAGCTAGAAAATGAGTAAAAATGAAGTCTGGAATAATCCTCCACAAATATATTCACATAATTATTTACAACTGAATTATTAACAACATCTGAATGGCTAGAAGAAGCAATACTACTATGGAACACATGATGTTTAGGAACAAAATCAACACTAGATTGACTAAGAGAACCACTGAAAAACTCATGCAGCTGTGCATCTGGCTGAACTACAGTGTCCAGCATGTACAATCCTTTGAGGTGATTACCAAGCACCAACGGCACCTTCAGAAAAGGGCCTTGTAAGATGCATTGAGAAGAGTAAATACAACATTGCATTGCATATCAGAGGTTAATTTGTGAATGGACAATAAATTGTACTTTAATGAGGGGATATGAATTACATTTTTGAGCAACAAGCCATTATTTATGTATATGTTTGTGCACCATTAAGGTATGACAATGAAAGTAGGCTGTAAAGACTAGATAATAATATGATTGGAAAAGTGATAAATATGGTGAAATGTGATATGTGACTCCACTATCTAGAATCCATTGATGAACTGCAAATGAACTAGAATGATCAATAATGCGATTAGAGCTTGAAAGGAGCACCATTAGAGCCATCCAGAATTGCTAGTCCCATTAAGCATGTTAATCGGCTTGTCAAACTGTTCTCCAGCAGCAGACAAAACACTTTCTTCAATTTCACATTCAACAGAATGCAATAAACATGCAATCACCATACCATTACACCTATCCCATTGAACTGCGAGATTAGATTCATCAGGCCTAGGTGATAAAACCGAGCTTATTTTTTTGTAACCGACGAAATTCTACCCAACTAACTAATCATATACACGTGTCAAGCAGCTATTGGAGCAGTTAGTTACAGGTTGTTGAGTTGCTCATATGGTTCAATACAAATTACATTTTCGTTGTTGTACTTGGTAATTGAAAGATCAACCAAATGGAGGGAGCACTTCACTATATGGATCAATATCCACATACATATAATAACAATAGGGCGGAAATACATCTATGTTAAACCCCTACACTCCAAAAAATAATTAAATTGATCAAGAATATCAATTAACAAGACCAAATTAATGAAATGAACCATTATTTAAAAAATTTGTAATTATTACATCAATTCCAAAATGATTGTCCAATTTGATTTTCGATGGTCAAAATTAGTAAAATATGTAACCTTAATTTCCCCACATAAACTATTTGATTCGACGAGAGCACCATACTATTCTTTCAACTCCGGTTCCGGATTTCTCTCTGACTCGGCCCGGATAAATGAACTGGTTTATATATAGCCATACAGGAGATCTACAAATGCTTAAATCCCAATTTTGTTTTTGTTTTTAGTTGCATGGAATGGGACTGGCTCTGGATCCTCTATCCTCACCTCAAATGCCTTATGGCATGTTTTTATATGTTTATGCGATTATGTATGTTTTGTGTATCTTTATAGGATAACGATTGTGAAGAAGTATGAAAGTTTTCAGCGTCGAAATGTTTGTATTTTTGGGCGGGGAATTTTAATTTGGGAATTAGGTCAGAATTGTTTTAGTGAGTCGATTTATGGATTAGCTGAGCTACAAGTTAGTTAGCTATTTTAATTAACCTAATTATCTTTCGTTTAAATAAGTATATGGGTGCGTTTTTTGGAACGTATGGCTTTTTGTAAATAGTGACACGTGGTGAACTTTTGTAAATAGTGGCCAATTAATTGTTTTAGGGCATGAGTAATTTTAGCCGAGATAATTACATCAGCGATTTTCATTAAACTCGACCAGCTGTTCAATTAGCACCAATAAATGCTACGTTTAGCTATGCGGCTTCGTGTTAAATATATTTTCTTTTAAAGGTCAAAAATTAAATTTCAAAACAACCTCATAATACCCCAATCCATGTCTTGTGATTATAGAAACATCATCGCGGCCTGTGACAATGATATGACAGTAAATTGCGGAAAATAAATAACACTTTGATTTATCTGGGTTCCTGATGAAAGATGCGTCTGTTCTTCTTTAAATCACTAAAATCAAGCAGGAAGTTATTCTGTTGATTCTGCTCCCATTTGAAACCCAATTTGATGAGTAATAGCACATAACTTAGTATTCTCGATTACAAAGCCTCATGATATTATTGATGATGAGTTTATGATATTCACTCTACAGAAGTTTGTTTTGGATGTTTTTATTATGAATACAAACCTATAAGAAAGATCATCTATTTATAGGAAAAACTTCTAGCCTAACTTGAGTCGAAAAAGGTAATAAAATTAAAACCCCAGCGCTTGAGTGCAATGGCGATATCGTCCGTGAGACCCATTCGAGGCAGTCTCGATGAGCACTCCCCCGGCTTGACTGCCGAATAGCTGCATCTGAGAGCCTGTTTGGTGCATCGGGACCCGTGAGACCTCGGGGTCTCGATGCCTCTCGATACCGGCGTTTTTTAGCCCGCAAAATGGTCTTCAACACCAGCCGTCTCCCCGGCTTGAGACATTTTCAAATCACGGAGTCTTGAGAGCTTACCGTTCTCGTGATCGCCCGCTTGATTATTCTTTACGAAGATTATAGCTAAGTTGAGCCGCGACTTGATTTCTCATGATGCGCGCTTTCGTTAACATATAAATTTGGGTTTTGATTCCTAAAATCTTCTGACTTGAGAACTCCACATTCTCCGTCTGAGGCAGGTACTTAAAGTGAGTATACCGGTCACATATGGCAGTTACAGCGTAAATCACGAGATTTTTTCGCCAGCGGATAAATAGCGGTCGACTGCTCAGCGATCTGATGTATTACTACGTGCTGCTCAAGATTGACTCTTTGAGAAAAGTTTTAACCCATGTCGTCTTTTTTCGCGAGCGACCATAGCGACTTTCAGTCGAGCAGCGACTTCAGCAATCTTTCTTTATAGATTCTGACTTAGATCTCCGACTAATCGCTTGATGCCTCCAAGCGTGAAGCAATATCAGTAGTAGATTTTCTACTATCAGCATCCACCACATTGTCGACATACGCATATCCTATCGGCCGCATGCTCGGATTTTGGGAAGCGACCTTTACGTACTACCGTTCGGGTATCTTAAAATCCCTTCCTGACTTCCCCGATATTCTCTTCTGGGTTGAACATATATCTCACAACAACTCTACTTTTAACATGCGATATAAATTAAATGCGCGCGTGCATACATAAAGGCCTCTTTGAAGCGCCAAAGGCGCACTTATCCGTATGCGGCTAATTCATCCTCGATGCCGGTGATTACTGCAGATAATTGAAAGTGGCGATTGTCGAAGTCTTTTTACGGTTTCATCAGCGTGGTAGAGCAGCTTGATCACCTTTTTTGGTATTAACTTGTGTTAATCTCGAGAGAATCGATCTCGATAATTAAATCCCGAATTTGCTTTGCGTCACCCTAGGTCATCTTTCATTTGCAAATTCACTTGATAACTCTTTTCAACATATTTATCTTGTCTGAAATCGACTCCCGTTGTCGGCATATCATCCACGTAAAGGGTAGAATTGCATAGTCTTTTTCAAACCTCTACGTATAGCGGCGTGGTCGTGCCGAATCTCGCAAAACGACAACTGCATAAAATTATCAAAGGTTATGTTCATTGCCTTGGAGCTTGTTTTTAAAACCATCTGAAGCTCTTCAGAAGTTTGCGGGGCAGATGCTGCTCCGCTTTAACCTCGAAGCCTTGAGGTTCAGCATGAATATTTCCTGCATCCGGTCGCCGTAGCAAAAAGCGTTTTGCATCCGTGCATTGAAGAGTCGCGGATTATCCACGCTACCCGGCCCAAGAAACGATTACGATTGTCAGCAGCTTGACCACGGGTGAGAATATTTCGATTAATGATCGTGCCTTCATACTCTTTGAAACCCTTTGACAACCAATCGGTAGCATGGCGTTCACTACCCGTCCGCTTCTTCCTTGATTCGATAGACCAATACGTTACTATGATATTCTTTTACGGCTGTTCGGTTTAACTTGACTCCCGTGTCGTATTTGTAAATGATATTTCATCATAACTTCGTTGCTAGCTCGCTTAATTGCGTGACCGCGTTGTCTTTGCTTAAACCATGCTGCCCGAGGCTCGCGCTTTTGTCGAGCAGCAATAAGGGGAATTAGCGGATGGAATACGCTGAGTTGAAGGAGTACACTTTGCTGCTTTGATCTTACGGGACTGGTGTTTACGTCCTCTTTGTATAGTGTCGGAAGTGTTTCCAGCGTCCTCGAACTTCCTCTTGGCAGGCGTGTCAACCTCCTCCCGAAAGGTGGCATATCGGCCAAGGATCTTCGGGATTATTTTAAGGTAGAGGCATGATACAGGTATGCCGTTTGGAAGAAACACGGATGCACCGGAATTGCTGTGACCTTTTCTCCCACTTGCTCTCCGACACCTTACGTAATCTTTATATAATACCTCTTTGTTGAAGATCCATCTTTTCACGACAGTCTTCAGGTTCGTTAAGTCGCCCAAACGATATAAAATACCATCGCCGTAACCAATAAAAATAACAAATACTAGATTTTACATCGAAACTTTACTTCTAGCATTTACATCTACGTGAACATAAGCTACTGGCAAGAATACTCTCGGAAGAATAAGTTTACTATGCTTGAACTCCAAACTTAACGGGAATTTTAAACTCTAGAGGAGGCGAGGTCACATTAATCAAGAAAGGCGCAATATTGATTGTGTCGGCCAGAATATACAGTAATCGAAATGTAACCTCGTACTCAGTACTTGCGTTCATTTAGCATTACATTGCGTTCTACCGGCTTACTCCGTTTGTTAGGTGTCATAGGAATAGTCTTACGCATTACGATTCCGTGCACCAGTAGCGGTATTGTTTGGAAATCACTATACGTATATTCACTCCCGTTGTCGATCTCAAGCAGCTTCACTTTCGGTGATCTCGTTCTCGACCACTTAACTTTCCGGTTCTTGAAGATTCCGTAAACTTGATTTGTGTTTCATGAAAATAAACCCAGGCAACTTCTAGTTGCGTCATCGATGAAGGTTACATATATAGTGAACCTCCCTTGAGAACTTGACGGTGTAGGTCCCCGTAAATGCATTGTGAACTAGCTGCTTTATCGGACTTAGGCTTAACTCTGACTCTTAACAAAAGCGGCCTTAACAACTACGTATGGCTACAAGTCCATGATGATGGCAGACTTGATTCGGGTATTAAATTATTTGAGACAAGCGATTTCGTACCTTTCCTCGCTCATGTGACCGAAGCGATTGTGCCCTGATTTTGTCTTCTGAGAACCTCAAGCCAGTGACTATCGTACTTCGAGAACCTCCGGTTAGATGCAAGCGTACCCATCTTGACCACAGAGGCCTCGTCGTTGCTCAGCGTACTGCTTTCGGTTATAGCGAGAGGCGTTGTTCGATAGCCATCTCAATCAATTTGACGGAAATCGAAGCTTTTTCTGAGCTTTGGTACATGTCTCGCTTTTTTGTCAATTTCCATGTAGAACCATTTGTGACTTGACTAACATCTCTCGTACCACTTGATATTCGATGGTTCACCGTGGCCAAGAGATGAACGATCGTAATCTCGGCTATATAATTACGCATTTATATCTGAGTAGGTGTAGTATGAAGCGATGCACCCGAGTCCAAAATCCAGAATTAATAGAACAATCAACTCACGAGTAGTGCATCGCATAGTCATCAGCAAACGTGGCGTTATGTTGTTGTCCGACCTCGAGAAGAGCTTTGCGATTAGCTACTAAGTAGCGACTGTCTTGCCCCAGCAACCCCGACCTTTCTGAAATGCGTCCTCCAAATTTCGATTTACTCGTCTAAACTTTGACCTCCATTTATTCTTGCTTCATACCTCTGTCCCAATTCTACCTCTTTCTATATTCAATGCAGAGACATTTTCTCCATGTCGGTTTCACAGCCACTCGGATAAACGGTAGCTCTCTGTTACCTTAACTCCAGTATCGTTACTGAGGATTCTTAGCTGCGGCCACCATTTGAAACCAACTATTTAGCAAAGATGCCAATAATATCAATGCTTGTAACTCGTAAATGAAATTCACGAAAGAGTAGATAATTGGTTTTATTAATCTATTATTGAAGTCATTAAAATTTTAGTTATGGGAGTATTTTTACGACATCCCTCGAAGTGAAACAACTTTTTAGGTAGTCGTACCTTGTTGTTAGGCGATGGCTTCTCAAATACATGATAAATCCAGCAGCAAAAGTCGGACACTTTTGTTGTAGTCTCTTGGCAGCATTGCTATGCGTGTTTACGGACAAGCGTATACGTCGCTTTAAAACAGCCGGTCTAACTCTTTCGTGCTTATAAATCAATGCTTACCAGAACTGTCGCTTTAATGGTTTGTTCGGCTTTTACCAAATAGATAATCACTCCGTATTAAATCTTCGATGCGAGAAATCTATCGTCGAGCCTCGCGGCATGTGTAAGCCGCTCCGCCGTTAGCGGCGTTGAATCTCGATTTCAATCGAGAACCTATGCTCGATACGATTGTTGTGTTGTGATTATAGGCTGGCTGTCATGGCCTGCTTGGAACAATGATAGCGGCCAGTAAATTGCGGAAAATAAATAACTTACCACGGTTATGCGGGTTCCCGCGATGAAAATGCGTCTGATGATTCTTTCAAGCTTCTTGAAATCCACTAAAATCGAGAGCCGAGGAAAGATTGTTGCAATTACATGTCAATTCAAACGCTCAGTTAGTATACTTTATAACTTAGTACATTACTCAATTATAAAATATGATATTATTGATGATGATTCAATAATATTCTCTCTAGAAGTTGTTTTGGATGTTTATTTTGTGATGTGAAACCTATAAGAAAGTTCATCTATTTATAGGAAAAACTTCTAGCCTAACTTGAGTCGAAAAAGGTAATAAAAAGTCAGCAGCGCCGAGGTGCGTGGCGTCTGGCGTCCGTCGAGGCGCATCGAGGCGAAGTCTCGATATTCAACGACTCTCGAAAAGCTCTCGAAACGTGACTCTATCTGAGGAAGCTTGTTTTTGGTACATGGGACCCGTCGATGCCTCTCTCGTCTTAGAAGCGTTTTTCCATGACCACAAAAATAGTCTTCAACCTCGACAATCCACATCCGCATTACCCCTTCAAAATTAAACAAATCAAAAGAAACCCAAAAACCATGGGTGTTGCAATCATTGATGGACCGATCGTGACAGATTTCGTGAACGATTCATAGGCATTTGAGAAATAATGTGAATGATGAAATTCCAAGTTTGATTTAGAGGTGAGTTAGAGAGAAGAGGGAGCAAGGTGGCATCTTTTGCCATGATACCCTTTCGAGAGATTTGATGCTAATCAAAGTGGGACAATTTTAGGGATCAATTTGGGAATTTGATGAAGGATATCATACTCGTCATAGTGGGAGAATTGTAATCACAACTCTATAATTTTGGGTTTTCTTGATTTGTTTAATTTTGGAATGGAAAACAATATACATGCCGAGAATAAATTTAGAGGGTGAAATAGTAAGTTGTTCTTAATTAAAACTTCGCAAAATCAACATCTTTGAAAATAGGGGGGACATTATACTAATTTACACATAAAATTACTTATTTGGGTGTGTGTATACTTGGCTACGGATATTGATTTGTTTAATTTTGAAATGGAGAGTTGGGGTGGGATAGGGGTGGTTTGGGGGAGGGATAGAGATGGTTTGGGGGAAGATGATGGGGTTGTTTTGAAATTCAATTTTGGTCCTAAAGTCAAACATATTTAATATGGGTGGTTGTGTTAGAAATGAGGTATGGTTAGGTTAATTAGAATAGATTGATGACTTTAATGAAAGTTATTTGGTAGAACTACCCTTATCAAAATTAATTATGTCATGTCGGAAACTTGAAGTGCCAAAAGCACCTTAGGTGCATATTCGAAATGTTAATTAAAACTTTAAGTGGTTGTATGAAAACTTCGCATGAAAGTTAAAGGTGACTACATGAAATTTATCTAGATAATAATTGGTTTTACTATTTTGAGGAGAAATAAAAATATTAATCGATAAAGAAAATAAGAATATTAGGAGACAAAAGTGATTTTTTTAACTCGATGCAAAGGTTGCGTGTCGATAAGCCAATCAATTCTATTAATAAGCAAAGGTTTTTGTTAGATGATCGATTAAATTTGAGACGGCAAAAGTAGTATTATCTTAAATTTGGGCTCAAATCATTGTGGATCTATTTGAGTCGGATTTATTTCGAGACTAATGCTGTAACTTTGTGGCTCCGAATATTGAATCATATGAATTCGATTTGAATAGATATCTGGCGGTGGCTCTAGAGATAGGTATGTTCCAATTTGAATCTGTTTTTGAGTCGATTTTCGGGCTTCTCAATTCTATGTTCGAGAGCAAAACCGAGCGGACATATATTGATTCGAGGATTTCTCAATTTTATGTTAGAGCCCGGAGCCGAGTAGACATATATTCAATTCGAATTGACTCGTTAACCACCCAAGTTATTATATATGCAATTCGTGGATAATAAAGCGGAAAGTACAGAAGCATATTGAAATGTGAATGTATGATTAGAAAGTATGATGGTCGGAGTTTGTTATCTATTCCTCAAAGTCCTTTTGTTTTCAAAGCCAACTAAACTGACAAAATGAGCATGAAACCAAAGAGGGAGATGATCATCCTCGGCACAATGTTACCCATGCGCATATTAGCTCGCATCCCGTTAATATAACTATAGAATAATACTCCTCCCTTCACAATAATTTATTACTACCTCCATTTGAGTAATTAAATTTACTCACTTTTGAAATATAAATTTATTTATTAAATTTTTATACATATTATGAAAAACTATAAAAAATAATATTATGAAAATATTTTTAAAAACAAATCTAATAATATCAATTTTATATTTTTTGATTAGTGAATAAAAAGTAATTTATGGTCAAAAGCTTAACATGAAATCCCAAAATATCAATTAATTTGAAATGGAGGGAGTATTGAATTTTGCTGTTCACTTTCTAAATGTTACTATTATAAACTCCATTATATATTTTTATGTATGTTAGTACATTATTTTATGAAAATTATATCAAATGTTAATATTTTAATATAATTTATTTTTAACATGGTTATTTTTTTAGCCAAAGTTATTATTTATGTCAATTAAGTATATAAAATTATCTAGATCAATTAAAAATTAAACGGGACAATCTTTATGGATAGAGGGATTAATTAAAATACCCTTTGCATCAGCTCATTTTGTTGTGGTAGAGAAATGTAGGAAGATTGGTGTCATGATTGATTAAACCAATAAGACAAAGTGTGCAATAATTTTGGAGTCATGTGGTTATTATAATTTATCTGATACTTTTTTTAATTGAATAACGACGGTGAAATATGTCAGCTCAATTAGAAGGAAATTATGCGGAAGTTTTGTATAATTATTATGACGTTAATCCTCTTGAGTCTTGAATGAATGAGAGGGGTGCTTTCGGGAACACGGATACATGTGGTGCATGATTGCCATCAACTCATACCGTATAATGATAGATTAAGTATTACAACGAGCGCAATTCTTGTTTAACAGTTTAGTTGTCATTATTGAGTTTAGAACTTGAACAGGCTGCCGATAATATATAAGTCGGAAGAAGGTCACGATATTCCTCATGAACTCCTCAATGATAAGACCATACCACTAAAGACATAGGAGTTGGTATCCTCTTTAAGTGTTTCATCGTATTTTATTGTAAATTTTTTAATGTTACCTCGAATATGCTCTTATATTATCTTACACATTTATTTTGATTTTTTATATTTAAAAGGGTATATATATGGTGTTTATTTTGAAAGTTATAAGAGTAGGGTACAAATAATACAAATGTCTTCTGTAGAATGTCGGGAATTATCAAAGTGGCCAATGCAAGCGTGTGGATAGATGCCACCCCAGTCCCCACAAAAGAATAATAATCATTTCCAGGAGGATGCAGTCAACGATAGGATGCAGTCAACGATTGTATATGACTTGGTCCACAAGGCCACTAATAGTAGCATTGGAACACAAATTCATTAAACCGGAGTCATATATATTCAGGATGGATTTAATGGGTGCATATATTTTTTGAATATTTTCAATTCTTAATTAAATGTATTATGTTGACTGAACCTATACTAATGCAATTTACTGAACGAAATTTTCTCCCGGCTTCGACATAATCTGAACAATCATTTAGATGCATAGAAGCTATTTAGAGTCGATTATTAGGAATTGGTTTCTCTGTGCTCAGATCGGTTCATTTTAAAAGAGAGTTGATACATGATTCTATTGGGTCTCGAATCGAATTTGAATGTAGACATGGAATTACTTCGAAAAAGAGGTGGGATCGATTCATACGTATTGAAGAATAACATAAGCATCCATCTCGCACTAAATAATCAATTTAGGATGAAACTTCATGAATTTATAGTATGATATCAAAAAATCAGACCAATTTTACGTAATATTGATTGTACAAGGAATACCGATAAATTTAGTCTTTAATCTGAGCAAAAACGTATTAGTTTCTTTATCGGCGGTTTTCGTACGAAGTTTCGACTGGCCCTTTCAATTATCACAAATAACAACGCTCTAGATGGAAGCTTCAACACTTCAAACCTGGGAATTCACAATCGGGCCATTACTGAAACTATGCCTCAAGAGAATTATTATGTCATATAACTTAGTCGGTGGTAAGGTTGTTAACTTAACCTGCATTTAGCGGATACCGATAACCCCCGCCTGCTTTTCTCCTTACCGAGTCGCAATTACCCGGTACTTTCGACAACGTAAAAAATTAGCCCGAGTGCCGTTCGATTAACCTTCGAGCGGGTTATCAAGCCGGGTTTTTTGAGTCGGGTAACGAGCGGTGCCGGGTTACCCGGTCCTTTAGGAAACTTGAGCAATTTTTTTATATTTTAAGAAAGTAGTATTTTATTTTATACAATATATATATTATTTTAAGAAAATAGTATTTTATTTTATTACAATATTTTAATAAATTTTTGTATTTGAAGCCCAAAATTTATAAGAAATTAGTGTTTTATTTTATAAATATATGATACTTTATTTATTTTTTATCGAAAATAGTGCCGATGTTGATTTTACGGATTAAATAACAAATTATAAAAACCGCAGAACTGTGGATTCTACTTAATATAATAAAAAATAATAACATATAATCATGTACCTTTCTTCTTGGACTTCAAATGAATAAATTTTGAGTGAGCATTCTTAACAATCAACGAATTCCTGCCTTCAAGAATAGTCAACACCAACGTATTTAACGACCCTCCGTGAGCTTTATTTAAAGTTTTAAAATATTAAATTGTAGATTAGCTTCAAGCGTAAAATGGAACTTTCCTACCCACGGCCCGACTAGAATGAAAGTGGGGTGATGCAGAGAATTCTCACTTCAAAGTTAAGCACTCAAAGTAATTGATTTCATTGAAAATCATGGCCTTTATATAGGCACTTGAGCCCTAAATTTTAGTCATCTAACATAACTAAAATTCTAGAGTTTCAAGGCAAAAATTTCTACCTCCTATTTTAGCCTAATTAACATAAAGTAGTAGACTTAGAATCTTCTCACTTCTTATCCCTAAAATAAAGTGTACAAAGTCGGGTTTCTATAATATTCAATAACGATTCTTCAAATAGAAAAATTCGAAACCTTATCCCCAAATACGAAATTGTCGATGGCGAAATTCCAACAATTGAATTTCGCCACAATATTCTCATACAATTATATTTTAAACCTCGAAAGCTTATAATTTTATTATGGGCCGTTTTAGTTGTCAGGTGTGTGACCTTCTTAGGCTCGATCGAAATTAACAATATATTAATTTATGTTTAACCTAACATATTAATATATAGATTATGAAATGACCTAAGTAGTTCCATCATAACCCCTAATGTCAATCGAGTTAATTCTAATATACAATTGTCCAACAATTAACATATGTCCGAATCCTATTATTATTTTAAATGTAATAATCGGTTATACAATCTAAATTATTCAACGTATATGTTTAGAGAGAGGCGATCTCATATTTCCAACACTCCCACTTGCCCTTAGACGATATTTGTAAACCGATTACTTACTAATCGATTACATTCGACAGCCCATCCTCAAAGACGCGATTTTCAAATACCAAGCTATGGTAAGATTTGTGTCACCAAACTCTTGCACCCATTTTCGTGGTAATAAGGATTGGTCCCCGTGATACTAAGGTCAAGAAATCACCTTACCGGGCCTCTAATAGGGCCCGAAAATCTAAACCGTTATATCCGGTTGTACGAATTCCATCTCAGGTATGCAAGATTTCACAACTATGCTTTGTAGTATACGTAACTCAAGTCTCATATCCTCCCGTTGCTGCAAGACGCTGTATGCGTGAAAGCACATTAATTCCTATAAAGTGAAACCAGGTCACGCAGGTCTAAGAATCACCATTTAACATAAGTTCTATGAGAAACTTCTAGGACACAAATGTATGATCTTCTAAATTCTCACGGCGCCATCGTCCAAAGATCACGACATTGAAATCATTTACACCGTACACTCCATGAATGGAAAGTGGAGTAGAGTTCTCCTTCTAATCCAATAAACGTGATCGAATAATCAACACATACTAATTAACGCTCTATTCCAATAGTAAACACCGACTAGGGACCACAATATCATCATTTTCAAGGCTCGATAGACATGTTTCGCTTCTCGAGTCCTTAACTCCAAAGCACTTCTAGAAAACCTTTATATTGCAATGGAATAACTCATAATACTCATAGTAATAATACATACATACATTAATACATATATATATATGTAAATCATATTTTGAAAAATCAATGATATATTTTATTGAATCCTGGGTAGTTTAAAATTCAATCATTGTCTTACAATCAAGAATGCATATATATATATAACAAAAAATCCGCTTCCTACTAAAACTAAGCATCACTCAAGCATAAAATGATCAGCATTTAAGCATGTGTTTATCATGCTTTCTTTTGAGGTAAATGTTTAGTTGGTGGATCTGCTACATTATCATCGGTCGGAACCTTACATATCATAACATCTCCTCTATCGGTTATTCCGTCAATAAGATGACACCTCCTCGAGTACACGCTTGGATCTATGATGATCTGTTCCTTAGGCTTCGAGCTTACGCCTAGCATTATCACAATATAACTCCATCGGACCTTCAGTCGTTACATTTCACCCAAGCTCACTCACGAACTTCTTGATCCAACAAGCTTCCCCGCAGCTCGTGTCGCGCAACGCACTCAGCTTCCCCGTTGTCGACCTCGTGCACAAGGCCTTGCTTGCTACCCACCTCACCGCTCGTAGAACACATAACCGTATCGCAGATCGACTCATCGCCTCTATCGGTTTGAACCTACCGCAACCCTTCTACTAATAAATCATTATCCCCAATCGTGATACAAGGAACATATCTTTAAATTCTTCTTAGTACTTAAATATGGCCTTCACACCAATCCAATAATTTTTACTCCGGATACGACGGTAACTGGCTTGCTACACTCGTGAGCGCATGATACGCTCCGGACGGTATACAAGATGGCATGCATAATAGATCCTGGCTGGGTTTTATAAGGAATACCACTCATCCTTTTCTCCGCCTCGCTTGCGGACACCCGGAACCTGGCCGGTAGTGAATGCTATGTCTCAATAGATTCTCTTGGAATTATTCATCTTAAATCTTTTCAGCACTTTATCAATATAAGTGTTTTGGCTTAAAATAAGCTTTTTTGATTGATTTCTATGGATCTTAATACCAAGAATATATTGAGCTTCTCCTAAGTCTTTCATATGTAAACACTTACATGTATGATGACTACAAATTCAAGCATATTGTGATGTTAAGCCTTTATGATCACATCTACATACATGACCATAAGTGCAATGTTGTTCCACTAACCTTTCTCAGCACATTAAAGAATCTTCTTCTTTCGCTTCTGAATGAAACCAAACTACTTGGATCGATTCATTAAAACGAAGATTCCAACTCCTCGATGCTGCTTAAGTCCATAAATGGATCTTTGTAGCTCGCAGATACCTTCTTAGATCCATTAGGATACGTGAACCGGAGGTTGTGTCATGTACACGCCATTTCTAGGTTCCCATTAAGGAATGCAAGTATATCCATCCGCCGTATTCCCATAATCATAATAAAAATACGGCTAAGATAACCGAATGGATTTAAACTTTACAATCAAAGATTTCACCATAATCAATTCCTTTTGAATTTGTTTGAAACATTTGGCTAAAGTCTAGCCTTAGAAACATGGAAATTTCCAACTTATCCATTTAAAAACCCATTTGCAGCTTGATGTTCAAAGAATCCTCAAGTGTATCCATCAATATCCAAACATTATTTTGGTACATGGACACCTATTTTGATTTCATATTATGCTTGGCCCATCGCCTTCTCTTTCTTTCTTTCATGGCTTCTTTCTCATATGTATAAGGCTCCTGCCATTTTCAATTGAGAAAGCTTCCCCATACCATTTATCGGGTTCGTGACGAGTTTTATCGTGACCTCCTAAGGAAGTCTCAGCTTGGTTCGATCACAATTCTCGTGGATCAAGTTAAACTTCCTATAAAAAGAGTCATATCCTGAGGAATCACCACGCTCAACATTGACTTCCCTCTCTATCTTGAACAATTTCAAGATTTCACTTCTTTACATCTCTGCCAAGTGTATTCATTTTCAAGGAAAACGCTTATTTCGCAAGTAAACGAAAATCTTATTAGCATACTCGAGATATAATACCTTTGGTTTTCTCGGACAACTAAATGTAAATAGCATTTATCGATTTGGGTCCAAGTTTGTCCGTAGTCAATTTGTTGACACGCTTTCACTACCCTAAATCTCTTCATATGATCAATCTTCGGGATCTGCCTCAAACCACATCTGCTGGGTCTGATGAAGGGACATTTATTTAGTGTGGCCCATGGCAATCAGAAAGCATATCCCCAAAAACCGACTAAATAGTTTGATATGTCATCATGGATCGAAACCATAACCAATAGTTCATTTCTCCTTTCAACACACCATTATGTTAGTGTTCCATCCTGATGGTGGATACAATATCACATTCTTTAAGATGTTATCTAAATACATGGCTTAAGTATTCCCGCCTCCGTCGTAGACTCTGCAACCCTTTAATTTTATTGAGTTGGTTCTCAACTTCTTGTGAGTTCTTTGAACTTTTCTAAAGTTACTTTATGCTTCAATAGATATATGTAACCATATTCATCAGAGCATCGAAGTGGGGAGTTTACAAAGATGAGTAACCTTCTTTATAGTGAGTATTCATCGTCCACATACATCAATATGTACGATAATTAATAAATATGTTGCCCTCTCACTGCACTGTGCTGAAAGGTGAACTCAGTCATCTGCCTACCAAGCATGATTCGCATCGATCATATGCTCTGTGTAAAATCGATGATGCCAAATTCCATCGCATTTAAATTTTAATGCTGCTTATCACATATTACGTGGCCAAGTCCGTTATGCCACGATAGGAAGATTCAAGTCATCGTGCTTTTATTCTCTTTTATTATTTATGTCAGAGGTCTCAAATTTTTGTATCTAGTATATGTAGCATCTATTCTGATTTGCATTGCCAGACTATTAAACTATACTTTTTCGAGTAATGAAATATCCGCTTTATTAATTGAAAGTAATAGCCATCATTTTCCAGCTTGTAAACTGAAATGATGTTTCTACCCGTGAGCAGTAATATTGTATATTGCTTGAAGTTTAAGTACCATTCCTGGCAGCTGAACAACTTATCTCGCAGCAATGGCAAGAATCTCTTTTGCTCCATTGGCTTACCCGCAGTCTGTTTCGCCTTGTACTATCTTTCTTTCTATTATGTAACCATGCAAATGAGCCATATTCGTGTCGGGCACCCAAAAGCGAAAGTGAAGTAGCTAAGTGATCCCAACATAAATATCTCGACTCGAACGGTAGTCATACAACTCATCTCATTTGTCATGTATTTATCATTATCTCCATGATTTGTCTCAGATCATCGTAATGTACGAAGTTGTCATGCATATTATTGCATTTTTCCATAGTGGAATGGAGTATATTAGAGCATATTCATGTGGGCTATTAGACTATAAATGTAAAATACATAAAAATAATATAGCTTTAGTTATTTATGTCATAAATAAGTAATTAAAAATCATATAATAACTACAATATCAGGCTTACAATCCTACTCGAAACGCCTAAGTATGCCGCCAAGATCCTATGGGAATTTAAAAAATCGAACGGTAGCAATTAATACTATACATTTCTAATTCTCAATCACACAGGGTAAAAGTACCATCACCAATCAGCTTTAATTTGAGTCACTAAATTACCTTAGATCAGATAAGGACCTCTTCCGTCACCGTGCCCAAGTCCGATCAATCACCGCTAAGAATCAAGTTCACCGACCAAGAAATGGGTCGATGTTATAGTCCAAGTCTACTAATCGGGGAATCGTATAAACACCCCTATCGAAAGATGTCTAAAGTACGGCACGCCTACCAATCTCAGCACATGTCGGTGCTCAACTTAAACTTGGGAAATGGGTATGATAATACTACTTAATTTATTGTAAAATCAGCTTAGAGATTTTAACCCAACTTATCAAAGCTACATATACACACAAGCAGTATATATAACATTGATTACAAAGATAAAATATAACACTAATAAAAACCATGATATGACCTATAAAATCTAGACTTAATTTAAACGACGTTTCAGTCTACTAATGATCTCTATCATCTCTTAGCCTCTACACATACTTCCAATTTTTTTTCTCTTAATTAATTATATTTACATTAAATAATAATAAATTAAAATCTCTACTCATTCATCTTAATTAAAATTACTGCACCTGTATTTCTGTACCAAGATCAAGTTTCTCTATATCACTAATCTCCTCTTATCCATTATCAAACTATAATACATTTCTAATTATTCAATAATAAAATTAAAGCACGCCATAAATAATAGATAAGAACCATATTTTAAAGGCACACATGACTTCTAAATAAAATATATGTCATTGTCTATTCATCAAATGAAATATATGAAATTTAATTGCAATAAGAGTAAATATTCACTTAAACTATATTGTTGTTTTAAAGATGATTAAATAATAAGCATTTCTAAAAAATACTATTTATTTAATTTACACTTTTAAATAAAATTTAATTTCAAATATATATGATGCTAAATTAATTTATCAAATAATTATGAATTTCTAAATTAATAAATCAATTCGAATTATTAAATTCAATCAAATTAAATTAATTAATTAATAGTCTTTATTTTATTAATATCATATATCAATTAAATAAATACCTAACTAAATTTCAAATCATTAAAAAGTAGTTAAATTAAAATTAATTAAACTTAATCACTTCTAACTCAAGAATTTAAACACCTTAATCGACATAAATACACTTGAACACTAAGTCAAAACATTTAAACCCAAAATAAAGTTTCAAACAAAGTTCTTAAAAAGGTTGTTCAATTGCAGTTTCAGAGAAGCCGGCCCAAATGCTAGCCCAACAGAGCCCATTAACAAGGTCCGTGGGTCTTACGCCCGTACCCCATTTACTGACGCCCACAATTAAGACAAAATAAGATTTAATGAAAGCATGATTTACAGCCATATTATCCGATGATCGCAAATTTTAGTCACGGGAAAGTCAACGAGTCAATTAAAGGAGCCCAGTCAATTATTTGAATTTAACAATGACATCATTGCTGACGCTATACACGCAGGCCTGCCTGCAGTTAGCTTCTTTCCTCAAACGACGCTTTAATCGATTCTAAATCTAAACTCGATATAAATTTTATTCAAACAATTCGAAAAATTCATAAAAATCGAAAAAGTATTTTTTGATTTTGAACTACAATAATGCTTAAAATTATTAACAATTAATAATATTTAATTATTTGTTAACATACTTCTACGATCTAAATTAAAATTATCTAATTTCAATTCTAACACATAAAATTCATTCAACAATTACAACCCGATTATGATTTATTTATGTACTGACATAATTCAGAAAGACGGCTCATGAGTTTTAATGAAATACCTACAAACCAGAACTAGGATTCCATAATATAATAAAAACAATAACATACAAGCAAATTCTTTTCCGGGATTTGCAGCCGAATAAATTTGATATAATTTTAACAGATTGTCTTGCAGTTATTGCCCCACACCAACGCATTTAAATCTAGAAACCTCCGCGAGCCTTTACTTTGTTCTCAGTATTAAACCCGTAATTATGCTGCATTTTCACCTAATACCGACTAATGTAAGTGATGTGGTAGGGGGGGAAGCAAATTCTAATCCTTGAAAAAGGAAGAATTTATAAATCGATTGGCTATAAGTAACCCATGACTATATAAGACTCGAAGTTCTCAAATTTCACCTTTCATCTAACATAATCAAAATTTAGAGTTTCAAAGAAAATTCTCCACCTCCTGTTTGCTTTTAGTCGAATCTAACATATAGTGGGTTCTAAAAATTATTCTCAATAAATTCATTTTTCAAATAGAAAAATCTCGAAACCTTATCCCCAACATGAGTCAAGTTTGAATATGACTAAATCAACAATTGAATTTCTTACACAATATTCCTTACATAGCTTATATTTTAAACTCCGAAAGTTATAATCGTATTATACTTCTGCTTTGCTGTTGTCTCAGATCTTCGAGAATTAACATCTAAATATTAATTTATGTTTAACCTAACATATTAATATGAGATTATGAAATGACTTCGTGTGCTCACCATAACCCCTAATGTCAATCGAAAGTTAATCCTAATATATTAATTGTCCAACAATCAATATATGTCCAACCTATTTATTATTTTAAATCTAAATAACTGGTTGTAATCTAATTATTCAACTAAGATATACGCATGTAGATATAACATCTCATATTTCGTCAAATGAAGTAATTCTGCTACTGACAGCCATCGAATAATAAAAAATTTAGCTCGAAGTTCTCGCTTTTTTAATTAACTTTCGAACAAATTATCGAACCTCGATTTTTCAGCCAGATAACGGTGCTTAAATACCTAATTAGACAATTTAAATTACTTGATCCTTTAGTGTTCTATTCTGTGGTTAAAGCCAAACTCATATAGCCTAGCAGAGTGTCCCAACATAATATTAAATTCAATGGGTCTACCATTACGTAATACTCTTATTTTTATGATGCATACCTTTGAAATGATACAGACCATACAAATGATACAATCATATATACAAATGAAAATAATTGCATTACAAAATTGCATCCAACGTAATTTAAATATTACTTCCTCATTCCAAATAGATTGTTAGATTTTTTTTTTTAATTGATATTCATTTATAAACTATAAAATTACTATCGATACAATTAAATTAGGAAGACATATACACCAAATGAAATTAAAGTCCATCCTCATCATAACTGAATCATTATGGATTATGTCTCAAATCATACCAAAAGAAAAATACAATTCAAATAATCAGACTGAATCCCATTTGATCAATGAGTTCTGCCTTCGCTAAGGACATCTTCTAACTGACAATCCTTCAAATTGCTTTCTCAGAAAATATCATTGCATAATGACAAATTACATCCATAAAATGGCTCAATTTAGATTAATCAAATAATTAATGACCCAATAAGACAACCATTCTATATTCTTAGTACTTAAGAATCTTAATAGATTTACAATCATTCCGTATTATATTTTCTTTTCTAGAAGGGATTTCATTTCTAGAACCATCAAACTGTGACTTCCATTAGTTATTTTTTGTATTTAACCCTTTAATTTCATTTGATGTATATATCCTAATTCAATTGTATTTGTACTAATTTTACAACTCAAACATAAATTTTTTTAATAATATTTACTATTAATATATTAATTTTGACTCAAACGAAAATTATATTTGTTAATTATAATTTTTTTTTTATTGTCATCGAGAACTCTAAAATTTAAACTCTTCTGACAATAAACGTTTTGGCTTAAATTCTAGACCTGATCTCCTTATGAGACCCTATCATTCAAATACAATTCATGGGTTTGTGGTTTTAGCCGTGGGGGTTGGCATTATTTTCCAATCATCATTTACGGATGCCGGAAATTTGATTTGGATTTGATTGTGTGGGGGGTTTATATTATTTTCCAACTTCATCATTTTCGATGGATGTCAATTTGATTTGATTTGATGTCCATGTTATATTCAATTGTAGAATTCAACTTCAAAGCTCATTATTCTCTAAATATTTAAGTAGTGGACTGGCCTCTCAACCTATGTTTGCCAATATCTCCTTGATGTTCCATCAAGCCAAATTAGTCATCTAACCCCAAGAGTAATGCAAATTATTTATATCCTAAGACTAATTTAAATCATGGCTGGGCATATGTCTCACATGGAAAAAATAAATTTAAAATAGAATGAAACGATACATTATACTCCGTATTAAACCAAATATTGTCGATGACTGAATAGTCAAGGTGATAAAGTAAGATTTATCATGTAATGATTTTTTTTTCTATCTTCATGTAAAATTCCAACATACTAAAATGACTTAAATGATGAATAATTGAGAGACCTCATGCCTCGAATACAAAGCACTTAAGTTACAATATAAAATTATACTTTCTTCGTTTTTTTATACTTGTCATAGCCTATAATATTTATTTCTAATTATTTTCCATTTTATACTTTCAATGCATATTTAGTCCAATTTTTTCTAATATGTCCCTATTAAAGAACATTGAAAACCACTTGTATTTATTTTGCATGTTTAATATTCTCAACTCATTTTTATCATTCCCCACAGAACTTACAACTCCCTCCATTTTTTTACTTATCGTTTTAGCCAAAAGGTGAATTGAAAATAATTATTTTCAAATAAATTTGTTTGACTAAACTATAACTAAAAAAATGGAAGGAGTATAAAAAAATGAATATAAGTTACAATACAAAATTATAGAAAATAACAATCATTTATCATATATGAATGGTCAAAGCTTAAATGAAATAAAGTCAATAATTATCTCAATACCTTTATAGTTCACATTAAATGTAAGAAAGATTATTCTTTTGATCGTTATTTTATTAGTTAACGTGAAGAGAACATGATACGCGATATACAACGATTTCCTTGGGGAATATTCGATACATTTTTATGTTTAATTCGAATTACCAAAAATTCAGTCAAAACTTATTCTCCTTCAATTTTTAATTAATATTTTTTGAAGGAATACTTTGATTGCAATAACTTTTAAATATAAGATAAAAAATTATGATAAATACTTATTGATTTAAACATTTTTAAAGATCATTCTATATTTTATTAGTAATATTACTTAAATTATTAATATATATTATTATTATTACATATTAAAAAAATAAGTTTTTATAAACTTAAATAATATATGTCAATCAGGTATGTAATAATATTTTTTAGTAAAATATTAGTAATATAATATTAACATCCAAAATTACATTTCTTGGCATTAGTCAATCAAATATAATTATACTCTTGACGAATAAATAATTTAGTTTTAAAAGACGAAGCCATCTTCAATTTAAACATCTCATCTCTTTCCTCTAACTAAAAGAAAATAATTTTTTTTAACATGACATTTATCGTATTAACATGTTCTAGACCTCTCGATTACTTCATCAACTAACAGAATACTATCTATAACGCTAATACTAAGGACATGATTTGGTATTCCAATTGTCCTGCTTTACTTTATGATTTTGTTACCACACAAAGCGAAGAGAATTAAAATTTGCTACGACCGACTAGTGTCAAATGTAGAGACGATATTCAAGTTGCCTTCAAAGATGAGCCAGAAATTAATCAAAGAAATCCTAATACTGCATATGACTTTATCATTATTTGTTAACCGAAACTTAAAATTATTATTTCCATCCTGTTTCCTAAAGTATCGTTTCATTTGGTTAATTTCCTTTATAGTTGTACTTTAAACTTTTGGACTTATATATTGCTTTCAGATTGTATAATACTAATTTAAAACTATATCAATGAAAATACATTTCAAATTCTTTCAATATATATTTTTATTAAATATTATACAACACAAATAAATAATATATTTACATTAAAGTCGAAACGTATAACTATCAAAGCTCAAAATAACAAAGTTTGTTAGAATAGAGAAGGTTAACATCTATATGATTCAAAGTTAATAATTAATAATAGTTTCAATAATAATAACAATAACAATAAACATTAATTCTACCAAAAAACATATAAATATTATGTTACATTAATTTGTCACCAGAATTTTGCCAAATATCCATTGGTAACGCGACATTCAGAATCATATCTACGGTTTACATTTGTAAATCTAAAGATTTGAAGAAAATATATATCAATTGTTTCAAATTGAGACGCCCATGTATATAATGATTTAACAATTGACGTTCTCGACTAAATATATCGACAATCGATCATCACATAATATCTATCAAATTATTTCTTTTATGTCGGTTAAATTGGTATGATTTAAAAGGTATAATTTAAATTTTATGATCTAGTCTATATATGTAATTAAATAACATAATAATAATAATTCTACACTATATAGAATTATTTAACTAACTCATATTATAATAATAATAACAGTTCATAATAATAATAATAATTTTATATAAATCATATAATTATTTAACTAATACCTATTATAATAATAATAACAATAGGTCATATAAAATATATTATTATTTAATAGTTAATTTCTAACTCATGAGCATCACTATAATTTATTAATTAAAAAAGATAAATATTTTTTGATTAGAACTTTAGATTTCTTTAGAGAGAAGGTTAATTTTAAGAATAATAAGAGAAATGGCACGAAACATAATTTTATTTGTAATTTTATATATATCTTAGTGATTATTATTAGTATTATTATTCATAACCTATAATAAGGATAACTATCGTCAGTAATTTTATTTTAATACATAGGAGGAAAAAAATATGAAGTAAAATATAAATAAATTCAATAAAGATATCAATACTTTATTCACACTACATATATATACATGAGTGACCCCTTTTAGTTGTGATGTATAGTTGCATACTAACATATTTCCCTCACATTCTACACTCACTAAACAGTAAGTAGACCATAAAAAAAAATGGAGCAACAAAATATTGAGTCACCTGTGCTCACCTAAGAGAGCCAATGGAGTTCCTCTCAAGGTCATGGAGTATTTCAGTTTGTAAATCTCAAAACTACCTTTCCTTTCAACTTAACACCATTAAATATGGGCATATAATGGGCAGAACGAAGATGTTTCAGGTGAGCTAGAAGAAGTTGATGGAGTTGATTCTATAGCTGTTTCAGGCAACCCATTTTCGTTTGTTTCGACTGAAACGTCTCAACTTGTCATGGACCGGATTATGTCCCACTCTGTAAGTGATAACTTTATTTGGAGGGTCCGAACCAGAATTTTTATGTATGGTTGTATCATGTCCAAGAAACGTGTATAAGAAAAAAAAATGTATAAAAAATTTAGGGGACGAAGGAAATATTTTTGAAATTTTATTTTTCAATAGTAAATTTTTTTTTTTGTTTTTTTGAAAATTAGAGTAACTTTCTTGACACGTCCCCTAGTTCCATTGGGGGAGTTTGATATGACCAAAGAGGAGAAAAGTATTTAAATTTTACAATATGTTAGTTAAACTAGTAACATTGTGATCACTTTTTTTATATGGGTAGTTTATAAAAATTGAATTTTTCTGTTTTGTTCTGTTTTTTGTTACAATGGGTGATTAGTTGACATTTTGTTCTCCTGAAAATGATTTTGTAGTTTGTTATGACTTATGTAGGCAGAATTAAGTTTTAGGAAAGACCGAAAGACATTTCTGAAGATAAACATTGGTATAAACAAACTAGCAACAGGTGCTATGTTTTTTGGGTTGAGCTTCCACCTTAACATTTACTCCTTCTTCTTAAAACAGTATACCTCAGTCCTGTTTCTTTTGAAATATAATTTTTTTATTTTAAAATATTTCGCTTTCTAAAGATAGAAAATTTTGTTTATTTTCACCAGAAAGTAGTCAATTGACTGATATTTCAAGCATTTTCAGAGAGCTTAATTATTTTTATTTCTTTTTTCTTTTTCTTAATCTTATGATAAATTTAGATTGTGAAAAGACAACTAAAAAGAATTCAAGTCAGTAATAGTTATCCTCATGAATAAGCCAGAGTGAAATTATTTAGATTTTTTATTCACTTTGGTGCTTCAAGTAATAATTTCTGATCCTTTATAAGTGCCCTGCAACTTATCAATGATTTAACTAAATTTTCCACCTTTATCGATTCTGCTAAACTAATTAATATTCCTTTCATTTATATTTTTGTTACCTGGTTTTGAAAGTTGATTGAACGTTACATGTGTCAATAAATATCGTAGAGTTTTTAATATCATAAAATTTGTTAATTTTGACAGCAAGAAGTATCCCCGAGGACTTCGGGGCGGGTCTCTCACAGCAGTGGCCCTCTTAGTGGTGGAGGTTCTCTCACTGATAGCCCTCCTGTTTCCCCTTCAGAAATGGATAATTTCAAGGTGTCGTAAATTTTCCATTTTTTAACTCCAAAGATATATAGTATTTTTTTGTTTCTTGTTTTTATAGTTATGATGCTTTGGTGTTCATGAGTTTCTTTATTTAATGGTTACAAAGCACGAGCCCTGCAACATCTGATCATAGTATGTTCATTTGGGACAAACATATCTCAGCTTTATCTTTATCCAACAATACACTAAATGGTGTTAAAAGTGTACATCAAATTTACCTTTTTCTCAAGTAGAATCATTTGTATAGCTGTAATAATGAATTTTCACTTTCAGAAAAAAAGGTGGCTCTTAAATTTGACCCTTTTAAAGAAAGTTTGTAGTTTTATCTTAATGGGGTTCCTTTATTAGTTAATTATGGAGTAAATGAATAATTAAGCTTTTTAATTTTTTTGTGAATACCCAACTGGATGTATTATTTTTTTCTTGATTATTGGTATGTTAAAAAATATTGGCTTTGGTTTCCTGGAACATTTTCAACACTTCTAGCTACAGACAAATTAGTATGGATTTGAAGTAGTACTCAACTTTGTTTTTAGGTAAGACATGTTAGTTGTGAGTTTGTGACATGTTTCTTGGACCACCTGATTATTCTTTCCCCTGTTGATCAAGAATGTGATAAATTAAGTAGCTTTGAACTTGTAACTACCACTTAAGCTAGATGCTGGTTCACGGTGATTATAAAATGGGACAAAATTGATGTGGTCCAAGTATTTGTTCATTGTGGTCAGATGATAGTAAAATTAATGTACTTCACTAGTTGGGGTGGGAGTTTAGAGTTTGTTGGCACATTTGTAAGCATATGTGGAAGTTTAATAGGCTAATCATTGGCTTAAAATTCTAACTGTAAGGTTTTTGTCTCACTGGCTACTTATTTTTCATTTGGGCAGTATTGTAGGATGGACAAGACGTCTAGTAATCAGTACAGAGGCGGTGCCCTTAGTGGGGCTGCTGTAGGTGGTGGAGGGAAGACAGTAGGTAGATGGTTGAAGGATAGGAGGGAGAAAAAAAAGGAAGAATTAAGGACACAAAATGCACAGTTACATGCGGCTGTATCTGTTGCTGCTGTTGCTTCTGCTGTGGCTGCGATTGCTGCTGCTACAGCAGCAACGTCTGGCCAGGGGAAGGATGAGCAGGTGACAAAAACAGACATGGCAGTGGCCTCAGCTGCCACCCTTGTTGCAGCGCAGTGTGTTGAAGCTGCTGAATCAATGGGGGCTGACCGTGAGCACTTAGCATCTGTGGTTAGCTCTGCTGTTAATGTGCGATCTGCTGGGGATATCATGACCCTTACGGCAGCTGCAGCTACTGGTATATGATTCTTGTTATCTTATAGATCAAATTTTGTTGATTGGTTACTAGGTCTATTTGATCAAGTTACACTTTAGGTCTACAATCCATATTTGATGTCCTTAAGTTGTCTAATTCTTTATCATCCAGCATTGAGAGGTGCAGCCACACTGAAGGCAAGGACGTTGAAGGAAGTATGGAATATCGCATCAGTGATACCAGTTGATAAAGGGATAGGCACTGTTGTTACTGAAGGAAGCAATGATAGTTCAAGTGGCGAGCTTGGTCCGGAAGATAACTTTCTCGGGATTTGTAGCAGAGAATTGCTTGCCACTGGCGGTGAGCTTCTGAAGCGAACTCGTCAAGGTATGAATCTTTCAAATCGCTAGTTCTTATCAATGATGGAAAGCGATATGATACTGATTTAAATTAGAGAATCCTATTGTTACTTTGAAAATTATTTGGAGTTCATTTATGTAATAGCGTTATGTTCCTAATTGCAGGAGATCTTCACTGGAAAATAGTCTCCGTGTACATCAACAGACTGGGACAGGTGATTGCATAATTAGAAAATCAATCATCTACTTGTGATGACTATGCACTTGACACTTCGTTACGGAACTTTAGTCTTTGATAGAATTCAAAAGAAGACCTCTTGTAGAATTTTCATGATCAACAGCTAAAAGTTAATGTTAGATCTAGGGCTTAGATTCTAGGCTGAATCAACTTTTCTCTTTTCATTGTGAGTGCTTAGATATTGTATAATGCAGGTGATACTGAAGATGAAGAGCAGACATGTTGCAGGGACTATCACAAAAAAGAAAAAGAGTAAGTTATTGCTTGTCAATTTACTCAGAATATGAATTATGTGTCCTATATAGGGATCTGAGAAAGCAGTTTGCAGTCAAAGTGGAAAAGATAATAAAGTTGGTAGCCTTAACCTTCTTTATTTTATTTTAATTTGTAGATGTTGTGTTAGAGGTTATAAAAGATCTTCCAGCATGGCCGGGCCGGCACTTACTGGAAGACGTGGAGCAGCGGAGATACTTTGCTTTGAAGACAGTCTTGAGGGGAGTCGTCGAGTTCGAGTGCCGGAACCAGAAAGAGTATGATATCTGGACTCAAGGTGTTTCCAAGCTATTGTCCATTGTTGCAGAAAGGAACAATAGGGATAGATTATAGACTTTCCTTAATGAAAACAAGAATCTGCCAATGTTTAGGTTTAATGTTGTACTAATTTAGTTGCATTGGACTAACTATGTAATTTCCTTTGTGATGTTTTTCTGTTTTTCTAAGTCATCTGCAGGTTGTATAAAGCAGAATTAGTATCAGCATTAGTGCCAGTAAAGTTATCTAAATGGTTAGTTACATTTCACTTTTGGGGTGTAATTTTTATTTTAATGATTTTTATCCTTTTGTTCTTGGCAATGATAAAGTGAACTGAAGTTCAGAAAACTATGTGATTTATTCTTGGTTGTAGTTGTATGTTCTTGTTAACCTTTTCATTATTTATATGTTGGGTTAACGTTTCACAATTTTGTGAAGCTTGCTTGATCTATCTAATCATGATATCTCCTGCTAAATTTGGAAATTGTTTGGTTATCTGATAAAGTGGGTAACAATGGTACGTACAGGCAACATCCACGTTAACCTATTGCAACTAATGTGATTATTTATTATATTTCATTAAGATCCCTTAAGCGATGAGAAAATTAAATTAAATGCGACTTCGAAACTCTGTCGCAGATCTTTGAGCGTAAATGACGGGATATCTTGTGTCGAAAACGAAACTTCGCTTTAAGCAGGGGCTTTAATATGAGATTACAGCCGGCTTGCGTGATTCAGATTGTATGGAAGAAATTTAGAATCTTTAGTCTTGTGGCTGGTATTTCTGGAGTTGGTATATCGCAGGTATTTGATAAGATCATGATCATATATTAATTAAATAAAAATAAATGAAACATGTGATCATTCTACCTTTTGGTATGTATGGTGAATAAATCGAATAATAAACAACAAACAATTAAATTATTTCGAGATTCATCGAATCGATATTCGAGGTTTATATGAATCCGATCGATGTAAGCATTTTAGCTTGAGATTAGATTTAAATTTAACAAACATGATTAACAATTCGAGATTCGTGAATATATTCGATAACTATTCATTTTGGACAAAGAGTGTAGGAAGGCAAAGTTGCTTTGACTCTTATGCGTCATGATGGCAATGCAGGCGTTGATATATTTGTTAGCGTTCTTTCATCAACTGTCATTTCCAAGGTCGAATTTTTTTGGTATCCAAAAAATACAAACTCTGCATCTATTTGTAGATCTTGAAAAATAAAAAATGTTGGAGAAAAAATAATTAAATTCGAATAATTATTTGGCCAAAAAATCATTTTAGAAAATAGGTGGATAACTTTTCAGCAGTGGATCCGAGTTAGTAGGGATGGCCATATTGGAAAAAAAAACCGAATCGCACCGATTTGAACCGATTCGGGTTGATTTTTTTAGAAACCAGAATTGATGAGGTTTGAATAATTTTAAAACCGAAACTTTTTTGCTGTTTGCGGTTTTACTGTAAACCGAATCGCGTCGATCATTTATATTTGATTTATTTTTAAATTTATTATATATTTCAAATAAATATTTACTTATTCATAATATATTAGTATTTTCATTGAATTGCAATTTACATTAGGCCTAGATAATTACTTTAATAAAACCATATTTGTATGATCAATTTAAATGAGTATGATCAATTTAAATGAAATGGAACAATAAGTCATTAATATAGTTCATAAAACCATAAATCAATGATTCAGTGAGTGCATTTTCACCAAAAATTTTGAAACCACATATTTCTCTCACTAAACAAGTAAAAGTAAATTATTTTTTCAATTTTTTAATTTTTTAATTTGAGTTATTTAATTTTTATTAAAATTAACAATAGTGTACAAATAGTCTTTAATTATTGATTGTTTTCATATCTATAGATGTTGAATTACGGAATCTGGAGTTTTAGATTTTCGCAATCTTAAAACTGATTTATACTGAATCGGACCGAAAACCAATTTGCACCGCACCGAGAAAAACCGATTAAGCGAGAAAACAAAATCGCACCGAACCGAGAAAAACTAAAATATGCGGTTTCATGCTTAAACAGCATTGAATTGCACTGATAGCCATCCCTATCAATTAGCTTGAGTTGCCTTAACAGTTAGCTTGAGTTGCCTTAAGATATTTAATAACTAGAAAAAAAATAGTGAAAAAAGTTAGCATGAAAATGTCTTTTTATTACATCAAATAACGTGATCAATATTTACATGCTACCGTATGTCAATTTAGACATGATTACAACTTAAAGTTCCATCAATCTAGTTAAAATGTCAAAGAAGAAATCTTTTAATTGAATAAATTGCTGCGGATTGAGAACTTAGTTGTCCTGTTGATAGGGTTGTTCTGAGTAAAAAATGACTGACTAGCCAACCTATATATAGCCATAGGTGCTCATCCGGATTCTAAAGGGAAAAGGGGTTAGGAAGATGATTGCCTAGTTGTCTGCAAATATCCTTTTAGGAATGTGAATAGAAAGCTGAGCTGTTATACACACACCCAAATAGTGTTGGGTTTGGATATGAAATGACTATTTTACCCTCCTATTTGCAAGTGTAATAATTAGAAAGTTTCATTAAAGGCAAAATTATTATTTTCCTAAAAAAATTACTATTCTGGTATATCTATAGTGTTGCCCAATAAAAAGATACATTGAAGACTTTGATTAAGTTTTATGATTGTTCAATAGCTAAATTTCATCTAGTCACCAGAATTAGTTGGAACATTTTAAATAATCATTTTAATATTTTAATATTAAAAATAGGTATATGCGGTACATTTTTAACACATAAACTTTAAAAAACAATGACACCTGAAGTTTTAGACTTAATTAATTTTGATAAGGGTAATTATGTCAAATTATTTTTATTAAACTTACCTATCTATTCTAATTAACCTACCATACCTCATTTCTAATCCACCAACCCATTTGAAAGTATGGCAAATGACAGTAAAGATTAATCACGTTTGTTAAAAGTTCCCATTTGATCACCCTAGTTCAACTTAGACCGTTTTCGATCACTTACGTTCTTTGTCGAGGTCAAACTTGGTGTTCCCGTATATTTTGGGCCTGAAATTGAGTTTTTCATAATTTTTTCCTGATTTTTGTAAGGGTACTTTTGAAAATTGAAGATTATTATGCTAAAACACAAAACAAAAATAAATTTGTAAAAAAAACTCTCCATTGTCTTCGTCAATCCAACCACCATTACCCACAACCCCTACCAGTCCACCATCACTGTTGGTGCTTTGGTAGTGTGTTTCTCTTTCTCAATCTCTTTCTAAATTTGTTTTTCTTAGAGCTAATTGAGAAAAATACTGATTTTTGAAACTACTTAGGATTGAAAGTTTTTATTTTGGAGACATGGGTTGCATATTATGCTTGATTTGAGAATAATTGCTGATTGAAAGTTTTGATTTTGGAGACTGAATTGGCTGACCAAAGAGTAAATAAAGACGGAGCCAAGGCAGATTTTGCTTGATTTTGTGAGGAACCCGCCCGTGATCGGTTCGAGTTATGGTTTATTTGGCAGGCAAGAGCCGTCTGGCATCTTTATGTTTTTAATTGGCACACAAACTTTTCACAGATTTTACAAAAAAATTAATATTTTTAATATGGTAAGCTTTGTCACTTGCGGGGTTAAAATGTTGGGAAATCAAATCTGTCAATGTCACCGAAAGTCATTTTTGAGATTAATAGCGCGAGGTATTTATTTAAAAGGTTAAAGATTTAAATAATTATTTGAAATGATTTCAGTAATTGAGATGCCTAGATGAACTTTAGCCTTGTTCAATAACCAAAGGTTCCTTCAATGTATGTTATCAATGTTGGTAAAGCCAAATTTAAAATTAATTCATGGATGCAATGGTTTGAAACTTTAGTCCCAATTTAAAAAGTTGATTGAAGTAACTTGAATCTTGTTTCTACGTAGTCAATTTGATCTCTCATTTATTGACTCTTTGACAATACAAAAACCCAAAAATTTACCGGCTCTCGATACATCGAGGATGGAAGGAGACGGGGAGAGCCTTTAGTGTCAGCCGATAGTAATTGAAGCGCGATGAGTGAATTTACTTTCGGAATAGACTTTTCTCTTACGTCTTTCTTCGTTCATAATTGAATATTCTAGTGTCCTAGGTATAGAGGAAATTCAAAATTCTTATATAACCGAGGTTCAATATTGAAATAATTTCCTGGCTCGCTTGGGGGGCAATTTGAGGCTTTCAGTAGACTCCTAAACATCTCCCTTGAAACTTTGCTTGGCCGTTTTGATTGGGGTTCACCTAGGTGAAATTTTATGTTCGCCTTGCTTGGAGTTATAATTTTTGTGTTCACCTACATTAATCTTGGTTAAATGATTCACCTCTATTCACTTAGATTCGCCTTATATTCATTAGCCCCCAAATCAGGGTGTGATGTAGCTTAATGATGTTCTTAGTTACACATTTAAATGCGACTTTTCATTTTAGATTAACATAAATAAATAAAATATTATTCGAAATGACGTTTTGAAAGCAGTCACTGAATTAACCTCGATTCATGCATTAGGTTAATTTTAGGATTTTCACCCTTAACAAAATCGCTACGATCAAGCAGGCAAAATAGGGTGAATTTGGCTGAAATGTCGGAATGAAGTTTTTTGGTCTCCCACTTATCCTAGCAGCAGAACCTCAAATTTAATGAGACTCCCTCGAAGAATATGGCATAAATGGTCTATCGAATGCAGGCATTGAGTTTCTTTCGAGCAAAATTCAGTTTGAGTTTCAAAAGCTCGAGGTTGGTAATCGGAAAAATCGAGGAGTTCGAGGATTACATTCGATTCGAGTTAAAATTAGAGCATTCAAATTTTAATGATAAAATATAATAGATTTTTTAATTATAAATTTATGTTGTTAAATAAGTTTAATTTGACTCGAGGCTATATCGTACAATTTTTGAACCAGACTTGAGGTGAATCGAGCTTTAAGGTTATTTTAAATGCCTATCCAATTAGTCCAAGAATGTGAAAAGTTTGGGCTCCCTCAAGAATGAGTCCGACTAAAAGCTGAATGAAATAGAAAAAAAAGAAGTATAGAATGACGATTTTCCACTAAATGGCTCCAGAATCTGCACTTGAATAGAGGTTAGAATAGTAATTTGACACTTTTTTTTTTTAAATTTTCCCCTAAATGAAACTTCCTGAATACGATCTTACGATTAAATTTGAATTTTGAGAGCGGTCTGGGCCGTCGGATAATTTGGAATTACTTGGTGACAGAAGTATCGAATTTTGGAGCGCCTATTTTTGAGATAAAAGAAGATTCACGGTGCTTTTTAGGTGAAATATTTTTTCGTATTGATCGCATGCGCTTTTTAGATTGTGATTTTGCACCCGACTTTAGTCTTGATTTTGAACCATACAAATTTTGCTTAGCCTTGATTTTGAGCTGTAACTTATGGAGTCTTCGTTTTTAAACTTGTGATTTATGGAGTGCCCGTTTTGGCCGTCAGGCGCCGGAGCGTCGTTTAGCCGATTTAATCAATAAAATTAGCGGTTTCGGGCCACTTAAAGCCGCTTATTTTTTGAGTGGCGTTTAATGTAATTTGTTTTTACCGGGAGTACTGTTAAGTCGATTTTAGGGTTAATTAATGTAGAAAGCCTTTATTTTTTACTTTGATCGATTAATTGGGCTTTGATTTAGGAGCATAGATTCGTCCAGAGTTTGATTTGAATTTATGGTTTGTCGATAGCACTGTCCAATGGCGTGACATTTTTTAGTCCTTTTAATTAATTTGATATATTAAATGCTTAATCGATTTTAATTATTTTTTTGATAATTTTCGATAATAAATGTATTTTTATTTTATAATATATTAACATTGTTTGTTTTTGAAATTGACATAGCACTTTGTATAAAAAGACAAGTTCTTTTTGGTGGGCATATAAAATAATAGTTGGGTTTTGAAGCTTGAGGGTTCAGCAGAGATGAAGATGTATGTACTTCTATGTTCGTTTTTGTGCTATCTTGGACTCCATCCCAAAAAGATTGTCCAGTTTTGAATTTTTATGTTTGAAATTTAATAAATGTTTTTGTAAACTTGTACAATAATATGTCAAAATATAAAAAATTGTATGTTTGACCTGGTTACTGTTAGCTATTAACTTGATTATTTTGATTCAAATCATGTTTGTTACTTTTGGCATTGGAAATTAAGTTTTCTTGAATATGGTGAACTTATTTGTGAAATTGAGTGTTTTTACTACTCCCTTAGTATCAATATAATTGATAAAGATAGTATTCTAGGCTAAACGATAACTTAAATTTATACGGAGGGAGTATTAACTACTAACATGAATATTTTGATTCGAATAATTGTTTTGTGAGTCGATTAGTGTGGCAAAGTTTGTTAATTTTGACCATTGGAAATCAGAAAAAAAGCTTTTTTTTTGAGATGGGGGAATTATTTATTTGATAATATGGTTATGTTTGTTGAAGATGGTGAAATTTTGCAGACTGGAAGCAAATGCTGGTGTTCTAACTAATTTTGAAGTTCTCGATTTTCTAAAATCGAGAGGAGCTGGGAAAGATCCTACAAGGCTTACAGCTACCGTTGCACCAATCGAATTCAAAGTTTGTTGTCTTAATTACTACCTCCATTGCTGTTTAATTAGACGGTTTGATTAATCAATTAAAAAAATACTGAATTTTAGTCCTAAGTTAATTTTATTTAAAGAACTTGTTTTTTTTTTGCGCGTTTAACGTTTATGTGGTCAGCAGTATCTAATTATACTAATATATTGGTAGAAAAAAAGTTATGTGGATGGAGTATTGGTACAAAAGTAGATTGATTATCCGTTGAAAAAAAAGCTTGCAGTCATAATTATGATAGAGGAAGATTTTTTGGGGGCTTTGCCGAATTGTCGCACACTATGTTTCACGATAATAAATTTCTATGTGATTATTCAATTTTGAGGCAGGTATATGCTTATTTAGAGCAGAGTGCTGCATCCAATCTGACAAGAGATAATGTCATAGAGTTTATGGAGAAATGCAAGAACTATAAACTTGCAAAGGCTGAGATTCTTAATATCATCAACATTCTTCCATCCTCTTGTGTTGAAATTGACCCGGTAATTGTCTGTATATGCTTCTATTTATTGGATTAGCTCATTACTTACTTTGTTGTAAATCATTCCCGTTGAATATTACCGATAGAATTTTTATCTGAGGTTCGTATACTGGTAACTTATTTGCACTTCGCCTTTCCAGGATTAAGTATGCGTAGTTTACTAACTTGAGAATAGTGTAGTTATTTATGATATTACATTTAGCGTAACATCTTCTGTTTATCAATCGAATATGATTATCTTCATATTATAATTGGACTTTTGTAAATTCTAAAGAATGCTATTTGCGAAACATACAAGTTATTTCGCGTACATTTCATTGTTTCTTTGGCTAATCAGCTATCTCCTTAGATATTAACTATATTAGAAAAGCATAGTAATCTTGTGTGGTTAATTAAACAATATTTGGCTAGACGATGTGAGTTCTTATGGAGATTATATATCTCTTGCCTTTCGGCATTGCATCATCACCTATACTTGTTATTGATGGAGGCTAAATTTACAAAAAGCGAGTTTCCTGTGAGAATTTTTCATCCGACAGAATTCTCATGTTTCACAGTAGTATTAAGTTATTAGCACCGAATGGTTAGTGATTGTGAGCTTAAAAGTTGAACACTTTCTGTAAGTCCCTTGAACATCATATAACTTATGTTTTGCAGAAGTGGGAAGTAATCAGAACAGAGTGATTAGTGATTGTGAGCTTTTATGTGACACCTCCGTTAGCTATAAGTCTCTTCGACACCATATAAATTAGGTTTTTTTGAAGTCGCCTCAGTTAGGTGCGAGGTTGAGGGACATCTTGGTGATACTTATCTTGTTTCTCGTTCATGCTGATAATTTTATATATATGATACTTATCTTGTTTCTCGTTCATGCCGATAATTTTATATATATTTTACTTATGGTAACATATATTTTAGTTAATTGTATTGTGATTTTGAATCTGTTGTCACATATACAAGCACTAAAGTACAGGTTACATGATTAGGGAATTTAGTAGAATGAGATTTACTATTAGTATTTTACATCTGTTTTCTATGCATGACCAACAATAATCTGTTTTGATGGCCATGTTTATTTGGACATTGAAGTCACTGTTCATTCAAATGGTCATTGTGACAAATTCCTTGAGGCACATTGTTTCCATCTTGGTTCTGCATGTTTTATATGCCATGTCTCTCGTTCAGAGTCTGAAGTTGCAAGGAGTTTCGATTTATTGTCGATTGATTGCATGTTGTTGTTCACTATCCACAGATTGTAGAGGAGAGTGAAACTCGTTTCGGAGACAGCTTATTAGATTTGGTAGAGGTTGTGACACAAATGTTGCCTGCTCCTCCAATCGTGACAGAGCCTAATGAAGGAAACAACGAAGAAGAACCAGCAGCAGGTGAGGAAGAACATATTGAATAATAAAACAGCAACAAATATTCAATATTAACCTTAAGAAGATACAATGCCGTTCTCTTTTGTCAATGCAGTTTTTTGATATTCATCCTAGTTGCCTAATTGATTACTTGTTTTAGATAGTGGAAAGTAAAAATTGGTGGTTGTTCGTTTGGTAGAAATTGAAAGCAATGATTTTATGGCCTGAATATGTTGCATTTGTCTTGTATTAAAAGCAATAATCATAGCTTCAAAAACCATTAGGTTAGTCCAGTATTCACGAGATATTATTCATATGATGAGATTTCGGATCAGCCGCCAATAATGAGGCCGATTTAAAAAAATAAAAATAAAAAAATAATCATAGCTTCAAATGGCGATTAGTTTCAACTTTTGAAACTGTTTGCATTAGAATATTTTGGATCTCATCATTGCTTTGCATTAGAACATTTTGGTTCTCAACATTTTGTCCCCTATCCCCCTCCTACTTACTCCATTGCTTTAGGATTCTTGAGATGAGATCTTAGAAAACTATGATTAGTCCTACGAAGTCAGGAAATCTAGCTAGAAATATACGTTCCAATAGTTCAAAATATTCACTAATAAATTCATGCTCGAGCAATCTAACTTACAAATGTTGGACCTTCAACCGTGACTTGAGTTACGCAACATAGTCTTTCGAGATATAAATTTCAGTAGTAAAGAATTAAAGTCTTGCTTACTTTCACCACTAAACCCACATCTTACATTAAATTGTGGGTTATTTCATAAGGAAGCCAGCTTGTATTGAAGTGGTTAGAAGAAAAAATTCTGATTAATTGAGGCGCGTTTCGTCTTTAAGCTCTTTGATGGTATCACCAAAATCGATAGATAGTTAGTGTAGCGGTTTAAAAGGCGTTCTGTGTGGGTGCCGCCAGTGGCCTAACATCTGACATAAAAGATAGGAGTATTTAAACACCAAAGTACCCATCTGTGGCGAGGACAAAATAACGTTGTCAACTCAATATTGTATTTTCTTTTGTTTATGTGTTTTACTTTTCATAAAGCTTACCATAGGATAAGTTTTTCAACAGATGGAAACTATATGTCGTAATCAGAATCAGTTTGTCCGTGTGCAATATGGGGAGGGAATCGGCAGACTAGACTTTTATGGCCTAATTCAATGCCAGCTTGTCTCACCTAATCCAAAATATTGTTGTCTGCAAAAAGAGAAATTATAAAGGACAATAATTATGCATCTATGTGAAATTATTGGAGGGAAAGAGAGGTGATGAGAAATCTCCTGAAGAGACTGTAAAATATGTCTACTGAAATTAATTAATAAAGGGAAAGAGTGCTGAGCTGTTATACACATACCCAAATAGTGTTGGGTTTGGGTGTAAAATAATTATTTTGCCCCCTCTATTTGCAAGTGTAGTAATTAGGAAGTTTTATTAAGGGCAAAATTGTCATTTTCCTAAAAAGTTACTATTCTGGTGTGTGTATAGTGTTACCCGAAAGAGTGGTAATGACAAATCTTCTGAAGGGACTGTTTAATTGTGAGCAACATCCTCCCAAGTTTCAATATTTTTAAGAAAAATTCGATTTGTGGGATCAAATACGGAATGATCAAGGTTATTTGTCATTTACAAGAAACTTTAATGATCGAAAACGGTCTAAATAGAATTAAGATGATCGAATGGATGTTTTTAACAAACGTGAATGATTTTGGTGTTATTTGCTCTAAATCAAACTAAGCCTGGTCCTCTCTTTCGCACTTTATTTGACACGCCTCTTGTTTTCCATATTTATTGTTTAGTTTGAGCGGGGTACTTTGGGTTGAAAAAGTTCGAAATTCCAAATTTTAAAGGTATTATAATATTTTACTTATATTCACTTTTTCAATTCGAAATTCCAAATTTTAAAGGTAAAATAGTGTATATGTAATGTGATTTGCGAGTAATATCCGTGATCACAAAACTAACATTTATAATTAATTACTTGTGTAAAACATAATTACGATACAATCAATTTCTCAAATATTTGATATATTTTTTATGTTTAATTCGAAATTATTTTAAAACTGTGTAAAAACTTACACTCTTTCGAATTTTTTTTCTAATTAATATTTTTATTTTTTGATGGGATCTTTTGATAAGATAATTAACAAATATAATATACAAAATTATAATAAAATACGATATTAAGCAGAGAGCGTTATCTGCAGCTGAGATGTCGATAGAGATATAAATATGATCGAATTGATGTCATCTGATTAAATATATTGAAGAATTGATCATTAATATACTATAATCAAATTATTTGCTTTTATATCGGTTAAATTGGTATGATTCAAAAATTATAATTTAAATTTTTGAAGATCCCATTATATAAAATTCATATCTACAGGGAATTAAATGTCAATAATAATAATAATTTTACACAAAGCATATGGTTATTTAACTAATACCTATTATAATAATAATAATAATAATATAGTTTACATAATAATAAACAATAATAATAATAATAATTCTACACAAATCCTTATGATTCTTTAACTAACATCTATTAGAATAATAATAACAATAGTTTACATAAAATATATTATTATTTAACTAACACCAATTAGTAAAGATGATATATATACATCTATATATATATAAATTTATATATAACATATATATAAATTTATATTTATATAAACATCATTCTTGTAGATTGAACATGCACTAGAAATAAAATAAACAAAAAGTTAATTATAATGTGGGATGCCACGATCATTTATATATAAAGAAGTATATATATCATAGAATGTATGTGATGTATCGTAATCGGCAAATCATTATATTACAGCCTTTTCCATATTTGAGATATGTTTTTCCTTCTTGTGTGCTTACGTGTTCGTTTTAATGAATCGAGGAATAGTTTAATCTACTGTTCAATTAATTAATTTTATTATTATACTTTAATTTTTCTTTAGTTTGTCTACCTATGATTTCCTTGTATTATGCTATAAAAATTAATCTTATTTATTGAATCGTGTACTAATTAAACACGGGTGAAATTATTACTTATGTAGGAAAATGATTGAAATAAAAATTAAATATGGAGAAAGTATGATGAATCTTAATAATGGTGATGCAATAAAACTCGTGAGTTGTCGATTAAAGTTGGAATTATTAATTAAAAGATAATATTTTTGTAATACAGCTTTTAGATTTTAGAGAGAGAAGGGTAATTTAGTAATTAATATTAAAATGAAAAAAAACAGCCAGCAATAGAACTTAGATATATTAGTGATTAGTGATGATAGTAATACCGAATATTAATTAGTGATAGTGATTATTGATTTGTAACTTAAGGAAGAACAAATTAAGAATTTGAATATCACCGGATATAAATAATTTCCATCTTTCGTTTCTTAATTCATTTTTCTTCAAAGCAAATAGTAATATATATGCAGAGATAATAAATTAAAATATACACATTGATCATTATCTTATTATGAACTCTTCAAATGAAACACAAACTGACACCCTTACGAAAGAATCACGAAGCTAAGAGTTGTATGGTACAATCATCAATCTCAAGCACTACATAAAAACATATAAGTTTGGGACAATAATTTAACTTTATATCCAGAACGCATTTTATTATTGGAAAATAAATCAAATTTGGCACTAGAAGGTGGTCCATGCATAAAGAAATGAATGCACTAAATCTTTCCTCACAGCTTTAAGATATCTTGACGACAATAATATGTTGGAAAACAAGCATCTGGACCTTCAAACTTTCAACTTTGACCCCTCCCCAATCCTCTTGTTTCAAGTTTATTGTAAAAGTTTGTCTAGAATATATATAATCAGCCAAAGATTGTGCATTTGTGGGCACCCATATAAGGGTCACATGTAAACCTCGACTTCTCGAAGTATATGCATACATACAGATCGATACCATTTGCATTTTTTATTACGGGTAATAGATTAGGACATCATTCATGTTTTGTTTTGTTTTTTTATTTTTAAGCTCTGCTTGCATGCATTTCTGATGAGGAATCGAGCCGCGCGCCAAGTCATTTGGGCGCAACCAGCAGGCGAATTCAGTCATTATAACAAAAATTTAAGTGCATCTGATATCGGACCAATTTCGATATAATATACTCGATTATGCATAATATCTTTCCTTTATAAAGGTTTCGGATCAGATGCTGGCTAGGCGTAGGCCCATGGTCTTGGGCCGTGAAGCATGGGTAGGACACCATTCATATTTAATTAATAACGGAATCAAGATTTTTATGTTTGGAGAACGAATAATTGATAAGAAAAGAAGAAGAAGAAAAATACTCCGTACTAAATTTTCTTCAACTACATGTTTTACAGAATGAAAGTAAATGTTAAGTGGAAATATAATGCAAAATCTAAATAATTTTTTTTTGTTTGGCCTGTTTATTGACACGTGACAATTCTTTTAAGATAAAAAACATCTTTAATAAAATGTATCAAAATCGTAGGCAATCTTATTATCAGTGTATAACACTGACTATTGCAAAATCATCATTCATCTTATTTGTCATCCTTTTTCTACAATCTTCATTGCAATAATTTTATACTCTGTTTAATCGTAAGAACATGAAGAATTAATATTTTTTTTAACTTCCCAACGATAGAAATTCTAGTCACATACGATATAAGATATTAATTAAATTCTAAGCTAAACAAATGGGAATACAATTTCCACGAAAAATATTTTGTCTTATAAAGTCTGTGCGTGAGCCATGGATTTTTAAATTTAGATATTCTTGTAGGAGCCAATGCTTCTTTGGAAAATTTCTATTGGCCCGGCGTCACGAGAAGTCGCGGTGGAGTACTTGGCGAGGAAGTATGTATATCTTTCTGCGAGGAATGGTACGAGGCACTCTTGGATAGAGGCTGTAGAAATAACTTAGGCGGATGAAGAAGAAGAATTAACATCAATCGAGTAAATGTATCAAATATCACTTTTGCGCACTCTCCCTCTTCCAAATTTATAAATCATTAGCATATAATGAATCTCATTCTCGCATTTGGCGCAATATAACTTTAATTTGTTCGGTTAAAGATCCATCCTTCTTCTCTTATTAACAAAGGTTGAAGCCTTGACGCAAGAGGCGCCTCTGTTATCAATGCTTGCTTGAAACTACAGCATATGAAGGTAAATCGTGGGATGTCTCGCCATTGAGTAGTATGCGGATGTGTTTTAAAGTAAGCTAGAAATTTCATCTGAGGTTGCTCTGGTCGAACCCACCTGACGGGAAAGAAATTTGAGAATCTTGTAATGATGTGTGCTCCATTTCTATGCTGCAGAGTTGGTATCTTGCAGGATTCTTCTCGATTATCTGTTGAATTTGAATTTGTGTTGATGATATTAAATGCATATCATTTTCAAGATATTGAGATTTTTATTGCAATGTTTTGCATAAATCATATATTGTCTCCAATAATATTCATCATATTCAAAATAAATATAAACTTAAAAGAAGTTATCTTGTCATAAACTCCACCAATAACTTCACTTCTTTGACGAGTAGTGCAACTTCTATATTTGATTATACTTCTTAGGACCTAGCAAGTTGCATCGTACGTCTTAATTTAAATTAGAACTTCATTGAGTGTCTTCATGTCTTTTTAAAGTGCCAACTTGGTTCTTTCATTTACCAATTTTTAATTCTTTTATTGAAATTATACCTTAATAATTAAAAAATTTAACTTCTATAGAACTTAATAACTGAAGAACCTACATAGAAATAATAATGATTGGGGTACGAATTCTAAAAATGTTGGTGGGGGTGGGGGGTGTGGGACAAATCAAATAATCTTTTGATAATATACGAAAAATTATAGATATTATTTCAAACCAATACTATATATTTGAGATAACTCAGGACTAAATTTTTCGGGTATAAAAAACCAATTCTATTTGAGATAACTCAAAGACTAAATTTTTCAAGTAGGATTAGTTTATTAACCAATTTATATCCTATTTATATTTGATTAAAGTTTAGAATAAAAAGGTCTTTAGTTTAACTTTTGTTGGAGTATTTCCTACTTGTTCATTTGCACGTTTCAGAAGCTCACTATGTGACTTTTTAGGTCCTGCTTTGCAACTTTGATGTTTTCAATATGTGTGATATTAGAAGTGTTTTCCGACCTTATTAGTTGGATTTTAATGATTATGTGGATTTGAACTCGTGTATCCAAACAAAACGATGATGAAATAGACTTCAGATACTAGAGTAAGTTGTTTATTGCATGTGGTATTAGACCATCGGACCTCTATTATATTAAATTTGCCTCTTATAATTTATTAAATCCTATCATTATTTGAAAAATGGTTGGACTATAAAGGGATTAGTTTAAAAAATTTGAAAGGTCTATCAAATTAAATATATATAAAAATACGAATAAAGTTGTGTTTATTTTTTATATTAATTACTTAAATTATAAATTCTATACAAAAATGTAAAAGTTAGGCAAAATATTATATTTTATTATTATTATTTATTATTATGTAGAACTATTGTTATTATTATTATAATAATAGGTATTGAATTAAATAATTGCATACATCGTAAAATTATTATTATTATTATTTAATTTCACTTGTATATATGAATTTTATATATTGGGATCGTAAAAATTTAAATTATCACTTTTTAAATGCGGCCTGAATTTAAGCGACATAAAAAGAAAATAATTCGATGATCTTGTATTGATGATCAATTCGATAATATATTTAGACGAGAGGGCGTTAAATGGTTAAAATATGTTGTATACATCATGGGCGTACCGGTTTAAGTATAGTATCTACATAGACTGGCCCGTATTTTATTATAATTTTTTTATATTATATTTAAGAGTTATTCATGATAAAAGTATCTCTTCAAATAAAAGTATTAATTAAAAAAATATTCGAAGAGGTATAAGTTTTTCACATTAGTTTTAGAATAATTTCAAATCGCTTATAAAAATTGTGTCGAATATTTAAAAATTAATTTCGTATAGGTACGTCATGGCATCTAACAGTAATATATAGCAGAAAGTTTGAATCCAATCGGAATATAAAAGACTTTACAATCTCACATAAAATATTATGATAATTTGATTTTCATCAAGAATATAAAAGACTTTACAATCTCACGTAAAATATTGAGAAATGTTATGTGAATGTTATGTGACAAGTTATCGCAGATAACTAAAAACTATTCCCTCCATTTTGCAAAGATTGTTCATTTTTTTTATAGTTATAACTTTCAAACTTTGACCTTAAATATATTTGTTTGTATTGTATAATATTTGATAAAAAATATATCGATGGAAAGAGTTTGAAATGTATTTTTCATTGATATAGTTCTCATCAAGTATTATCTGATCTGAATAAAAATATCTACGGTCGAAGTTAAAGGAGTCTGATAAAAAGTAAAAATGGAGCCAATCTTTGTGAGATGGAAAATAATAATATAGAATCAATATTGTAAAAACAAGAAGAATTTTATTATTTATTTAAAGGGGTACAAAATAAAACCCAACATGAGGAGAATTATACATTTATCTTTGGTGTTACATCAAATCGAAGAGGATCGGTGTCCAAATTATGAGTCACTGGCGTTCAGCGACGATTTATGAGAGATGTACGAACTGCTTGAGAGCAGCAGTGCTTGATGGTATGGTACAGGCGATTTGAGCGATTTGAGTTGGATTTGGGATAGAAGCTCTTTTGTGAAATTTGGATAATGTGTCACCAGTCTTGATGGACTTGAGGCTGATGCAGACGTGGATATGGTCAGAAGCGGGCGCTAGCGGTAATCACGTGTTAGGCTGTATGGAGCGATGCTTGGAGTGCTGAACGTCTACAGTGCAATGTCAGAATAGATGGAGTTACTACTGGCGTGTGCGGTGGGGCTTTCTGGCTGTGGGACGTAGTAGGCTTGATATCTTTACTTGTTTTTTGTGGGACTCCGAGCATGAGGCTGTATGGATAGATATCAAGGGAGTTGTTGAAGAAGTATGCGGCTTAACAGCATGCTACAGCCAGGCGCTTAGCGAACTGTTGTAGGGTGGGGCTTAGTGGTTGACATTGCTGGGATTTGATTTAAGATGTGACGATATGCGCTTAAAGGCATGCCTCACAATGACCTTAGCGGCTTATTGATGTAGTGATGATGGACTTGATTTAAGATGTGAAGAAATGTACAACCTGAACTTTGGATTACAAGCGGCACTTGCCGAACATTATTTGTAGTGATGATCGATATATGAAGGTGGATTGTCCCAATCTTGTGGTAATCACCCGTCGTTCAAAGCAGGGCCTTAGCGGCGTGTTCTTCCAGAATCTAACTATAGAGGCCCGAATATTCATGTTCATCTATCACGGAACTTGTTGAATCAAACTGAGGTTTTTGGTGTTAAATGCAGATTATGAATGTCGGTATTTGGCTTATTCGTGAATATTAAAGGCGTTCTTGAAATACGTGTCCGATTCTCGCCGATTTTTATACGACGAAGAATTCTTTGCGTTTGTGCGGTCATCCCTGGTGAACCTTTATTTTATTTGCCAATTTCCAGCCACCAAATGAATTTGTTTAAATTGGAGGTTTAAAAGATTTAAGCTTAGAATTTGAGAGGTTGTTCTCTGTATTTTCTTAGATATTTTTGTGTATTTTAAATTATGAATTGTTTTTCGATTTTGAAATATAGGGGGTATTTATAGGCTTTTGGGCTTTGAATACTTAACTACGATTGATTGATTTAATTTTAGGTGGATTCACGATATTAGTTGAATTTTAAAGCCCAATTTGAGCAGTCGAATATTTAGAATTAATTTCCATCAAAAGAAATCAAAATAAGCACCTATAAAGGTTCGGATTTTAGGTCGGATATATTTTCGTATTGACCGGGGCGCTTTTAGGCGCTTTATTTTGAACACGAAAAATTTGGAATGCAGCATTTTGAACCGAAACCCAAAGACTCAGATTTCGAGGCCTTATGGCCGATTTACAGATGAATAAAATTAGAATTTTTTAGTACAACAATAAATTTAATGTACATTTTAATTGGTCCCCATTTTCGAAAATTTTGTTAAATGCGAGGGCTTTACATCAAATTTTAGGGTTCAATCGAGAACCCTATCCACGTGACATTTCTTTAATGACTTGATTTAATTAATGTGATTAAGTCTTCTTAATAATTTATCTACAAATCGTAAAATAAATAATACAAAATTATTGTACACCTACTTATGGGGCTTCTCACCATGCATGTGAATTAAAGAAAATTTACTTATCCATAATATATAAATACATTAATGTATAAATTAAAAGAGGTTCATAGTATGAAATAGTTGATATGCTTTCGATGAAGAGCGCGCCGCGGTTAGTCCATATTAATATGGGGAAGTTATCCGAGATGTCGCCAGGCAATTCAGTAATAGCATCTGCGGCGCGGCATAGCAGGTAACCATGACACCGAGGCACGATCACTTGGATTCGGCAGCGATTCACTGCTGTGCTTGGGGGGATGAGCATCGTCTTGGTACTGTACATGACCGTGTATTTGAGATGTGCCTCGTCGACTCATAGTATGAAATATCGAAACTACTATTTATCGTCCCCATCTTCCTCTATTATGGGGGTCTTATTACGAGTCATGTAATCGTGTAGAATGGTAGGTTACCTCAGCCTTAATTGTCCATTAAAGGCATTAATGATGTTTTGAATACATTAGTATTCTAAATTTCTAAATATACAAATTTTCTTTCCTTATGTATCCTTATGGCATAAACAATTTGAAACCACACTTGCAACGCCAAGCTTGAGGATAGTACTCTAATGGTGTAGTTAAACCGGGTTCAATTGTGACACGAACCGGCTTACATGGTGAACATACCCCACACTTTGATCTACATGTTGGTGGTGACGAACCGGGACCAATGAGTCTTCTTCTTATAGTCAAAATTCCCTCTACCTCCCCTACTATGTTGACCTTTTCCTTCAGATAACGTCTACTACCTAAACCTTCAAAACAATTAAAAAAAATTGCAACTAATTTAATGATAGTACAAGTAAATTTTTTGCAAATACCAATCAAGAATTAGAATAAGAGAAGTGTCACCATGTAACGAAAGTTGCATCATACTAACTACTTGCATCTTAAATCGTAATTTAACACATATGTTTAATAATTAAGTAGTCACTTTAAAATTACAGTTGTGTATAATTACAGTTTAACTAGTCACACAAGTGTAACTAAAGTTGCATCATACTACTTTCAAAACTAATCTTATTTAAATGACTTTTCAATATTTAAAGTTTAGACAAATAACTGTTTTGTGTGTAATTTATAATGATATGAATCTTTTAGTTACAACTCAATAAAGTTATATAGATGGATAATTAATTCAAAAGTATGTCACTATTTTGTTAAACAAATTCATAATAAGTTTGAGATACTACGTACTACATTTGGAATGGAGTGAGTATTTCATTATTAAGAAAATCCAAACGTGAAACATATTATAATGAATAAAATAGACCACCATTATTAGCAAAACATGCAAATTAATAAGAATCAAGATGGTCTTGCCCGTGAAAATTTATTTTCATGTGTCACCCTATAACCCAAAATTATGTCACAACTCATTTAAGTCACAAATCAAGATGGTTGTCACAATTCTTGTCAGTTGTCACACAATAACATTGTTTCTTGAAGGATGCTGAAATACTTACTGAATTGCAGATTTGGATTGAGCCCAGAAGCTGAAACAGAGGCAAGTAGAAGAAAAGCAAAGGTAGCACTAATGGTGGTCAATGAGAGCTTGGAATGATGTTGACCATGGCGATGGAGTAAAAAGAAACCCATCACCTAGTTGGATATAGAGCAAGTGTTAATACTTTTGATAGATTACAAATATGGTAGAAATAAAAAGAAGAGAAATAAAAGAAGAAAAAGAGTAGATATGAGGAGGGAACAGAGTCGGATTGAATTATTATTGCTTGTGTTTGCGTGTGAAGGTACTGAAGAGGGTTCTAAGTCAAAGGCAAATCTACAGTTTAGATTCAAAGAGAGTGATTGAGTGAAAGACAAGGAGACGTTAACACCGAAAAATAAAATTAAATGATCACGTAAGAAGTCATAAGCACTAATAATATTTGAGATTTTAGAAAACATATTTTCAAGAGGTTTGTAACTAGTGTAATACTATAAAAAGTATATTGTTATAGTGTTTTTTTATGTAGCTGATAGTTAATTATTAATTTGGTCCCAAAAAATAGAATTAAATGGCATTTTGATCTTTGATAGTTTAAATATTAGGATTTAGTATAAAGAAAATGGTTATATGGAGTGCGATTGAATCCCCAATTTGATATTATACACAAATTATGGAGTCCTGTTTCAGTTAAATCTAAAATTAAATGTCCTTGTGTAGTCGACTTTCACAGAATTTAAATCAAACTTTTATATTATTAGATCAAGCACTTGGCTTGCATCTTCTTATCTAAAACAAATTAACAGATTGCTCTATAAATAATAAGGTGCAAAAGTTTTTTCAAAAAGTTTATTTTCAAACACCCTCAGAACTTAATATGGTTAGTTATGGCTATGCAGTAAAATTTATATTATTTTTAATTAAATTCCTATTTATTTCGATTGATTAAAATAATTAAATAAAGATCAATCACACAATTACACGCATATTGACAGATTTTATCCGAGCCTCCAACTAAACCGAATGCAAATTTCTCGATATTTTAGCCACCTAAAATTAACTAAAGTGGCGAAATTAGGTTTTACCATTAATTAAAACTCTAATTATACATCTCATGCCGATGACATGCTGCATTAAATAGATTTCTTTACGAGATTAAAATAATAAATTGGAGGAGAAAATCGTAATAAAACGCGCTCAACAAACGAAGCCAAAACGACGCCCAATAAAAAAATAGATTAAGTAAATCTTATACCGATAATCAAGAAAGAAAGTTCTCGCTGTCTCGGAAGTCGACGGGCTTTTGAAAAATATATTATTATTTTAATAATATCCAAATTGCTCAGATTCAAGCCCACCGAAAATGAATTATTAATCACCAAGAATCCCGAAAGCCTGTAAATACACCCCCCCCATTCATTCGGAAAATCATCCCCGAACACAATAAAAATACAACAAAAAAGTTTCATAAAGATGTTAACAATTCGTAAGGTATTTCTTCATAGAAACCTCTGAAGATTGTTACTTTATTAGTAGAAAATCATAAAATAAGCCAAAACACGCTAATAAATTGGAAGAATGCAGTTAACACAAAAGTTCTTCATCTCCATTACTAAAATATTCGCCAAATAAGGCATGTGAGTTGAAGTTTTGCACAAACGCAATAATTTCTGCGATCAAGACTAAAATCGGGACGTAATCACCATTCGTGATCTCATAAATCAACAACTACAAGATTAAGCTTAAATGCCCCCTCAGCAGTTCTGGCCGACAAAGACAAACATATCCACTGATAAACACCAAGATCGTGAATACGCCGAAAGACTGACCTGGCCTGGATCAGACGAGATCAAACTACTAAGCACCCTATAAATAAAGACATTAAGTCTTAGTCCATGACCTAAGTCCTGAGGCTAAAGATTAAGTCCAGATAAATTACACCTGATATACGCCGCTAAAGCCTCCCGGCTTGGACCATATCAAAGTCAAGACCAAGTCTCAAAGACCAAGTCTTTATCCGGGGCCTGTGAGATCACGATCTGCACTTCACATCCGGTCTCACATCCAAAATTCCGAGGCACACCTGCCCAAATTTCGTGATCACATCATTTAAAAAATATGTGTATAACTCGATTTAAGACTTTAACCAAAACATATTTTGTACAAGATCTATTAAAAGCTTAAAATATGAACTAAATAAATTGGAAAACTTGTGAGATTCCAAATGAAGCCTATCAACAAATCTTTCACAACTTATCCTCCTATGAATTCCAATTTTGACACTCCAATCAGCGCTCTAGTCGTCCACACTAAAGAGAGTGCCAATCCTGCTATTTGGGTTCACTAGCACCAAAGTATCGATTTGATGAATTCAAGACAAGAATTTCAATTCTTGTCCTTGAACGGTTCGGGTCACCATGAAACTGAGGCCTTTTTTTTCATTCAACTCATGAAAAAACCTATTGGGCCATGAAGGTGGTCAACCTAAAATCCCAATCGAATAGCTTTGAATGGAAATTTACCATTTAATTCAATTAAACCGCTATAAATTAAACATTAACAAGTTGTTATGTGAACTAAGAAGTAACTAACGAGCTAACTAACTATTAAATTAATTAAACCGACTACTTAATTAATTCGGTTCATCCAATTTATATTTTACAAGATCAATAAAATTCTCGATTGAGAATATTTGTTGGATTACAATCGACTCTCAATTTAGCAAATGCGCTTAATTTCATACATGAAATATAACTCAACGTCATCAGATGTGCGCGACTTTCAGTGCCGCAGATATCAGCCGCCTATTAACAATATAATTGACCATTATTATTATTATAACTATCATGCATGGCATTCAAAGAATCGGGTACATAATCCCCCCGGTATTATCGTGGAGATTCCTACTCAGTAATTGCAATTACTGCGATTGAATGTTCCGCTTTTATGTAATCACATTCACTAAACTAAATGAATTACAATTGTCGCATCGGCATAATAAATTTAAACCAATAACTATTGATTTCCAACACACATAACGCCCAAGCACAACGCGGCCCCATAATAGGCGCCCCAAATCAAGCTTCCCTCAAGTCCAAGTCGTTCCAAGACTACATCAAGTTCAAGTCCAAAGATCTCAAGCAACAAATAAGCCGCTAGAGAATAATAGATTGATAGTCGAACCCCAATCGATTTGATAAATTATTTTTGTACCTAGATAGGTTTTTCCAAAGGGGTTTTATTGTATTGGTGCACATATAAATAATAAAATCTTTCTAGCGGTTACAAATCTTGGCACTGGACTATCTTCTACTCTTCGCTATCATGACCTGAAAGACGTCTGTCGTCTAAATGTACTCTTTTTCCATGTTCCAAGTGAATATTACAAGTGGGCCGAGTCACAACAAGGTTATCTGTGAGATACACAGACCAACCAAGCGTGTACTACCAATCACGCCAAGTAAACCAAGCAAATTCTGGTGGCCTGAAGCCAATGTACCGAGTGATAACATCAAGTTCGTGCTACATCCAAACATCCCATTTAAGAAAGACAGTTCTCAAGATGTGTCTCACACTCGACTCTTCCAAATTCTATGAACAAGTCACGATGATCTGCATTACCATCTTGAGGAACAAGTAGCTTCCCTAGTAAAGGCGATCAAGACATGACCAAGCACGTAGCCCAAAGCTGTGCATTATCTAACATTTACCGGGAAGACAAGAACACGAAGAAAGACGTGTTGGGTGGTGTAAGTCGACCCTGAGGACCATACTTCCTCAAGAGGCGCCTAACACCTCAAAGGATGCACCAAAAACTCATCTTACTCCACCATGTGAAGCATCAAGCATTCCTCAAAGGCAGCCGACAAACGCTACAAACGCACACATCAGTTTTAAATTACTGAATAGTCTCTATAACACAACTGGAAGCCACCATAATCGGGGCAATCACGACAATCAGACGAGGTCATACCTCATACTCCTATGTCAAGCCCACCTCCCGTGATAGATCCGATTAGACCAAGACCGGTAACTCGATAAATACTCGAAATTTTGGGTGTATGTCGAAAATACAAAAAATTGGGACTGAAATACCTCAAATCCGAACCGAAATATCCAATCACCTTTTTGAATAAAATGAGATTCACCCAAACCGGGCCCGAGCATCCACCCTGTAAAATATCGGTCCCATGTCATTTTCCGAACTAATTTTTTTCGACCGACACCCAAATCGACTGATCGATAGTAGCTCTCGTGGTTCCAACGCAATTTTGTTTTTCGACATTCGGTCCTGCATCGCATCGATAACAACACTAATCTCTTGTATGTCATCGCAGGTCGGTAATTCATCTTTTAAACTCGTAGGTCATGTCTTATGAGAGTTAATTGCCAATATAGTCCCGTATACGCGACATCATTGTAGATTAGTCCCCTCAAAGCTGTACAAATATTTAGCATTTGGCCCCTCTGTGTCGATTAATGCCGCACACGCATCTTTATCGCCCAAAATAGTGACCAATGTGCAACATTTGCCAATTTCTGCGGATCATATCAGCAACACACGACACATTTTGGTACTAAATTGCTACGATACCACTAACAAGTGACAAAATCGCACTACAGCCACAATATCTCGGGACCATATCACAATTAACTCGCTTTTATGATTAAATTTTAGTTCGTAGAGTCTTTTCAATTTGGGCCTTTTCATTTTACTAGTAAAATGTACGTGCTCTTCAAACATTTAAACTGAGATAATAAATAAAGTAATTAACTATTTACGTAAATTTATAAATTATACTTTTACTTATATTATAATTCATTTTGTTCGTATATTTAACCCTTATAATTTATTAATAATACTATAATTTTAATAATAGATTTAAAAGCTATACTTCATACTACTCTTCATTTTCGCTTAATACAGAACGATATTATGTAATTTTATTTATCGTTAAAATATCGTTTTTCTTTTTAATAAAACATACACCTTATGTTATTTTTATTTATTGTTAGAAAAATACCACTTCAATTGACATAAAGATAAATTAATCATAGTTCTACTATTCACCTATTTTATTTATTCATTTTAACATATTTAATTGAATAATATCAAGACATTTTATGTAAATTCTCTCTACCTGAGGCACAATAAAACAACTAAAGAGCCACACATTGGGACGCCCTGCTCGAATCGCTAAATACTTCAAACGCATTATATTTAAAATCAATGAAATAAAAGATGACATACTTGTTTTAAAACTATATTCATAATATTTTTTAATGCTTAAACCTTAATAATATATGACACATTAATCGATATGAATTTTTTTTAAAATTTAGACAAATAACAAATCGTAGTATAAAAGTTCACAAGAAGTCATTCAAATAAGCATTTGAGTACCGATTATAGATCGAATGCTCGCTACTAAAGCGATTATATATACCTATAATATACATATTCCACATGTATTTTTTGCATTTCATAATATTTATTTAATTATTTCATATAGAGTGAAAACTAATATAAGTATTATTATGCAATATACTCTTATTTAGTTTATTATTCTCTCCGTTTTTTTAGTTGTCGTTCCGTTTTAGCATAATAAATGGTATTTTTACATTTTAATTGTACTTTTTGACTATTTTTTCTCTTTAAATTAACCAATAATATTATTTTAATTGATTGCCATTTTATATTTTCAATGCACATTTTGACTACTTTTTTCCTTAACCTAAGCAAATCCGCTAAAACGATAACTAAAACGGAGGCAAGAATTACTAATCAATACCCTCCGTCCCAATTTACTGATCACGAGGTGCGTACTTTATTAAGGGCTTGATTAATATTACTATTATACTCCCCCAAAAGGTACTTTTATTAAAAATACTTTAATTAATCATGAAAATAAAAGTAATTTATTAAGGGATAAAGTGGAAAGATCAAGCATAAAAGCTGTATTTTGAATTACTATATGATCAAATAAAAAGCGAAAAGTAAAATTTCACATCAATGCTAAATTTACTCGAGTAGTATTAAATAGTAAAGATTGATTTTTTTTTAATTTTCTTTCATATATCAATTTAACTCGTGATTAGTTATTACGCCTAAGGTTTATAAATAAAGATATTTTTATTTAAGCATAAAATGTAATAACCCGTTACGAAAAAAAAAAAAAATTAAATTTTTTTCTGGCTCTACAAGGACCCTGAATAGTATAATTTTTTTTTTCGATGATGATATTATTTCGTAAAATTTTTGAGCCGAATTTCATTTATAATTTAGTAGTGTTTGCCATGGAAGAATTTTATCTTTGAAATCGGGTTCGTGGAGATTTAAGTACGATGTTTTATAATTAACCGAACCGAATCTTTACTCCGATTTTTTTTTAAAATATTCGCAGTTTTATCTTCCACATCATAAAACCAAAGCTCATCATCTTCATCTGCTTCCATTTTGGCCGAAATATTCACTCCCTCCCTTAAAAAATTTCATTTTCCATTTCGATTGCCGCCAAACTCAAGACGCATTAATATCGTTTCTCCCCATCATTCTTTCTTCTTTATTAAGGGTAAGAAATTTAAGTCTTCGAGATATTTCTTGGGTTTCACATAGTTGACTTTTTAGTTGACTTTTTTCATAATTGAATTTTTATGATAAATCTTAGCTGGTTAGCGGGTTCCGCGGACGATTGGAGCGATTAATTCGTGATTTGTAGATCGCTTGAGGACGCATGGTCGAGTTGACTTTAGGTTTTCGGGTTGACTTTTTATGTGGATATTTTTATAAGACTTTAAATGCAGGTGAGGCTATATTTTACCTTTATTATAGCTTGTTATGACAAGCAATCAAAGTATTTAAAATTGATTAAAGGGTGTTATGTCAAAAGTGTAAATTCCAAGTCGAGTTATAATTGATATTTCGAGTATAGATTGTGAATTACGGACTCACGATTAGTTAATGACTTATAAGTCGATTTGTAAATGAAAGCCGTAAGTACGGAATTTAGCTGGGGAATCGACTGGTTGCGGTCCGACGGGATTATAATTCGATAGTTTATCCGCTGATGTTGCATCAAGTAGATAGCTTCCCCAAGTATGATTCTGTAACGCCGGTATAGTAGTAGGTCTCTGGATTATACTTTCTGGGTGTCATGTAGGCGCTGATCGTGGAAAAGCGGCGCTACCTTGATTGTTTTTCATGGCTCAAGGGGTAGATAAGCAGAGGTGAATACTTATCTCACGCTACTTTACGCATTTACCTTGATTTCAGGATATACATGCTATCATGCGTTGACATGTAACGATGACATGTCATCGTGTTGCTGATAACGAATGATATACTGTAACGTTGTGTTACGTATTGCGCTTCTCGTGGCGTCAAGATTGCCGTGAGGTAAAGAATAAATAACTCCCAACTTATATTCTCGACTCAGGCCTCGACGGCACTATTATATTGCGCGCCTCATTTCAAGCACTTTCGATACGCTTTGGCCGGCCTCGTTTGTATCGCGATCGATTCGATCGGTCAAGCTTTAGCCGTGCGTCAGAATACCGCTCGGGGAGCAAAGAGTTTCAGTTACAAGAGTTCGAGGCGACTGAAAGTATCGTGGGTGACCCCTATAGTCGGGATTACTGTGATTAAAGTATTCTCCTTCCTCGCGACATGCTGACGCTATCGGGCCCTATACTACGGTATATGCGCGCTCTTATACTTAAGCAGAGAAATAGCGCGTGCCTTATACTTTGTGTATAAGCGTTTTGGCCTTTATACTGCAGTATAAGAGCGGTATGACTCTCGTTTTGATCGCTTTGTCAGTACAGCATTGCCGCGTGGCCCTATACTATGTATAAATACAAGGGTTTGGCCTTATACTGCATAAGAAATGGGTATCACGAAGTCTTGATCACTTTGTCAGCAGGTATCATCGATGCTGGCCCTATACTACGGTGAGTATATATGTCTTTATACTTAGTGTATAAGAGCGCGCATTTTATACTTTGTGTATAAGTGTTTTGGCCTTATACCGCGTATAAGGCGATTATTGATTACCCATTCCTCGCGTAATTTGACGAGTATACGCATTGTGAGGTTGGCACCATCAGCGGGATACGAGATGTGAGGTTCGGCGACTGTAGTTTTAGTCATGTCAGTCGATTGATTTCTTTTCTCAAATTGTGCTTAACCTTCTATTATATCTTCATATATTATGTCTCAGATTTCGAATTACGCTGTATTTAATCTTTTGTGCAGAAATTCCCGATATACGTGACATTATTCATATTTGACTATATTATCGGACACTGCCCGCATGGCAAGTTCACCCCCTCGTTAAGCCTCACTCAAGCCTCCGCGTTTACACTTTTTTCGCATTGGGCGGCATTTCATTTGCGGCGTCGACAGACGGCCACTGAGCAAGCAGGGCCGTTTGAGTTTTGCTCCAGTGGCTAAAGCGAAAGACGGCCAAGCAGGCGATCCTCACAAATTGATTTGATGCTGTCAACTGCTTGATTGCTGTATTTTTCCTTTTGAAACTTTAGCCTTGTCGGCTGTCATTATTTTGTATTCGTGATATAAGCATTTATCATTCTGCTTAGTTTTGCCGGCATTACTTTATTTTGGGATATGTTGGTGGTATATATATACGGTTTCGGCTAAGCTTCGATATCAACATTGGACATTATAAATTTTAAAAATCGCTTTTTGATTTGGGGAAACTTAATCGTGATCACATTTTGGATGAAACGAATTGTGTTTTTTTAAATCAGCCGTCCATCGGTTGGGGCGACTGGGTGTTCCTCGATTTTAATGACTTCACTGTATACGACTATGTCAAGTTACATAAACTAATACGTTATATATATATAATATATATATATATAATATATATATATAATATATATATATTATTATATATATATTATATATATATATTATAATAAAATTAAATTTTTGAAATAAAATATTCAAATTTATTACTCTCCATATAAAAATGATTGTCACGCTGATTTAAGATCTAAATCGATAAACTTTACGCCTTCATCAATAAACATAGTTTTGATTTGAATAAAATTTAATGTAAATATTAAAGTACATTGACAATATTATTATTTGATCATTTTCATCAAATATTATACAAGAGAAATAAAAATATTTGAATTTAATAACATTTAATCTGTGAAAAGGGAGTATTAGATATGTAACTTGATACTTTTTTATTTCAATTGTTGAAATATAATATAAAATATCACATAATAATTTAGATATATATTCTTTAATAGTAATTTTTTGAATTAGAAAAATTATTTTTTAATTTATAATGTAATAACCTGCTACTTAAAAAAAAAAAATTTAAATTTTTCTATTGGCGTGGGACCGATGATAAATAATCTCGATGATAATATTATTTATAAAAATTTTTAAATTAATTACATTTATAATTCTTAGTAGTTTTTAAGCATGAATATTTTGTTCGAATCGTCTGGGTGGAGATTTAAGCACGATAAAATGAGAATTAACCGAAACCGAATCTGCATCGAAGTTTTTTAAATATCTAGTCGCCTTATCTTCATCATCATTTTTGTTCATCTTCTTCCTTTTTTCCTCATGTGCCGAGATTAAGCCCCATCCCCTTAAAAAAACATTCATTTTCCATTTCTCTCTTCGATTGCCGCCTAAACTCAAGATCGCTTAATATCTTTCTCCACATCATTCTTCGAAAGGCGTAAGAAATTCTGTTTTCGAGATATTGGGTTTTGACATAGTTGACTTTTAGTTGACTTTTCCATAATTCAATTTTTATGATGAATCTTAGCTGGTATGGGTTCTCGTGACGTATATAAGTGATTAATTCGTGATTTGTAGGTCGCTTGAGGATGTTATGGCCGAGTTTACTTTTGTGTTTTCTATTGACTTTTTGTATTGACATATTTTTCTGTGACTTCAATACGTATAGTTGACCTTATTATGCTTATCGCGATATTAAATCGTGATTTAAAATCATTAAAGTGGAATAAGTGTCAAAAAGCCGCACTCCAAGTCGAAGTTATAATTGATATTTTAAGATAGTACAGCACTCATGACCAAGCAGAATGACTTATAAAGCCGATTTGTAATGATAAAGTCGATAAGATGGAATTTGGCCAGGACTATCGGGCCATATTCACGATTATAATTCTGATAAATATCCGTCACGTTAGACCGCTTCGGGAAATAGTTCCCCAAGCATAGCTGTTATGTATCTTCTAACGCCGGTATAAGAAGAGTATTCTCATTATACTTTCTGCAAGTCATGAAAAGGCTGATCGCGAAAAAGCTATAGCTACCTCATCATTTTTCATGGGTTGCTCATGTAGCTAAGCAGAAAGCGAGTACTCTCATTCACGGGCGCATTTTACGTACTTACTTTAAATCAGGTGAACATGTTATCATGATATGATTATGTGAGAAACGATATACATGTTATTATGATACGACAGAACGATATACATGTTATTCGTTATGATTACGTGAGAAACGACATACATGCACTTATATGATTATGTGTGATTGCGTGGCCGCAAGGCCAAGACGGGCTGAGGTAAGCAATAGCCAACTCCCAACTTATATTTCTCGATTTCATAATTCTCATTTCAAGACGCATGATTTCTCGCGGGCCTTGGCCGTAAGGACAGGTTTGACTTACGACAAGCGACGCTTTAGCCGCTGTGCTTGGATATTGTCTGGGAGCAGTAGCCGGTTATCGGTGACGGTTGCAGTTATCTATGACTCGGCGTGATCATGAGTATCGATTCGACCTATGTCGGGACGACAAGCCAGCGACTCTCCTTCCTCCGCAGATACGCGACGACATGCCTTTATACTTAGTGTATAAGCGCGCGCGCCTTAGACTTGTATACGCCACAAGGCCTTATACTTACGTGATGTCATGCTGGTCTTTATACTCACAGATAAGAGCGGTATGTCTTATACTTAAGGTATAAGAGCAAAGCCAAGTGTCTTATACTTGTCAGAGCAAGAAATGCACACCAGACTTGAAAGGATGAGCTGACGCGCCTTATACTTTGTGTATAAAATAAGGCGCCAGCTCTTATAATTTCATGTGATAAACAAGGGGTTTTGGCCCATAATCGCGGCATGCTCATGTAATGACATTTGACACCCATTCCCCAGCATCTGACGAGATACGCGCATTGTGGCGATCAGAGCAATCGGGTAGTGAGCTACGGAGATAAGAGGTTTGACGACCAGTTTTGGGCTCATCGCTGAAGCCCTCGATTTCTTTCCTAATTCAAGTGCGTGTTCATTTAAACTTTCTATTATATCTTCAATGTGACATGCCCTCGAGATTTCGTAATCACGTCGATGACCTTTTACGTGGTCCTAGATATATGTATTTCATTCATATTTGACTATTATATTATTGATCGACCTATCTGCATTTGCAGTTTCACCCCTCAAGAGTTTCACTGCTTCCCTCATGGGGCTTACACCCCTTTTCGTGATCAAGGCATTTCATTCAGGCAAGTCATTGTGCGGCATTGAAGTCAAGAGGCTGCTTGGAGAGTTTTGTTCGAGCGAAGCAGCGAAAGACGGTGGCGTAGAGATCCTCACAGCTCCCGATTTTGATGCTGCTGTCAATCGCTTTTGATTGTCGAAGTTTTTGAAACTTTAGCCTTGCTCAGCTTGTCATTTTGTATTCTCGAGTACGCATTTACTTCTTTTGTAGCCTTCCGCATTATTTTATTTTGGGATATGTCAGGTATATATTTACGGGTTTGGCCAAGCTTCGAGTATCACCGACGGATTATAAAATTTTAAAAAACTGCTTTGATTTGGGAACTTAATTGTGATCACATTTCGGGATTTAAAACTAATTGTGTTTTAAACTCCAGTCAGTCCATCGGCTCAAGCGACTCGTGTTCCGGATTTTAATGACTCTCACCTCGTATGGCCGAGACTGGGCGGTCGTTACAATTTTGGTATCGTGAGCTTAGGCTCGGGACACTGGGTATCTGGCTGGAGGCCTACTTGTTTTCTTGAGTCGAGGGAGAGCTGTGTCTTTTTGTATAAGTCTCGTGTCTTTTCTTTTGTCACAGAGATCGGCCGAGGATGCCACCTGTAGCCATGCTACAGGTAGAGCGCCTCGGTAGGCTGGCGAGGCCAGCCGGTAGTGGTATAATTGCCGATGAAGATGCCGCTGACCAAATAGGTCCGGAGGCGCAAATTTCGAGTACGCTGGTGAGGTCGGTAGACCTCGTAGGCGAGCCGCTAATGCTCAAAGCGGTCGGAGCAAATGGGGTCAATTCCGCAGAAAGTTGCTCGGGACCGGCTCAAGCAGGATCCACCGGTTTTCAGGGGTTCGCCAAAGCAGCGCTATTGAAGTTCATCCCGGACAATGGCAGCCGATTTTGAGCCACGGGGATCAAGGGCGTATTTGGTATAAAGCCACATTTATAGACTTCACGAGGGCCTGATCTGGGGAGTAACTCGAAAGGCATCTTTGACTCCGCGGGTATGATGTTCATGTTTCCTCGAGCGATTGTCGAGTTCTTGCCGGAGAATTGCTCGAGACCCACATGGTGGCTCGGGGAGTAGAAAACATTTTTGACACCGTGGTTCGGAAGTCGCCACGAGGAGTAATGCAGAGGCGCTCAGTTGATTTGCGCCGACTACTTCCCAATGTTTATCCGGCAGAGTAAAAGAGGACCAGACTGTGGACGGATTGACGCGTGGAGATACTGCCACCGCATCTCAATCACGGAGTTTACTAGTTTCATGCCGCGGGCGAATACCAAGACGCAAATGGAGTCGCAGCCGAGGCGAGCTGATCGTATGAGAGCTCTAATTGCACTTCAGATTCTAGAGACCTTCTAGCCTTGTGAGTTCGAGAGGAGGATCACCAAACAGAGTCGCCCCGGGCAAGTAGTCACTCGTTCGGCTAAATCCGCCCGAAGTTATGCTACTACTCCTTCGCATCGCTACGCCTACGAGATCCGGGCGGGGTCCGTAGAGTCTTCCGGGGGTCCAGGTCCGCTGTTACCGCGCAGGCGGTCGATTGGGCACATGCAAAGAAGATCGCTTTTGAGAGGGTGGTCTTATGCTATCGATGCCACTGCATTTGGCATGAGTGTCCCTAAAGCCTTCCAAGAGGGGGGAGCCAGCATCAGCTCAAATTTCACGAGGCGGTTATCGTGAGTCGCGCGAAATGATTCAGCCGGCCACAGGCCGGATAAAGGAGTCAGGACTCGGGGAGAGCCGGGTAAGAAACAGCCGAGCCGGTCGAGGCCGATTCATGCTGCTGGCACATCGTGAGGCCAAGATATTCCCCTGCTGGGGCGATGTACATTATTTCGTATTTATGGAAAGTCGTGGTGCCGTTTGATCTCGGGGCTACGATTCTTTGCTTTCTCGAGTTTTATTTCGCTTTATCTCAGATGCTGTGTGCCTGGCTCAAGCTCCACTTGAGATTGGCGATAATCTGCGAGTGTCATGTTGGGATTGCATATGTGAGACTTTCCTTTGATTGGCTGTGGCCGCTGGTTGTCTCATGATTTACTTCCATTTGAGCCTTTCGATTTTGACTCATTCGTATGGATTGGGTCGGGAAACATCATGTCATATCGATTGCCATCGGAAAGATTCAGGTCTGGAACACTGTGATATCCGATTCATGTGGCATTTAAAGATTTTGCTCGAGTTTGTATCAAGACTGAGGCTGTGAGATTGATTCGAAAGGGTGTATCAAGTTCGGGATATGTGGTTGATTTGAATAGAGAAGAGAATGACCGGAGGATGCGCGGGTTGTTAGCCGAGTTCAAGGATGTTTTTCCCCGAGACTACCACCTTACCAGTGGAGGCCGAATTTGCTATTGAGGTTATTCCTGCACGCACCAATTCTCTTCCACCGCACAGATGGCCCAAATAATCACAGAATCGCGGGACTCCGGTTGCGGAGTTTGCTGACAAGTGGATTCATCGTAATCGAGCGTATCTCCGCGCACTGTTTGCTATAAAAGAAGCGACGGTTCGGTTTAGGCCGCCAGACGTCGACTATGGAATAAGTGACCATTAAGAACCAAACCCATTTCCTGCACTTACTCCATTTGTTTGATCACCAAGGATAAGGTGTTCTCAAGATTGATTTCATGGGTCCGTTATCATCACTGAGGATCAGTGGATATTACGAATCGGCTCGACCTCGCGGCGACATTATGAAATTTTATAGCGATGCCATTTGGATTGGCTAAATGCACCGGCAATTTTTATGGATTCATGAATCAAGTGCTTTCGAGTATTCTTGATGATTAGGTATTCATTGAATGCTATCTATATATTCTACAGGGAGGAGTGCAGTCACTTTGCATTTGGCAGATTGTGGTTGAGGACCCTGGCATTAAATACCTCAATTGTATGTCAAATGTGAGTTCTCGGGTCAAGCGAAAGTGCAATTCCCCGTCATGTTATTTCCGCGAGGGTATTTTTGTCGATCCACGTAAGCGGAGGTCGCTAACAATCGAGTCATCTCATAATCGAGGTTGGGTAGAGTTCCCGGGTTAAATCAATTTTACAGATCACTGTCTTTCCATCGCGACGCCATTGACCAAAGCTACCCTAGTGCGTCCTTATTCGTGGGATGATACTTCGGTGGTGGATCGTCAGATACTAGCCGGAAGTTTTGACTTCGGGCTCAAAGGCTGGGCGATACCATCCGGTTCCGGTGCTACTTTGATTTATAAAGGATAAGCCAGATCGTGGATCAAAGGTTTCACGCAGAATTTAAAAAGCGATTACCTAAGCTCCTGATGCATGAGAAATCACTTGTAAGAACTATCCGACCCATGATTTTGAGCTAAAGGGGCGAGAATGCTATAGCCAGTTGTGGAGACATTATCTCATTGTGGGTTAAATGCTTTATTTTTACCGATCGGCCAAAGAGTTTGAAATATCTTCCGACGAGAGATTTGAATTTGAGTATGAGGGACGGAGTTCATCGCTGATTATGACTGACTATCGAAAATCACCCAGTGGAAGGCAACAGAGTCATGACTGAAAAGGGAAATCAAAGGACCCAGAAAGAGAATGAAATATTGGTTTGATGCTGTAAATGATTGGGAGATTTTTCAGCCTATACGAGTCTCCGACTGCTTGTGGGACCAATCTTAGAATTTCAAAGAATGACGAGACTGCAGTTGTCAAGATGATGGTAGTTGGGATCGATTTTCTACTTACCGATTTCAGAGCGGAGTTATGATCGCTTTTATTTTTGCGTGATATCGGATTTCGTTATTATATTGTTCTGCTTGATTGCCGAGGTTGTTAAATTCTGGTCGAAATTTTATTGTATTAGATCACACAAAAAAAAAATTAAATTTTTTCTACGGGACCCGAATGTATAATTTTTTTTTTTTCGATGATATTATTTCATGTGAAAATTTTTTGGTCACCATTTATAATTTAGTAGTGTTCCGCTGGAAGAATTTTATCTTTGAATCGGTTCGTGGAGATTTAAGTACGATAAACTGGAGAATTAACCGAAACCGAATCCGACTCGACATTTTTTTTTAAACATCTTGCAAGCTTATCTTTCCACATCATAAAACCAAGTCATCATCTTCATCTTGATCATTTTTGGCCGAAATATTCACCCTCCCCCTTAAAAAAATTTCATTTTCCATTTCTCTCTTCGATTACGCCAAACTCAAGATCTGGCCAGAATATCGTTTCCTTCCCTATCATTCTCTTCGAAAGGCGTAAGAAATTTCAAGTCTTTCTCGAGATATTTCGGTTTTGAAGATAGCTGGTTTTAGTTGACTTTTTTCATAATTGAATTTTATGATAAATCTTAGTCAAGGGTTCTGCGACGCATTCGAGCGACGAATTCGTGATTTAGATCGTTGGTGACGCATGGTCGAGTTGATTTTAGGCTGCTGACTTTTTATGTGATATTTTTATAAGACTTTAAATGCAGGATAAGAGGTCAGACCTTATTATGTTTTGTTACGACGTTAAATCTAAGTGATTTAAAAATTGATTAAAATGCGTTATGTCAAAAGTGTAAATTCCAAGTCGAGTTATAATTGATATTTCGAAAGATATCAGAAATTACGGACTTGATGATTAGTTAGAATGACTTATAAGTCATTGCACCAGAAAGCTCGTAGACGGAATTTAGCGGAATCGACGGTCAAGGGTCCGATGATTATAATTCGATAGTTTATCCGCTATGCTGGGGATCGCTTGTAGATAGCTCCCCAAGAGTTGGTTATGTATCTTCTAGAACGCCGCATAAAGAGTAGGTCTTGATTATACTTTCGGTGTTTGCTTAGGCGCTGGGACGCTGCCAGCTACTCCTCGACGTCATGTTTTCATGGGTAGGGCCACAGAAAGTAAAGACTTATCCTCACGTGGGTGTTACTTTACGCATTTCTACCCTTGACGGTGATATACATGTTATCAGTGGTGTGATTATGTGAGAAACGATGTACATGTCATCAGGTTACGACAACGAATCTATATACTTGTAATTTGTGTTACGTGATCGTGTTTCTCGTGGCGCCAAGATTGGCTTCGAGGTAAGTACCAAATTTTAAACTCCCAACTTATATTCTGAATTCCGTATCTTGACGCACTATTATACATGTGGCCTCATTGCACTTTTGATATGTTTATGGCCTTGTCGGCGACAAGTGACATTTCCGGACAAGTGACGTTTTTAAATTGGCACAATGTAATACCGTTTGGGGAGTAAAAGAGTTGTTCGCTATGCAAGAGTTCGTTTTACTCGAGTATCGGGGCGAATTTACAATACTGATTGGGCCAGTGATTGTGACTTCCTTCAAGTAAGTGATATGTGACGCTATTGGCCCTATACTACGGTATAAGGCTACAAAGCGCTTTATACTTTGCGTATAAGCGCGCGCTTTTATACTTTGTGTATAAGCGCGGTTTTGGCCTTATACTGCATAGAATGTATGACTCTCGTTGATCGCTTTGCTACAAGATTGTCGGCGCGGCCCTATACTACGCAGAGAAGGCGGTTCGGGCCTTATACTGCATAAGAAATGTATTTAGCCTTGATCACTTGTCAGGTATCGTCGACGCGTCCATACTACTGAGATAATAAGGCGCGCGCCTTTTATACTTAGGCGATAAGACGCGCCTTATAATTGTGTATAAGGCGGCTTGGCCTTATATCAGCGGGGTATACGCTGACATTGATTACCCATTCCCCGCAGTACTCCGACTGAAAGATACGCATTGGCGCTTAAGATAATCGTATTTGGTAGAGTGAGGTTCACGACCAGAGTTTTAGTCGCCAGTTGAGTCGAATGATTTCTTTCCGAAATTGTGTGTCATGAACCTTCTATTATATCTTCATATATTATGCCCGAGATTTCCTACGGAATTATGTTGTACGACCTTGTGCATTCCTGATATACGTATATTATCTATATTTGACTATTATATTATTGACTCACCTGCTCCACAGAAGCTCACCCCTCGTTTGTTTCACTAGTTCTCACGCGGCTACACCCCTTTCTCGCAGACGGGGCGGCATTTTATTTGCGCCAGCCGACAGACGTCACTGAGCTGCGTTATGCTGTTCGGTAGCTTTGTTCTAGAAGCGACAGCGAAGATCGGGCGGCAGAGGATCCTCATACCGATTTTGATGCTGTCAATCAAGGCTTTTGATTGCCAGATTTTTCCTTTTGAAACTTTAAATTGGCTTACCGTTGTCATTATATTCGTGATATAAGACGTGATCATTGTAGCCTTTGCTCACATTACTTTATTTTGGGATACGCTGTGTATATATATATACGGGCTCATTAAGCTGAGACAAATTACTGGATTATAAATTTTAAAAACTGCTTTGATTTTAAACTTAATTGCGGACTACATTTTCTATTTAAACGCATCAAGGCTTAAACCGAAATGGCCCATCGGCTCTACGACTCAGTTCGATTTTAATGACTCTCACCTCAGCATGGCTCTAATCTTGCATGGTCATGTTATTAAAACTAACACGTTATATATATAGCATTATATATATATAATATATATATATAATATATATATAATATTATATATATTATATATATATATTATAATAAAAAATTAAATTTTTGAAATAAAATATTCAAATTTATTACTCCCTCCATGTTCTATTGTCACGCTGATTTAAGATTCAAATTGATAAACTTTACGCCTTCATCAATAAACATATTTTGATTTGAATAAAATTTAATGTCCATATTAAAGCATATCGACAATATTATTATTTGATCATTTTCATCAAATATTATATGCTGGTAAAATAAAAAAATATTCGAATTTAATAATATTTAACTGTGAGTGGAGACAGATACGTAACTTGATACTTTTTATTTCAATCGTTGAAATATAATATAAAATATCATATAATAATTTAGATATACATTCTTTAATAATAATTTTTGAATTAAGAAAAATTATTTTTTAATTTATGTATAACCCGTTATTTAAAAAAAAATTTAAATTTTTCGTTGGCGTGGACCTGGGATAGTATAAATAATCTCGATTTATAATATTATTTTATAAAAATTTTTAGTCGAATTACATTTATAAGTAATTTAGTAGTTTTCGCCACGGAATATTTTGTCTTTGGAATCGTTCGTGGAGATTTAAGTACGATGTTTTAGACTAACCAAACCGACCAGATCGAAGTTTTTTAAATATCTAATGCTCTTATCTTCCACATCATCATTTTTCAGTTCATCTCTTTTCCTTTTTCCCTCATGTGGTCGGCATTAAGCCCCATCCCCCTTAAAAAACATTCATTTTCCATTTCTCTCTTCGATTGCCGCCAAACTCAAGATCGCTTGTAATATCTTTTCCACATCATTCTCTCTTTCGAGTTAAGGTAAGAAATTTCAAGTCTTTCGGTATATTTCTGGGTTTTTGAGCATAGTTGATTTTAGTTGACTTTTCCATAATTCAATTTTAAGGGATGAATCTTAGTTGTTACGGGTTCTGTGACGATATGTTTATTAATTGTGATTTGTAGGTCGCTTGAGGATGTTATGCCGAGTTGACTTTAGGTTTTCGTTGACTTTTTCGGGTTGATATTTTTCAGGACTTTAAATATGTGTGAGGTTATGTCGGGACCTTATTATAGCTATTGTGGATATTAAATGGATTTAAAATTCGATTAAAGCGAATAAGGTCAAAAAGTGTTAATTCCAAGTTGGTTATAATTGATATTTCGAAAGATAAAGTTGTTAATTCATGGACTCAAGCAGTAATGACTTATAAGTTGATTTGTAATGATAAAGTCGATAAAGATGGAATTCTGGGGCTGGGATCGACGGGTCGTCCGACGGGATTATAATTCGATAGCTTATCCGTCATGTTAATCGCTTCGGAATAGCTTCCCAAGAGTCAAGTTATGTATCTTCTGTAACGCCGTATAAGTAGTGAGGGTCCGGGATTATACTTTCATGCTGGTTGGTGCTGATCGTGGAAAAGCGGGCAAGCTACCTTGATTGTCTTTTCGCTAAGGTTTCAAGGGTAATGTATAGAAAGTAGTACTTATCTCAATGGGCAAGCATTTCTTAATGCATTTACTTTAAATCATAAATACGTATCGCTAGGGAGAAGGATTATGTGAGAAACGATACATATTATGATATGATTATGCGAGAATGATATACATGTTATTCCTCGTTATGATTACGAGAACGACATACATGCAATTGTTATATGATTACGTGATTGCGCGCCGCGCGGCCAAGATCGCTGCGTAGTTAATACCAACTCCCAACTTATATTTCGATTGCTACTATTTCAAGATCACATGGCTTCGTGGCCTCATTACGATTGTGTTTGACTTACTATCATAGATGTTTTGTATCAGCGCCGATATCAAGCTGGGGAGCAGAAAAGAGTCGGTTATTTATGCCGATTGCTGTAGCATCTATGACTCGGCGTGACTCAGACGATTCGACCTATGTTGACGACAGTGCTAAAGCGATTCCTCCTTCCTCGGCAGGATATGCGATTTATACGTGCCTTATACTTAGTGTATAAAGTCAGCGCCTTGCACTTAACAGAGGTCACGTTTATACTTAAATACAGATAAAATACAAGGCCTTATACTTAACAGATAAGAAATGTACGCCTTTATACTTAGTGTATAAGAGCAACAAGTGGCCTTATACTCTAGCGATAAAGAAATGCGTGCCTCAGACAGCGATGAGTTGATGTGCCTTATACTTTTATGTGATAAAACATGTTATTTATACTTTGTTAAAACATGTTTCGGGGCCTTATAACGTATGTTGGGGCGACATTGACAATTCATCTCTCGCTAAGCGTATCTAGATCGAGTATACGCGCATTATGACTAGATACTGCAGTGACATGAGATAAGAGCATTGGCTTAATTGCGAAAGTTTTAGCCAATACAGTTTCGATTTCTTTTCCTGAATTGCCATTGGCCGAAACTTCTATTATATCTTCATGATATGCTCCGAGATTTCGTAATCACGTTGCATTTAATCTTTTTACGCATTCCCGTATATGTATTTCATTCATATTCGACTATTATATTAGTCATCGACTCATTCTGCATTTGCAGCTCACCCCTCAGGAAGAAAGCCACTAGTTCTCGCGGCTATTAATCTTTTCGCAGACGGCTAAGATTATCAAGGCTGCGCTGACAGCAATGGGAAATAAGTTATCAAGCCAGAAGTTTGCTCAGCACAGCGGAAGATCGGTGGCGTGAGGATCTCACGGGGCCCGATTTCACGTTGTCGAATCGTTGGATTGCCAAGTTTCAAACTTTAAATTGCTTCAATATTATTTATTCTGAAAGTAAGATTTACTTTCTTTCAGAAATTTTCCCAAGATACTTTATTTCGTGGATATTATATATTTACGCCGCATGCTTCGATATCACCGATTGATTATAAATTTTAAAAACTATTTTGACTTTAAACTTAATCATGATCACATTTTTGACGAAACGAATCGTTGCTTTTAAACCGAAGTCCATCGCTTTCGTCATTCCTATGCCTGATTTTAACGACTCTCACTCAGCAATACTAGACCCGGTCAAGTTACATTATGTTGAAAAATTATCCTACAAAAAGTTAGTAAGGAGTAGATTAACTATCAGATTAAAAATCTAAATTCTACTTATTTTTACGATAAAATTCAAAAAATCAAAGACAGCTTTTATTTGAAACACTGTCACAAGCAAGATGTTGAATATTTTTTATATAATTTGACAAGACATTGAGCACGAATATACAGAATCAAAGATGCATGAAAGTTTCAGAAACTATCAGACATATTATAAAGAAATAAGAGCACCCAACTATATTTCAATCATATGTAATTTTTACAAATTTAAGATTTATTAATTATCAGACATATAGTGAAATTCTTTTTTAAAATTTTAGAAACATATTTTTTCCACCAATGTAAAAAATATTTATAACAAGTGGTGATGATAAGACTAAGAATGCGAAAAGGAAAAAAACACAACTCATACTTTTATAACTGGAAGGATATTTTCATTTACTATCATCCCTTGTTTTCATTCAGGCCTTTTTTATTGATAAAATTGTATTCCTAGGGAAACATGTCATTTCCATCAATATCAAATAATAATATAACTTATGTTCTATTGTTATAATTTTTTCCTTATTTTTTTATGGTTAGGTTTTTTGAGTTTGGAATTGAAAGATTTTTGTATATATTAATATATAATATCTTGTGAAAAATATGATAGAGATATAATATTTTAAATAAAATAAAGTTGTGTTTCAGGCATAAGTACATAACTTTAATAATTGGTCGCATTATTAGAGTTCTTAAATTAATCATTGTGGGCTGGATTGACAACAAAATTTGGTAAAACTTGCATATATATATATTCAACTATTCAAGTAATGTACTTCTCAGAAAGAGACATTTCATAATTCTGGTCAAAATTTAAAGACAAATCATGCACATCATTCATTACGGAGTTAGTATAGTATTATTGTTTATGAGGCTAAAAATCAAAGATGTACAACAATCCCTAATCAAGACTAAAATCTAGGGTTTTTTATATTACCCTTGAGTATTTGAATTATAGTCTCACAAATTTTTGTATTATAGTCTCACAATATTTGTATTTTCTATTTTGTTATCATTCAAAAATATAAAAAATATTTCGTGATTTTTATTGCTCTCCATAATATTTTGTTTTATTATTTGTGGGGTGCATCATTAAAAATCAGATTTTTTACTTCTCACTGAACCTATGGTTCACCTTAGCAATAAACAAATAAAGATACATTGTACATATATCTATTTTTATTCTATTCTTTCAATATCAGGAATAAGAAATGCTAGGAAAGGATTCTCAAACTCCTAAAAATATCATTACCGGTTGCTGAGCCCCATGTGTTCGGTCAAGCTCCACCAAAATGAATACTAAAGTCATTATAGACATCGAAAATTTATTAAAATAATAATTAAATTGATTAAGACAAATTAATCAGTCTACTGAATCATCGAGCTACTAAAAATATCACGCGTACTGACAGTGCTTCGACAACCCCAAATTTAAATCGGACCCTCGATCGAATAAGGATTCCCTGGAATTAATCGAAGTCAAAATAAGGATTTTTACATTAATTACCCCTAATTTTAAAGTCGAAATAGAGTTCCCGAAGAAACACCCCCAATTAAAATATCAGTTGAAATCAGGGTTCAAAAAATTCCCAATTTTATTGATTAAAATTGGCTATAAAAGTACTTAAACGACATTCCTGGAATACATACCAAAACGGTATTCTGAAAGAACTGCATGAAAGGAGCACTCCAAGAAGCCTGAGGCTAAAATCAAGTTCCAAAAGTCCAAGGACCTTAAAATAGCTTACTCTTTATATTACGGAAGGCCCAAAGCCATGTTTTTTAATCACCCGCATTCGCTTAAAAAATCAACGGCAAGACGCGATCCACTCAAAACTAACCAACCAATCGAATCGGTATTCAAGCCCCGAACCTATATAAACCCCTTTATTTTCGAAAATAACACATCTAAACATTCGTAAAACACCGAGAAAATACGTAGAAAAAAACATTGGTATTTCTCAAGCTTAAAGCTTTTAAAATCACAAAGAAACAACACCGCCATGGCTTGAACACTGGCATCAAAATAGGCGCTTAAAAAACAAGATCATGCACAACATAGTAATTTTTCAAGCTCAAGCAAAATCTATTTAATTTGACGAAGATTTCTCAAGAACACTTCGAATACTGTGGATTAAGCTACTAGCCTCCCGATTATTCAAAATTTTGAATGAATACTGATGGGGATCTCAAAGTGATAATCATCAAGTTCCAGATATAAGAATAAATTGAACGCTCACCTTTATACTGGATACTGCATACTTAAACACGCCGTAGTCCCCGTCAGTTGATCAATATCATCAACAGTGTCAACGCTTCTACCTTCATACCACCGATCATCACTCTACAACACACGCTACTAAGGTCACAGAAGATCAATCTAGAAGTAACGCCGCTTCAACACTTGTTTGGTATCATTCCATCCAGCTTGCCTCAAAGTCATATCCGAAACAAAATCCTCCGGAGACAATAGCTTCTCAAATTACAAAGTCCCACTGCTCCTACCTGTAAGACGAAGCCCCACCATCACATCGCTCCCCTCACGCAAACGCCATAAAGAAGCTCCATCAAGTCCTAAGCAGATAGGAGATTAAGTCCAAGCACCTGGGCACTCCAAGATCGTTTCCAATACACCAACACGGAATACGCCGCTAAGGCCTCGCTCGACCATATCCAAAGCCTCGCACTGCCTCACCATCAAGACTGTGACACATATCTACCATAATAGATCACATATAAGGCCTCAAATCGTTTCAAGTCAAGCTCAAATCAAGCCGAGCCCATACCGAGCTCAAACTTGCCCAAATCAAACAGTTATTGCATATCTCATCAAATCATCAAGAACACTCAGTACCTAATTGTGGGATACCGGGATGCTGATTGATAAAACCTGCATAATCGAGAAATTTTTCTCTCGTGATTGGGTTTTATTTTGTACTCTTTTGGATAAATAATAAAAGTTCTTCTTCGCATTACAAATATCATTTTTAGAGAAACAACTAAAAGAAATAAACATCCTACTAGACCACAAGCTTCAAAGCTCGAAAGTTACTTTTTAGTTGCATCAACGACTGGGGCTAATGCGAGATCTCGCTTCAAGGACCTCTTCCACTTTCCATGCAAGTTAGTATCCTTAAGAATGAATAGTTTGTTTCTTGTGTTCGTTGTGTGTCGAAATATTTTTCAACTTCGATTTGTTGGAAAAAATAGAATTTGGCAATTGTTGAAACTCTTAGTTATATGTATGGACATTCTCTAATTCGAATTTTGATCATCTTCTAATAGTACTGCATTACTGAAAAAATTGGAAAGTGCATGAATTCATAGAGTCAGATGAACAGGCTTACATGCTTACAAACGGCAAGATAGTAAAATTCATCATGATTTTTGAATTAAAAAAAATTAAATAGATCCTCTTCATCTCACGCCCATCCTCCCCATCCCCACATGACTTTCCATTCATATCAAATCATCATCAAAATAGCCACTTTCGCCAATATCAAAATTTTCCGAAATCAAAATTCTCCTACACAAAATCCCCAAATCGAGAAGAATATCATTCCCTCAAGCAATTGGCAAATTAAAACCACAATTCAACAACGACAAATAGAAAATCGACGCAAAACGGCGAAGAACACTAAAAACACTTCGAGGTAATTCTTTAATTCAATTTTACAAATTACTATTTTTGAAAAGTTTCATTTTGAGATTTTCAAGACTATTCCAAAGATGAAGTTGAAAAATATGTAATACATAGAGATTTTGTAATAACCTGCTCCGCACTAATATTACTTTAAATAGTATACTAGTTGTTCGGTGGAATATTTCGCGAGAAATCGTAAATTTCCCGTTGAATACTGACATACAAACTTAATCTGGCTTGGTAGAAATTTCGGTATTTAAGATTTGAAAGCCAGAATCGAATTACGATTATATTATTTGGGGTTGGGGTTAAAATTTACATAGGATGGCAATATAAAACCGGCATTTAAACTAAACCGAAAACCGAACGACAAAGCGAGCAAAAGTTTCGATATTATTGCTACGACTTCGCTGCGTGACTTTTATATTTATCCCAACCTTTTTCATCATCATCATTATCATCTTCTTCCTTTCTTCTGTGACGGCCGAAATTGCTCCATCATTTCCCCGATTTTGTTTTTCAATTTTCTTCCTCATTCGCATGTTTTCGGCTCCCAAAATTTTCGAGTATTCCCCGGTACATTCTCTTTTCACGCTTATGAAGAAAGTTCAAATCTTTCTTTGAAAGATTTCTCGAAGCTGTATGACGTTGACTTTTGAGAATTCGAGTCGATTTTGAGCTTGATGTTTATTATGTTATGTAATTGCCATAAGCTTTGATTATCGTATAACAATGGATAATTATCGATTATGGGGGTTGAAAATGTTTGAGGAATATAGTTGACTTTTGTTGACTTTGCAGAGTTTTTTCTAAACGGTGTTTAAATGATGTATGTACTTCGACTTTATTTGGTGATCGTTTCTAAGGCAAACAGGATTTCGGCGCGACAGAGAATGTTCGGATATTGGCGAGTTTTGTAAGTCGATAGCGCATTGATTTTAGATTAAAAGATGATTAGAAATGGATTTATTAGTTGTTAATATCGAACTTTAGACCTTTGAAACTAGTAATCGAACTCGATCATTAATGTGAAAAGCGCTATGCGAACTTAAGTCGAATATGTCATTGTGGAACTTTGTTGGGTTATTTTGGGGGTAAGACGGGTACGGTATTATACGTAGTAATGTTATATTATTAGCTTGTGTTAAGTAAGAATTATAATTTTGAATGCTTTGTGTGTCGATCACGGGTAAAAAAAGCCTCCGCCTGGACAAGGCTGGAGTTTTATTTAGCTAGCTGCGCAGTGCAATTAATTCACGGGAGTTTTACTTATCGTACGTATAAGTATACGTCTTGTACTTGGCTGTTGTCTTCGCGGATACATGCTCTCATCGTTATTCCACCATACGGCATTTACGCGTACGTGTCGGGTTACATATATAGTTGATCGTGTGCTTCATGGCTCGCGGTTGTATTTGCCTCCTAACGTATGATTTTCAAAATTGGATGCAAAGTTGCTATTTCCTCGTCGGGTTTGTGCTCTGCGGTCCTAAATGGTCGTGATGATGTTTTCATGTGGCGCTCAATGTGACAGAAGAGTCAGATATGAGTCGATGTTGTCGGTCAGTTGATGCCGCCTGGCCAGTTTGATTTGTCCGTATCTTTCTTCGCTCCTAGCACGACTCAGCGAAGCTGCCTCGCACTTAGTAACGAGATTCGGTGATTGCTTCGCACTGCTACGATTCGGTGATAACTTATGTCGACGGCATAAGTTTCTCCCCGCAGTCGGTGCTGATTATACGCGATTAGCTGTGGTAAACTGACTTATAATACTGAAATAGTAGGTCGCTGAAGCCGACACTCTGCTGAAGCCGCTGAGTTGATACTACTGGGCTGAAGCCGACACTCATTGTTGAGTCAGTTGACATACTATTGATCGCGCTGATGGAGTCAGTCGTGAGTTGCCGAGTCGACGAGTGGGTTGGTTGTATAGTTGCAGTCGCGTTACGGGTCGCCGCACAGTCTATTTTGTCGTATTATATGTTGTTTAGACTTTTTGGCGTTGATATGTTTTATGATTCATTTATATGTTTTATGACTCATTTACCGCTTATGGATACTGCATTGATTACGTTAGAGGTTGCTTGACGACCGATGTCTAATTAAGATCGGGGTTGATTACGGTTCATATTATCGATTTCCCCGTGGATCCGTGGTCAGTATTCATCGCCAGACATTCTTCAAGGTTAAAAAGCTGAGTCGACAATGTCGAGATAACATTTGAACGAGAACAAGAGCGTTAACATTATAAACCGAAGTTTACGCCATCTATGTATTTATTAATTTATATTTTTTATATATGGAGGAAAATTAGATTGAAATGTGTCAGTATATAAGCATGATCCAATCACGACGCTGATACCATTACGCTTTTAATAAGTTCAATATATTAAATGAGGAATTTCCTGGGAGATAATCGATGCTTAGGTTATCTCTGATGAAGACATATTGCCAAGTAACAGATAAGATAATAAAACAATGCGAGATTCCTATTATAAATATTCCGATAACAAATAAAGCAGGACTATGATTTGGAGTAACACTTGACGCTTAACTACGATAGTTAATCGAAGCCATGAGGTTTTGGGCACAGATTGTATGTATGTATGGATATCCCTGCCATGAACATCAGTCAGATGCCGAAAGGTTAAAGTATTAGAGTTGTATATTAGATATCGTGATTAAGTCAGATCATGAAAGTGTCGGGGTTTGACGCGAGGTGGGCTTATCTGTTACTGAATGTTTCATTGGCAGCATTTATCATGTCGAGAGTAGCATAGAAAATATATAATACTTCAAGTGTGTATAGCTTGTTAGATAGGTAATGAACTCGAGTTATCCTCACAGGTGTACGTGTGGTATCACTTCGACATTTTATTCACTCCGCCCATAGTCGACTCCCTATTCCCGACGGGCCTATGCCCAGTCAATAAGGGATGACCGAGATGTTTCAGTCGTGAATTAAAATTTACCACCCGCTATGACGGGCGACATGACTAAGACTCACAATGTATTTTTATTTTCTTTGGAGTTTTGTTGTATATAATAATTATATGTTGTAAACCCGCTGCTTGATGTCAGATTGAATATTATTTTCAAATGGGTAAATAAGTGCTGTTGGCCCACCACTGACCTAGCCAGATTGCTTTACTTATCATGTTAAACGGTCATTTTGCTATCACATCCATCGCGACTGACATTCAAGCTGATGATTGGCCCCACCTTTACGGCCGTTACAGATGAGCACTTATCAGATCTATTTTTGTATTTAATTAATGCTCACTTACGAAATTTTTTATTTATGCAACACTGTTTGCCTCATTTTTTTAATTTTCAACTACTCATATTCTGGTTTTATATGTGAAATTATGTGCTGGTTATTTGGATGGCATATTGTTAGTTTTATTTTTTATTTTTCATGATATGTTGTTCAAAATCTTTAATATATGATGAAATTAAGTGTAACTTGTACCACTGAATTACCATTGTCAAATTATTGATGGAATTAAAGCTATGCTACTTAAAAATAATAATCTTAATTAACATGATATTGTCCACTCAGATTGCTTATAGTGTCAATAATTACAAATATATAAGTTTTGATGTTGAACACCATATTTGAAAAATCTAATAATATTATGTATTCCAAATGTCATAGCAATGGAAAGATAATGGTATTTGGTTTGTTCTATATAACACCATATCTCAGATACAACGGTATGCCTAAGCATTATACAATTTAAATCCAAGTATTGCCATATTTTGTTTTGATACTCATTAGATGACGAATCAATAACCACCAAACATCGAAAATATCCACCATCATGAGTCTGTGATAAACAAAAGCTAAAAGAATGGAAATTTTATATGTGTTGAATGTTTACAAAATTTTCTAGAACATAATTTATGAAATGCTATATTTATTATTATATTTGTATCATTGTCTCATATAGTCTGGCTGAGCATCATTAATAAAACTAATGCATACCTATCAAGAAAAAGACGACGGTACTTCCGTGAGTACTACTACATACCATAACCATATCATAAATCAGATTCCTTATTGATAATCACACATAAGTTCCCACGGCCCTTATGTAACAATACTACCATATTATTATTGTATTTTTCAATGATGGCGCTACATACTACATAGATAAACTTGATATATTCAATTAATAAAAATCATTTCTATTATAGAATCAAATTAATAAGAAGTTTTTCTTAAACCGGCATGTCTATCGTTCAAAATACAATGTTATTTTTAAGAAGGCCGATACATGTCATATCCATAACACAAATGGTATTTCATACATATTCACTAGATAAAATGGAAACCAGTTTGATATTTTTCATCATTTAATTGAAGATTTGAGAGGATTTTAATTGATTTTAAATTTGATGATAAATGGCATGTTTAAAGAATGACCACTCGAAGTCGGCCGCTTCTTATATAAGGTTGAGTCGCATCAACTGTATATCTCGAAGCCATCATAATACGGTTGATACCAAAAAGTAACACTTTGAAACAACCGTTTGAAAATAAGTAAAACCTGATAGCTTGATAAAAATGAAATAGTTCAAGAGTTCATAATATTTCCATAAAAAAATTAACCATCGTGGCATCACCTAATCGAAATCCAAAATGCAAACTTTCAAAACATTACAAAACCCAAAGTACTCCACATAATACAGTTCATAAGTTTTCAATCAAAAAAAAAACAAGTACATAACTGGTACACCAAAGATAAACGAACAAAAAAAGACGATCACGGCCAGAATTTATCCACACCAACGAAGACACAACAATGTGCATGTATATACCGGACAGAAAGTTACATATATACATAGAGAAACAATCTAATATCACCATAATACAACTCATTATCAATAATATATATGGCTTGGGAGGTCTCAAATTATACTATTCAACATATTAAATCAAGATATTTCATTAAACTCTGTATCGTTAGTAACATAATTAAAGAATATAAGAGGATTAAAAAGAGTTAAAATCAAGCAATAAGTTTAAAAGTCTAAGTTTGAATTATTTAAATATAGTTGCATAACAAAAGTGTTCGGATGGATCAATTTCGAGCGCCAGCTGCGCTAAATTTTAAAGGGATTTATCATTTGTGTGATAATATTATTTACATTTATGCGGATGTGTTCGATAAATAGATATACGGGTTATATAACCCATGGCGAACTACATGACAGGCGACTGCGGTTATTTCAAACGCTGAGTTGCTTTGATTGATATATTGCGATTTACTCATGGCACGATTTGTCAAATACAGATTACTAGACGTCAGATGCGATATAAAGATGATTTAAATGGAAGGTATTCATAACTGTTGAATTACGATACTGAAAGTGATATCGATAGTAATGATTTGAATTATTATATTTTACGTGACGCCACGGTATCGCTGAGTTATTTTGAAATGTTGGGGAGATATCTGAAATCGTGTACGGGCGTGACGCCGTTGTTGGTCATGCTTGATTTACATGAGGGATAGCCACCATGTCGTGACGTTGCTTAGCGATTGGTTATAAAATCAAAAATAATTTCAAAATTTTAATAATTATACATATTGTCATTTTATTCTATTTGTACTATGGTGAAAATTAATCATAATACCATAACTAACAAATATAAGGTATTTATATGAGAATACATGATATATCGGGTAATAACATATAAACGGTATGTCGACATAATGAAATTAGTTCGATATGTTTCATCATTTATTTTTGAATATTTCGAGAGGATTTTGATTGATTTTAAATTTTCTTGTAAAATGGCAATGCTTAATGGGCGACAGGTTATCTAAAATTTTAATAATTATATATGTTATTTTGTTCAATTTACAGATAATGTTAAAACTAATCATAATAATTATCACTAACATATAAAATGTACTTATATAATGATAGAAGAAGTCATTAATAGAATATAAATGGTATGACATATTAAATGGAAATTATTTTGATATTTTTCATCATTTATGTGAAGATTTGGGAGGATTTTGATTAATTTTAAATTTTCTTGAAAATAATATGTTTGTTTTGTTAAGAAAATTAAAGGAAATTATTTAAAAAAATTATGTATATTCCGATGTAAAAGCAAATCAAAATTAAAATTATGAAAAAAATAATTTATGTACCAAAATTTTATGTTGACTCGAAATCAAATGGATTAAGAAAAGGTAAAAAAATGAATGCAAACGAGGACACTAAAGAAAAAGGAAAAAATGAAAGAAATCGGAATTAAGGAACAAAACAAGACGTTAGAAATATTCTAATCAGACAGGCGCTACAATACACTCATGCTTAATCTAAGGTATTAAATACCAATACTGAAATGGAAAATACCAAGGTTGTCTCTTAATTAATTTCAACATCTCGATAAAAAATAATAAATTTAAGTGATCCAATGGAAGAGATACTGATGTAGCATCATGCTTACAACTTCTCTTAAGCCTATAAGCATCAGAAGATCACGCTTATGTTATAGAACTCCAATGATATTTTAATTAAATAAATAAAATTGAAATTCCTCCAAAAATCGCCTCTAATTTCGCCCACCCCCAAACCACCATCCCCAAAAAATCTATTTTCCTAATTCTCTAATCCCACCAAATCAAGAATTAGTTTCCTCAGAGGGACAAAAATTCTTGAATCAATTATTATTTAATCCAAATTTTTCCTTTCAAACCCATAAACAAGCCACCAAAACTCACAAAATTGTAAGAAAAGCAAAAAAGAAATCGAGGAGAATTAGAAGAGACTTTAAGGATAAATCACCATTAAAGTAATTTGCAAACAAAAAATGTTGAAAAGATTGAAGAAAAATGGAGTGTATTAACCAAACCCACATATTTTTTTTATAATTAATTTCATTTTTTGCGACCTAATAAAAATTATACTATTTGTGTTGAAGAAGGGTATCACATAAGTCAATTGGTTTCAGAAAAACTATGTTGAATGGATTTTTAGAATTAAAGTATGTGTCGTTAGAATTAATTATTTTTGTATGTCATTAATACTAGAGCGTTAAACATGAAGCTTAGATATAGTGTTAAATAGTTTCCAAAAGTATATAGTTTTGAAGCCAATTCATAGAATTAATAATTTAGTTTTTGAATCTAATTTGCGTGATAAAATATCAGAAAGATCGAAGTTTTCTTGGAATATGGAATATTATGTGTTTGGAATATCAAGGTTTAAACTATATCATTTTTGGATTATTACTTTGAAATGTTGTCAGTTGTTTTTGAATTATTGTCTTTGGAATATTATATTGTAGTTTTGTTAGAAATAGGATGAAGTGGATTTCAACATATGATCAAGATACACTAAAAAAACTTACGCGACTCTCGCATTTATGCCAACGTGTGACATTAAGAGACGGTTGAACATTGTGAGGTACCAATATTCAAAATTGATGTTCATTCGAAAAGAACTAATTGCGGATATTTCATGGCTCACGCATCCCAATACGACGTGAATCGACGGATTTCATTTAATACACTAACATTTTTGTGCATGTTCAACAAGCGAAGAGCTTCCGCATGTAAGCGGATAATAACATTTTGACCGCTTTTAGTATGTGGATTACCACGTGCTAAGAGGCGGATTTAAGACACCGCCATCTAATACGTAAAATAAAGAGGAGTCACGATAGATAACATCCTCGCCAGTAAAAATTCCAGAATTTAATTTCGTTAATTAATAAATTTAAAATGCGGATCATTAAATTGATTAACGTGAAATTTGAAACTACTTTATATTTTATGTACGATAAATGTTAAGTTTAGGAATTTTTAGTCGAGGTGTTGAATCGAGAGGTATCACTAACTAAAAATGGTCGAATTCCCCTCATCCGAATAAGCTCAAGCTTCCTCATTCTTTCCGCACACCAAACAAGGCGCTAAGCAGTGGTAATACAAAAAATCCCATCTCCCCGTCCCCTCCAAGTCGCCGAACCCTCCCCCTTGAAATTTTTTTCTCCGATTTCTCCTCCATTTCGCAATTTGACCAAATTTCTAGCTTTCCCTCATCATCCTCTTCGATTCAAGCGTAAAAAGGTCAAACTTTTTGTGTATTTCTTGAGATTCGACTAAGTTGACTTTTGTGTTTTTATATTTTTATTGCTTCCACCGATTCTGCTTTAAATTAGTTGTTTTTTAGTTGAAATTACGCATTCGACGAGAAATTTGTGACGCTTAGGAAGTCGACTATTTGGGAATTAGTTTGACTGATTTTAAGTTAATATCAGATATAATATTATCTAGGCCGAAATTATAGTATAGAGATTATAATAATCGATCTCTGGGGTAGAAAAGTGTCGAAAAGTTAAGGCTAATTCTTGGTTGACTTCGGTTTGACTTTTCAAAACGCAGCAAATGATATAAGTATGTTTCTGACCCTTATTATAGTTGTTTGTGAGGTGAAATTTCAAGGGGTTTAAAAGTCAGCTGGATTTAATATATGTTGAAATTAGTTTTTATTAGTTTCTGAGTAGCTGGGTTTCTGGATTGTGAGGTCATAGAAACGGGTTAATTAAATGTGGTGCTAATAATCGGGGATTGATTAGAATTGTTTGGGCGTGTTAGTATTTAAGCTACCGCGAGGGCCGATAACGTAGGAGTTTCGGGATTAGTTGCAATTTTGTCGCTTAATTTATTGCGTTTTTAACTAAGAATATTTCACCCAAAAGCGACTAATGGGTACTAAAAAGTTGCTAAAGATAATTTTATAACAAAATTAGTATTAATTGTACTTTCTCGGTGTTTTGTTAGACTGAACGCGTGGCAGTTTTATGGATCGACGATTGCCGGCCAGCCGTACTACCAAAGCGATTTATCACTCGCTTGATAACATTATTTACGCTAGTCAAGTATACGTAAATTGATACGTGATCATATATTCGTGTTATGAACTTATCCGTTAGTGTATTTGTGAAATTGTGGAATTATCGAAGCTGTATAAACGTCAGTTAAGTAGATACATTGGTGGCAAGAAAGCGTTATACGGAATTGTTGATCTTCGAAAATTATGGTCAGCATCGAGAATGTCAGCAGCATTGCTGCCTCATGTTCCATCTAGGTTGTAATAGTCACAGAATGCTGGTCAGCTCACGCGTGATCGCTTTTGTCGGTTGGTACGCTTGGCGCGACGCTGATCGCTATCACGCTTGGTTTCATATGTAGAATGGTCACACCATATTAGGACGCGGCACGCTTCGAGTCGCACGCAGAGGTCGTCATGCTAGACAGCGTGTTTCATGATATCAGATGTATGTGCTCAAGGCAGCTCACCGGGGAAAAGGATATGATATTCTACGGGCGAAATGGGTGCGAGCTCTAGTGCCGATATGATATTATGTTATGTTATGGGCGAGTCCGCCGAAGGCGGCAACGACATTATATAAATGTCGGATAATGCTATCAGGTGCACCGCCTTGCATCGCTGACATCGGGTGGATGTCAATGGCCTCGAAATGTCGAGCATGTCATGGTCTTGTTTTCTCGGAGTTCAAGTATGTCATATCAAGTTATAATCGCTGTATCGGGTTAGAACTTATGTGTTTTCACGTTTCGATTATATGACATGCTATCTCTCGGTATATGACGAGAATAACGTAAGCCGAGTCCTTTAAAATGTGTGTTGTTGGAGCACGGTTACTACTATCGCGACGCTATGAATACTTATAGTTATTCTTTTTACCTTATATATACGCATAGTTTATCGTGCTATGTTTTTATCTCTTGATGCGTAGATCTCATTCGCACGCTGGTAAAGCTTACCACCGAGTGATACGCTTCACTAAGCCGCCGAGTTAATTCCTTCCAACCTCCGCATCGACAGCGCTTCATAAATGGGCTGAAGTTTCGTGATATCCGAGATTTTACTTTAGCAATGACGGGCAGAAGCCTCTAAGAAATATCTTTTACTCTCACTCATTTTCTTATGTACTTAATTTCTCAGATTTTGTTTTGGCATTGAAAATGTATCAAACTATATTATGAAGTATCTTGGTTTTTGGAATTTCTAAGTATTTGCATTGATTTGTTTAGACGATGCCACGACGGTTAAAATCAGATGGAAACATTTTGAGTTTCGAACTATTTACTTTTATCAAACTACTGTGTTCTATTGATTTTCAAACATGTTATTTTTAAGGGCCAACCATCGTATGGCGACTCAGATAGTTGATAATACCCAACCTCGAGGGCGTGACGACTCGAGGCGGTCGCTACACTTAGACCATCGCTATTCAGAACGACACTTCGAGTCTCAGACACACGCTACTAACAGTGATTCCATTCTCGTTACATTTAAATACCACATACTAGTACGTGTTGGTATATATATGCTTTATGTTAAAGGTCATATACTTCTAGTTTGTGATTTATTATTTTTTTATAAGGACATCTTAGCCTCGCTATATATTCTTGTTATATCATCTTATTTCACATTTGCTCACGCTTACACAAAGAATATCACTAAATTGAATCATATATACTGTTTCGGGTATTTCACTTAAAGTAATTATTCGTATTTGTTATGTCATATTCATATATTAGTTATTGGGATTGCAATACACATGCTCCTCATAATGCTATATCCATTCCTCATTAACCCGAAATAATAATAAATTAGTATTTGATCAAGTTTTGCATTTCCATGCATATAATCAATAGAACCATTAATGCATTTTTTTTTGAATTCAAGAAGAAGTTTCTCCATATATATTTGAATTCGAAGTTTTATCTACGATTTATTTAATAATTAGAAGAAAATTATATTGAAAGCTTTTAAAATCAATTACGAATCATCTAAACATAAATTATAATCTAAAAGGAAGGAAAATAAAGAAATAAAATCGTAGTAAAATCGAATTGGAGTAAGATTATGCAACAAATTCGGTATAGATTATAATGATAATTGTAGGAGGAGTTTTTTTTAAATGAAAATAAATAAATTTACAACATCCCTATTCAATATTAACCATTACCGTGCTACGATCCAATAACCAAGATTTGAGTAAGCACATAATAAGCACCAAACTTGAAGCATTTAAAAAAATGGAAGAATCAAAATTCAAGGAGCAAAGTCGGATGTTAGAAACATTCCTCTAATTGTACGAGGTGCGTGCCACACTCACGCTGATGAACACATAAATACCACACCGAAACGGAAAATACCAAGGCCGCTCTAATTAATTTCAACTTCGCATAAAAAATAATAAATTTGTGAGAATGGACGAGATCGATGTAAGTATCATGCTTACAACTTCTTAAGCCTAAAAGAATTTTCTCGAACTTATAAGGTCCTTCGATTGATTACTTTTCTATTATCAATCGACAGGACAATCTCATGAATTATTAACATTAGATATGATCGCGATCATTTTTTATCATATGGCTGCGCATCACGGTACTAATTATGACACTACATTACGGTACCTCCATCCCATAAAAAACTATTTACTTTATTTTTTTTCATTTTTTATAATTTGTCCGGTGCGATCAATTTTATTGTCCCCGACGCCATGTATAAATACCTTTATAACGAAATCCGACTTCGATCAATAAATTCTTTTTGTAAGCACGGTGTTATCGCGTCGGGTTTTAGGGTAGCCCATTAGGCGATCAGCATTGTGGTCTCAATTGCAAATGGGCCCCACTTTTTAAAAAAAATTACGCAAAACATACTCTAATGCACAACCAAGAAAAATTTACATACACAACCAAAAGTATTTGTCAAGTTTGCATTCATACGAACAACAAAGCATACGAACAACCAACAAGTATTCATTGCTTTTAAATTATCACTCTCTATTAATTCTGGTGAGCTCCTTAATCCTTACATGACATTATTAGTGTTTTCTTCCAATTACTTCGCCTAATGTATTGGCCAATAGTCAATTCTCATATATTAATTAATTAAATTTCTATTTTTTTGTGAGATTCTTCACATTATTTATATTTTATACAATTATATGATCCCCATATATTAATTAATTAAATTTCGTATTTTTTAATACTAACAATATTGTATCCATTTATTTTTATTAGGTGTTAATAATTAATTAAAGTATTCATTATTTGAAAGGATAATACTCGTATTATTTCTATCCTATTATCTACCATTTATCATTACATTTTAATTACTAGTGCCTGTAACTAGAAAAATATTAATTCTGATAATAAAATGCAAAGCAAAAGCTGATCAAGAAATTACAAAATCTCAAAAATGAGCTTTCGATAAGTTTGTCGTTAAAGAACATATACGCCTACTTTAATACCCATGATATCGAAATGATATAGTCAATACGTTGAAAATCCTATTGTCGACGATGAACGATAAGCCGAGTAATCCTATTGTCGGTTTACGAGCCCGAATTTGAACGACACGCTGATAATCATATTGTCGATTTACTTAACCTAACTTGAATGATGTCGATAATCTTATCAGCCGATGATGAGTCCAACTTGGATGATGTTAATTTTTCTATTGATATATATGATCCAAGAAATTGGGATGACTTAGATTCTAAGATTCAATCGGGGTGGTCAAACTATTAATAAAACAAATTGTGTCAAGGCTTTTTATCGACGTGTTTTTCAAGGTATATGTGTTGTTGCCAATGCATGGATACAAAGAAGGAATACGAGTATTATTACCGCTGATTCACCCAACCAATCACGCGACCGAGGATTTTGGCTCAATCAAAAAGGAATGTTTTTTTTTACAAGGAAAGATGTTATGTTCGGAATTGGCAAAGACTTCGGGAGAAAGCTTTCCTTCTCGAATGCTCTACTATTTGTTATGAGAAATTTCAAAGACGACCGAAGACGTATTATTTGACATGAAGATATATTGCTCGAAATCGGGCAAAAGACTTTATAAAAGCTTTCCTTCTTGAATAAGTTACTATTTGTTATGGAGAAGTCTTAAAGATGATCAAGACTCAGGATCGTTGCTCACATTACACAATTTGGATTATTTAAGAAGACGTGGACGTAAGACCGGTTCCGAAACAAAGAAATACATTCTCATTTTTTATTTTCTTCACCATATACGTAGTCGTTGAATTTAGTATGTTTGAGTTTTTGTTCTTTAACTCAAACTGATTGTACACCTATTCTTGACACATTAACAAGGACAAGGCCCGAAACCAACATATACTATCCTTAATCACACGCTGAAGATTGCCAGACATAAAGAAAGACGTAGCACCGTGAGCCCGGTTCACTAATTGATAGAGTTTTCGTACGTAGAAGTCGGGGATACCGCTCTATTAAGACCTCGTTGTAACACCTCATCATAGTGCAATCTTTACCGGGTTTATACCCTCCAGACGTAGTGTCACGGGCACCTAATCGTTAACAATTATTGGTGTTCTTGTTATTTTTTGTACTCGCTATTATCCGTTGCTATCAACTCCTATACCGATATCATACGCAACATCGCTACACTTACTTTTTCAATCGTATCAGAGCCGGCACCGACGTGACCGAAATGATCGTGTAAGAGGAAGATCATGGACGGAACGAAGCATGAAACCGATTACCGGCTCCGCTAGTCGATTGAACAAACTATCCATATCGTGCCAAGATGACATCATTCCTAAGATCTCACAATACTAAGACATGGAAATTGCTTTAACAGACGGATCAAGCCCAATCGTTACTACTGAATGGTGTTAAGTAACCTAAAAAGGAGGCCGTGGAAAGATTGCTGGGGGTTAAGAAACCATTCTTGAAATAGTAAGGCTCTAAATGCTGGCTATGCAAGGATCTCAAATATTTTTAAAATGATAAGCCTATGCACCGGTGCTAAGGACGCAGGAAAGTTTTGCAAACCGCCTAAAAGTACACAAAGTTCAATGTCAAGGCCTAACAACTTACTACCCACGGAGGCTCGGGCATTTTGGTGAAGATGAAAATATTTCATCCTACAATTCAAGATTAATAAAGATATCGCAAATGACATTCGTGACCAGGAGAAGCAAACGGTAAACGGTGCTCATGGTGAAAGATCCTTAGAACCCTTCCCAAGAGATTTGCACACAAAGTCACCGCCATCAAGAAAGCGCAAAGATCTTACCACGATGAAATTACGAATCGTTGGAAACTTAACCACATCTCGAGATGACCTTACGGCGAGACTCCGGTTAAGTTAGCGGATTGGCGCTTAAAGTATTTTACCTTGGTAAGCTGAAACGTAAGAGAACTGGTCTAAATCCATGCAATACGTTAGCCAAAAGCTTCAACAAAACCATGCCAAGCAAAGTTCAACAAAATTCATAATGGTAACGAGGCGCAACTGTCAAAGTGCATCGAGGAACAAATGTATGGAAAAAATCAAACAAAATGGAGGAAATTATGGTCGACATCCAAAGCCAAAGTGAATACAAGTACGAATGCATGATAAGGCCACATACAAGCTGAATGTCCTAATTAGTTGTTAGCGCTAAGGAGCTATTATACTACATCGATCGATGAGGATGTAGAATGGTTAAGAAGTCGATCGAAAAACAAAGTTAGCAACTTTTGTAGCATTTATGGAAAGGTTTCGATGACAATCAACCCGACAATCGAACACCGATAACATATCAATTCGCATGATAAATAATGGCGAAACATCTTACACATTGACATCGCATCATCATTTCATTGTAGAATCGTGAGGAGAAAGTTGTGGCATTGTCGCCGGAGGAGACAAAAAGGCAAATTCCAGCTGACGACAAATATGCTGATTGCTGTACGGCTTTGCATACGCCGCTGATATGTTTCAGCAACAATTGGGGAAGTTAAACACGGTACTTTGATACAACTTGGTTATCTCCGTTTGGATATTGTTTTGATGTTGAAATAGCTTTGATATTATCTTTGCTTTGTTGTACTGTGAAGCCTAAACACGCCAAGCAACTAATTATTCTGTAAGTTGCACTTAAGTGAAAGATTGTAACAAGAAAGAATGTTCTATAGTCTTTCTTGGGAGTAATTAATTACCTTTTAGGTGTAATTGATGTGGATTTTCTTGAAGAAAAGTAATTCTTTATAGTTTATTTGTGAAACCTATAAATACTCTTCTTTTTTGTGTAGTATTTTGTAAAAGGGGAAACACGACCACCCCAATAAGGCCGATAATCAATTCAGAGGTTGTAATCGGGGAGAGTTTATTCTTTATTCTTAGAATATGAGAGTTTATTATAATTTCAAAGTGAGGTCAGGAAGAGTCAGCGAGATTCAAGTAGAGCATAAGCACGGCAGACTCTCAGGCCCGGAGTTTCGCAGCGAAACATCCACAGAGGTCAGAACAGATTCTTATGCCTTAAACAATCTTCATGATATTATTAGTGGATCCGGGCAAGAGTTTACGTATCTTCACATCAAGGGAACTAGGCAAAATTCTTGCTTGTTTATTTCCGCATTATTTCTTTCTCGTTTGTCAAATCAATTAATGGGTATATCCGGGTTACCGCTACAGCATCCTGACAGATCTCAGCAATACAAGATGAAATTGTCAATAATGGTGTATGATTCCAACATGCCAGGTGCTTGCTTGGTTGATATATCGTGCGTGGTTGATTATATTTTCGGTGAAAGTTTGAATTATTGAAAACAAACCCAGCCGGAGTCGTAGTCAGATGTATCGGACAAGCTATGCCAGATATGTGTTGCTAATGTATGGATACAAGCAAAGGAATATGTATATTATTACCTCGGATTCAACACAGATTTTGTTCAATCAAAAGGAATATTTTTTTTTATATTTAAAATGCTATGCTCGAATGCACAGTACTTCGAGTAAAAAAGCTTCTTCGAATAAGCTACTATTTGTTATGGTAGCCTTAAAGATTATCAAGATTGGTTATTTACGGTGGAAGATATTATGTTCGAAATTGGCAAAGACTTTGGAGAAAAAAAGCTTTCCTTCTTGAATAAGTTACTATTCATATGGAGAGTCTTAAAGATGATTGAAGATTGATTTAAGACTTCAGATTAAAGTTCTCATTACACACTTGGCTATTTAAGGCATTGTGACGAAGACTCTGGCCTCGAAAACGTTAAATACATTCTCATTTTATTTTCTTCACCATATACGATGAAGTTGTTTTTGAATTTAGTGTTTGAGTTTTGTCTTTTGACTCAAACTCGATTGTGACACTGTTTGACACATTAACAAGGACAAAGTCTCAAAATCAACATATACTATCCTTAATCACACATTGCTGAAAGCATCAAGTAGTATCATAGCCAAAGATCAGAAGAACTGTGGGAGCCTGCCCGACTAGTTGATAGGAGTTTTTCTGGGGCGAAGTCAGATATCGGGTTTATTAAGACTCTCGCTGTAACACCTACCATAAGGCAATCTTTACCGGTTTATACCTCCAGACGTAGGTTTCGTGGGCACCGAATCGCTAACAATTCTTGGCGTTTGTTATTTTTTGTACTTGCCGTTATCCGCGTTATCAATTCCTGTACCGCCATCATATGAATATCAAGTATATACTTACTATTTACAAACACTGGAAATGAAAAGGAGCATTGGAAAAACATGTTAGTAAAATTATTTCGCTTGTAAAGTTTTGTAAAAAGACTTTAGCATTTCATATCATAATGAGAAATTGATTTCAAAGGGCAATGGAAATTTTTTTGGGCGACAAAGCACGAAGTAAGTTAACTCAAGTCGTTATGCCATGTCGAGAGTCGTATGATAGTGTGTTCGAGCTTATAAGATTTTGAAATAGTAGACATTCGAAATTATTTGGAAGCTTGCAGTAAAACCGATAATGATACAAAATTAGAAGTTGAAGAAAATCATTAGCAACCAACGAGCTTGGGGGACTTTGAATTTTTTATTTCAATAGTCATTTGGTACGGCACAATACTTTTCAATATGGTTAGCAAACAGCTGCAATCAAAGGATATAATCATTGATAATGCAGATATAATCATTGATAATGCAATTATACAAGTAAAAGGATTGATTTCTTATTTTGAAAAATATAGAGAAACTAGTTTTCCGATGCCCTTATTATAGCTAAAGAGATTGTTGTTGAAATGAATGTCGCATTCGATTTTTCCCCTGCAGATGAAATATGAAGGAAAAATATTTTGATGAAAGTGTTAATGATACATCACCATTATCAGCTGAGGAATCATTCAGAATTAACTATTTTCTTATATTACTTGATCAAGAATTGTCACCCAATAAAAAAATTTGAGCAATATCAAGAATATGAAAATATTTTTGGTTTCTTGTTCACATCAGATAAGTTGAAATCTTTGGAGGATATTAGTCTAAAAGACCATTGTACTAATCTTCATAATGCACTTATGAGTAATGGTCAATCGATATCACGGAGAGAACTAGGCATGAAGAAATCATGGTAATTGCCTCAAGGAAAGATGGGACCAATTAACATTCTCGAAATTTTTGAAACAATTAGATTGTTTCGTCAACGGTTTATCAAGTATGTAATATTGTTGATTATTCATGTTATCAAGTGCATCCGCAGTAATCCTTAACTTTTCAAACCGAAGTTGTCAAGTCCTACCTACGCTCTTCAACGCCTCGCGAAAGACTTAATGCGTCAGCGATATAATGGTAATAATTTTTGGAGAAAATTAAATACGTAAGAAATTGACACGTATTTATTTCAAAGAACGCTGCGAGACTTCAATTTTCAAATGAATCATGCATTTCGCTAACAAACTTTCGAACGAATAATCTATATAACTTATTTTTATATTTCATATGAATACTTTGTTTTTATTGTTATTAAAAAGTACCTCTATTTTATATTTAAGACAAGGCCTCATTATTTGTGAGACAAATGGGTGTTATGGTATGACATCATTATCGATAATTTACAGATTCCAATAACTGAAGGAACGAATATTATTATCGATAAATTATGACAAGCTTCAATACTGTCAAGACATATTATTTACAAAATTTTGTAAATATGAAAAATCTATCATTTAAATAATGAAATTCAATAATCAAGATCTAAGTAAACAAAAAATGCTTACACTTTTTTATAAGCACTCAAGAAATAACTCGAGTGTCTCAGTGTAAAATGATTTGTGCGACTATGGGGCTCTGCATTTGAATGGCGTTTGAGGGGGTGGATGGAGTCGGTTGGAGCATTTAATAGTTCACATATATGACAATATAAGTACTTTATGCCCAAGGTGAGCAAACATTGAATAATAGAAGTGTTTACCACACGATATAACTAATACTCTAATATCTTCAAAGACTCTACTGTGGTAGACATCATTTCGATTTGGATTTTGAATCAATACCTCAATTTAGCTTTTAATCTATTCCTTTTTATCATTGTTAATAAAGAGGTATCGGTCGAATCTATGAATGCATCAATTAAGTTTGATATTGCAACGCGACCGATGCGTACCCGGCTCTCGCCAGAAGCTACAGATCGCAGGTGAAACGGGCCCCAACCACCGTTTCATAAACGCTAACGAGTAGTTATTTTGTGCTTTATTTTTAAGCCAAAATATAATTTAAAATGTTTTGGATAAAAAGCATAAATTTGACAAAAATGAAGTTAATCAAGAAAAACTAATTTTACTTTAATCAATTTCATTTTTGTTAAAATTATGTTTTTTGCCTCAACTATTATTTAAATTATCAATTTTGACCAAAATCTACCTAAACTTTCTTTATCCGTTAACATTTAAATTAAGTATTAATTTAGCACCATTACAAGACACAACACACGCTACGGGAATCATTTGCACATCAACGCCACTTACTTTATCAAACTACACCGACCCCAAAAACTCCGAATCATTTCGACAATTACCTCCTATAACAAACAACGATGCCTTTGCTTCACACAACCAACTATGACGGATTGTGATATTCACATTTAATATTCTACATAAACAAATATAGTTTAGATGGTTAAATGAATAACATATAAAAAGCTTTTCTGGGCTCAAAAACTGTAATTTCAAACTGGCGAATACTCATTTTGAATTTTTATATTTTAAATCATGAAATAAATATCCTTATTAAAATCATGATCCGTCCCTACAAAGAGCAACCAATACCATGTAAACCGAAGTGGGAACGACATTCTTATTGGATTAATATTCCGTTAGTAGAAACCGCCGGCATTTTATGGAAATGGGAAGTTTTGTTCCATATCACAGACTTGGACACGTAGCCCATGTACTACAATACGGCCTTAATCGGCTAATCCATCGAACCTTCTTGATTGAAGATGCATTTAAAAAGAGCTTAATTGCTCTTCAAATATGTAGTAGTTGCATTATTATAACAGTTCGGCCCAATAATTTATAACAGTTCGGCCCAATAATTGACTTTGTAATTTAATAAAAATAATACGTAAATCGCCACACTAATCTGCCTCGGCGCTCACGCCAAGGAGCGCAAAGAAGTGAAGACCGCGACGCGCTTCTATTGACAAGCGGACTAGAACTTTTTTTTCCTTTAAACCACTTCACACAACATTATTCGATCACTCCTGCTAGCCGAACGCATTATCGCATTTTGCAGTACACTCCTGCATTTCTAGCATTAGCTTCTTTATCAATCGCTTTACGCCTACTTAACGACTTTGTAATGTAATGGTTTGATATAATAGGTTCAACAAGAGTTCATGAATGTAAATCTCTTGATAAAGAATTTTATTTTTTGATTTATAGGTTTCAATTCCAATTCGTGAATTTTGACAGCGATCAAGATTTAAGCAACTATCCAGCCTAAAGGTATGTACGCAGACGATAGTAGTTGATTCTCGCATAGCCGCTTGCCCCTCTACTATCAATGCACTTTTAATTCGCTTCCCGAACTATCAATTTTTCGCACGTCTTTGTGACCTATTATTTCAACTTTAGCAGCAAAATAACTATTTTACCAATAACACGAAACTAAAGTAAATGAGGCATATTTAAAATATTTTACATAATTATAATAAACCGCCACTACTTTCTTCTTCGACACACACCCTACCATAACCCTTACGCCCACCCTTCCACCAAACTTTTCCCACTGATCCATTGTTCTCACCACTTTCGACACACCCCCACCCAACACATACGCGATGACAGAAAGCTTGTGATGGGCCGTAAGTATGGGTTAGTCTAGAATCGCACAACAAGAAAACATGATTTAAGAAACAGCTAACATAGTTATTTGGCTATTTAAAATTAAACACAGGCCAACGGTATTATCAACGAAAAGAACTTGATACAAGCATAAAAATTAAAAATTATGCGAGTACATGAGCAACAACTAATTAGCCTTTGTGAGTTCCAATCTCTACTTTCTTATATTATAAGTTCATATGTTAAAAGTTTTATAACAATTCATATTATTTTATGAAGAACAGTTTGGTACGGCACGGCACGCCACGGCAAAGAAAATACTCTGTAGAATTTCATCTACGGCCATCTGGAACGTTACATGAAACTAGTTAATAAGGCCCAGCAACTGCGAGGCGAAAAGTATAGTAACTTAAATTTAGTACTAACTACCTCTCCATCCCTAATCTAAGCGACTATTTTCCTTAAATAAAAATCTTTTTTCTTTGGCTTTCCATTTTACCAAATTAAGTGCAAAATATGGAGGTAAAACTTTGTTTGTGAGATATATTTGAATTTTCTCTCTTAATTTTGTGCAAAAGAAATGAAATAAGGATAAAGCGACGGCGAGTATAATGTATAATAAGAAAAAGTATTCCGGTACTAACTGTAATGTATAAGAAAAATACATATTAATCTCAACAATAAATGCAAAACTTGTTTGCAACCTTAATACAAAAAAAAAAAGATATTAGGCTAATAGCTTATTTCTCGATCACATATGTTTCAAACGTGCTTCATTCGATCACATATGTTTTAAAAATGCTCCCCACTTGATCACTCCGCAGACGCCAAGCGGCCATGTTAATACCGTGCAAAAGTTGAGTTCGCCCTCCATTCCATCCTCGCTCGCATTTTGTAAATCAGACCGCTTATCGGGCACATAAATTTTCTTGTAGTTGTAACCGCGCCGAGCCTAAGTCTTTCAAAAAAAAAGATACGGAAGATCTAAAATGGCGAAAAGGCACGTAAGATATTATTTTGTATCGCAAGACACACCAGAAGATGGTGAGGTTACATGTAGGAATAAGTCAGTTGGGTGTCCAATGGGTGTATAAATTAACCAACTCAAATGTACCAGAGGTCGGTAGATATAAAGCTCAGTCGTCGTATTTGGAAATCATTAGGTGGAAGAGATAAATTATACTGATACTTTTGCTCCTATTACTAAGATGATGACAGTACGAATGTTCCTGACAATTGTTGCAAATCCAAGAACCTGAACTACATCGATGGACGTGCATAACGCTAAGCTTAGTACGCGATCCGTCCGAGGAATCAGAGTAATGAAAAGCTTAAGCCACTAGATTTTCGAACTATCTCGCATCGCTTCTCTAAACTTCATAAGTCTCTTTTTATGACTCAAACAGCATCCCGTATTAGTTTTGTAAGCTTATCACGCTTTTGAAACAAGATGACTTTCTTCACCCTATTCTATTATTCACTATTTACGATGTGCAAGGGTTCTATTCGTCCTCATATGTTTATTTATGTTGATGAGCTAATAATCTCTGGGAATGATTTCGCTGTTGTATCTAGTTTTAAATAGTATTTGAGTTCCTTCTTCCATATGATGGATCTTGGTGTGTTGAAATATTTCTTGGGAGTTGAGGTTACTCGTAGCCAAGAGTGTCTATTTCCCAAGAGGGTCTATTTCTGTCTTAGAGGAAATATGCCCTGGATATCATTTCTCTCTCAAGCAAGATTGCTGGGAGCCGACTTCGTGAGCTTTCCAATGGAGCGTAATCCATGGCCCGCGAGTTCACTAGTTTTGCGCGATGTCGGTAGGTTTCGACATTTGGCTGGTCGCTTGTTGTACCTGCAAAAACGAAAAATGAATCTAAAAAATACCTAATGACACTTAAAGATCTCATCCCGTAGTTGAGACTAGAAATTATTAAATAATCGAAGATAATTTATCGAAGCCCATAAAAAAGGCAAACAAAAAAGAACCCTAAAAAATCAAAATAAAAAAACAAAAGCTAAGAAGTGCGTGGATGAACAGTAAAATAAAAAATAAAAAAATTGTATGACTATCGCGCGAACGGTATGGGGATGCACGCTTTATATATTACCATACATTGTAGTGGAGGGATTGAAAAATAGTTCGAAATTTTAACAAATCTTCTATGAATAGCATCACACTAAAATTTGGCAACAAAAAATCATTCACGTTTTCGAGATATTCACTTTTTTTCATAGATTGCACTCAAACTGAGTTATTTATATAGTTCTGCCACTTTCATTTATCAAAGTGAACAGAACTTAAATTCATTCACTTTTATGTGTAATTTCGAAGGCTTAATTTCCAGTATTTTATTCATACCATATACTCCAATTATGAGTAATGCAAAATTATAGCCTGAGCCAGGAGGTTGAGAACAGGAGACCCATTAAGACTATCCGATAGCCAGCTGGCCAAATTCCGATACACTTCTCTCCTCGCCACATCAGCCCAAGACCTCAATAAACAACACCCATCGCTTATCATCAACACAAAGAGTTGTCATTCAGTAAGCACAAATTATTTCTCCCTTCCACATCACTCCAACATATACCCACCATATTTTTTCATTTCTTTATTTAGTTTCATATATATAATTATTAAATTTAATAATACAATAAATAATATTATAATTTTTTTGCAACATATTTCAATAATTTAAATATTTTAATTATTTTAAAATATTTTAATAATTTTTTTTAATATCGTAAGAGAAAAGTGATTAAAAGCAAGAATGTGCCAGAAAACTGATTTTTTTGGTGTCCAAATGACATTAACTAAAGTTCTATTTATGGTACTCTAAAAATAAAAAATAGTGGTGTATTTTTTTTTTTTTTTTTGCTTAATTGTGTAAAAACACTTGGGTAACGATAATTAAAATTAACAATACGACACGCTGCCGCGCCACTAAATGAAGAATGACATTTGTCACAATGACGCCACAAATTTTTTTTTTTGTTTTTTTTATTTACTTATGTACTCTACTGAATAAGCAATGGGGTTCTTGCTCCCTGATCAAATTTCTCGGCCCCTGGCCCCACCTGTCACCTGACACTCAATCGATCCTCTCGCTAAATGATCCCTCGATAACCTTAATCGATCCTCACGCATTACACTTGCTAAAGTGAGGGCTTTCTATTTTCCTTCCTTCTCATCCTCTCGACTGATCAAGGCTAATGTAAAAATTCACTTAATCGACGAGGCTAAGAAGAAATTCACTTAATCGAGTCACGACTATTATAGAAATCCACCAATTAATTTTTGAACGGTAGTTCTTTCAACTAATACCAAACATGACAGCAACAATACTCATATTTTGCCATATAATCTAAATTAATAAATCAAATAATAATTTAATAAATATATCGTATTAAACGCCAGTATTACATATACAATAAATAGAAACTTAAAAGAAAAAAATCAATTAAATATTGTATTGAAATTTTAAAATAATAAATATTCTAAAACAAATTTTTTTTTTGCAAAGAATGACCACGGAGGGAGTACATGAGTAACATGACAATACATTCGATGTTGATGCTATTTTGAACAAGAATGTGGCACTTGATTTTCAAGATATTTTAAACAAGAATGAGGCACTAAGTATACTGTACCAAAAAATGTGAAAATTTAATCATGTACCCAGATAGTTATAGAATTATAATTTGATGATCAATCATTCAATTGGTACTAATAATAGTTATCCTTTCATGTAAAAATCTGGAGTAAAATAACAAGTGCTCAACATGCAGAAGCTATGCACTTCATTACAAACATTTCCTACTACACTTAGTAACATCATATACATTACTCAGTATAACAGCAATAATGCTAACACAAAACTTCCAAGTAAGAATCCTACACTAAGGCACTGCCTTTGACATACTCAGTGAAAGCCAAAGCAATCAAACCCAACATAGCAAATCTACCATTCCAAATCTCAGCATCTGAAGTCATCAACCCATCTGACTTTGATTCAACACTCACTCCCTTAAACAATGGAACCAAAGAGGCTGCAGTTAGCAATGCACTTGTCCCCAAGAACAATGGGATTCCTCCATTGGAGACCTGAGCTAGCAAACCCTGACCACTTGCTAGCTCGACGCCGATGGCGGCTACGAAGCCGATCATGGCAAGTCTGCCGTTGATTCTTTCGGGACCAGGTCCACTGAATGCGAATATGTCACTGAAGCCTGTTTTTGGCTTTGGAGTCTGCACAATATGGAAGGAAATATGTCACTGAAACTAATGTGTGCAAAATAGTCCAAAAAACAAGAAATGTTAGATCTTTCAAAAAGATGGAGGTAACATGTTACACATTTTAACATAATATAATCAATCATTTAATAGGATGTAAGATCATTCTAAGTTAGTAAAATTCTCACATCAAATATGTTAGTAAGGTAGTGTGTTAATAATAACTACTCCGTACTAATTAACTATGACATTTAGACTGCAAAGTTAATTAATTTAGATCATTTTATGAAATCATAGTCTTTTAAGGTAGTATGTTAATAACTAGGACATTTAAACAGCAAAGACAATTAATTTTGATCATCCAAAATTAACAATCTTTGAATGAAAGGAACATTTATTCTCCCCTATTTTCATAATATACTCTTTATATTAAAAAATTAATCTAGATAGTTGGAAACATACCTTTGGCTTGGGGGCAGGGGTGGGGGTTGGGTTAATGGGTTGGGTTAATGGGTTGGTCACATCTTCAACACCAGATTTCTCTTGATCCTGCTAAAACAAATTGCATAATCCATTAATACATATAATAAGCTACACATAATCTCATTTCAAGAAAGATACATAGCCCTTCCAATTCAAAACATAAAAAATAATTGATATAAGATACATGATAAAAAATTAAAAAATTTACTTTTATAAAAATATATTTAAAGATAAATTTATTGATATCAATTTTATATTAAAATTTTCGAACTAAAGAATAAAAAATAATTAATGAACAAAATTGGACACACTAAAACGTACTATAATATGAGGTATAATATGAATTGAAGGTAGTAAGACTTACCTCAGACATACTTCTGACCCTGAAGACATTATTAGTTTTCCTAGTCTGGCATGGTACAACAACATAGCTTGAAGGTAGAAAATGGCTGAACCCTCTCTTAGTTGTACCACGGGCAGCCAAAGGGCAAGCCAAAATGGATTGCATTGCAGCTGAAGCAGCCATGATACTATATGCAAATATCAAGAAATTTAAGGGGTAATAATCAAGAAAGATTGAAACTTAAGAACTACAATATCAAATGAAGGCTTTCTTTGATTCTTTGTTGGTGTAATAAAGTGGAGAGTAAAGGTATGTATTTATAGTGAACAAAGGGTGGATATTTTGAAGTCCACGTATGGTTTGTAACGTGGACTCTTGCTTGTACACATGTGATGAAGTGGGTGTAAATCAACCACAAACCATGATTTTGTTACTAGGCCAAGAAATTTCTAGACTGCTTTAACTTGGTCATTCCATAGCTAAGATAAATATGCTCAGTACGTAACTTTGAAAAAAAAAATCCTACCTTTTGTTGCTTGGATGTGTTTTTCCATTGATTTATCAATCGAAAAGCTTTTACTAACCATCAAAATATTATCAATTATAACACTAAACTATATAGTAATACTACCTCCATTTTTATTCGACATATCTGTGATATTTGTATTTAAATCAATTCATTAATTACTAATTACTCATTATTTTAATAAATATGTTTATATCATTAAATCCGGCTCGAATAGCTTCATAATATTATTTTCTTATATTTTTTAAACAAGCACACCGAGGCCAAAGCTCCACCTCGATATAATTTTAAAAAATCAAACAAAAAACAGAGGGAGTAATACATGATGAATTCTAGTTTGTACCTTTATTTAAGAATCATTACTTTCCTAAAATAACAATTCTTTTTTAGAGTTTTATTTTTGGTAATAAAAGTGAAGAAAATTATATTAGCGAGATAGAATTCTAATTTTTGAAATTTTATACAAAGAATAATCTTAAAATGACAGATAAATAATAAGTAGTGGACAAATCCTTAGCTTTAATGAAATGATAGAGAGGAAATCAAATCATGGCCCCAAGAAGTCATTTTATCGGCCCCAAGAAGTCGACACCGCTAAGCAGATTCGGGTCCTTAGCGTCTTTTTTTATCGCATTTAAATTCTAAAAATATTAATTCCGCTATCAAAGAACGCTTATAACGCTGCAAAAATAATCGTGTATTTACATAATTTTGTGCATTAAACGACGAGGACAGAATCAAGATTGGCGTTCGACGGCGATTGCCCAGCCGAGCCACCGCGTCAGGCAGATAAGCCCCGCATTGCTTATCGCATTTGGCCCTGTTATTCTGCTATCAGTATCGTGAGACCGCCAAGTTAATTTCGCGAGCAATATAATTTTATACCTTTTGGGGGTTAAAATATAATTATGAATACTTTTATTTTTTTTTTCCCTCCAAATATCAAGCGACTTTTTTTTCCACCAAATTCATTAAAAGCTTTCCTTCAAGCCGGTATATTCTAAATGGCAACCTTGAAGTTAAACGATTACTATTATTGAAAGATATAATTACATTTTAACCCCTAAAAAAGGCCTCTAAAATTATGTTATCACCTCTAAATCAATTCCAAAAACGTTATAAAACAAGCATTGTTAACTAAATTAATATTTAGTGACTAAATGCGATAAAAAAAGACACTTAATTTTACTCACCGGCAACAAATACACTTACTTCCACCAAATCAATTCATCAAGCCACACTTGACGATCACGTAATAATTTCAAACACACAAAGTTATAAAAGTGAATTAGTTCTTTAAAAGTGAATTATTAATGTATTGAGAAACACATTATTTCAATTAAATTAAGCACGAGAGATTATATTTTACACATACGTTTAAAGAAACTATAAAATCAAATGTACATTTCGTGATTTAAAACAAAAATATTTTATCATTGTAAGAATTTTAACTTCAACTTCGTTTTTACTAGACATGGGATCATGATGCTAATTATACTGGTTCAAATGAAACTATAATAATAGTTAGATCATTTCACGTTATAATAAAATGATCTAGTGGTAATACCATTGAATTTAAGCCTTAAACAGTAGTGACTAGTGAATATAATGGGTGGATAATTTGCAATCCACGTATGTTTTGCACTTTATAACTGAAACATTTTAATGTGTGTACTCAAGTGATCAGTGGATGCAAATGAGCTAGAAGCTGATTTTGGTATAATGCCAGGAAAGTTCTGGACGCTTTAACGTGATTTGGTATGACCAGTCGCCATCTTAATAAAATTCCTAGCTTTCTTGCTTAGACTATCTCAATAGGGTGTAAATTTTAAGATGTCTCTAATTAAATGCTTTAATAGAAAATTATTATAAGGGGTATGTAGATGTTAAATTTTAAAGAATTTATTAAATATATTTAGATTTATTATGATAAAAGGACAAAAAAGTGGAGGCATGTTACTTTTATCAGCGAACTATTGCAAATGCCATATATTGTTTTATTATTGATTTTATTTTTTAATTATCTTTTTATTTTAAATTAATTTTTGAATATAATTTGATAAAATAAAATTAAAAAATATATTATAGTATTTTTTATTTTTCATCATCTATAACAAAGACAGGCTTATTTTATTTATGGATATCAAATTATTTCATCCTTTTCAAAAAAATTAATATGTAAACGTACGCAGTGAAAGCAGAAAAGAAATAATTTTCAGACGCTTCCTCTATTCGGAAAGCCGTAGTATAACGGCGAGAGCTCGATTTATAATAATAAAATAATTACGCGAAAAATTAATTTCAATGTCCTCCTATTAAAGATAAATTTTAGAAGGCGGTTTTCCCAATTGATCTATTATTTGGGACAGTTAAATTGGAACACTCAACAAGTGATGAGGATCGTCATTTGACTGGAATTAAGGGTCTAAAAACAGTTGTCTAGAAGTTTCAGCTTGTAGATAAATAATGGAAATGAACCTTTCTTTTCCTTTCAACAATTAACGTTCCAACCATTGACATGATATTAATTAATAACATTAAAGATCAATGTGATATTTTTACCATATACTTTTTCTTATACATGATACATATAATTATATTCACACCACAATTTATAGTAAAAACAAGATGCAGACGCCTATCTCTAAAGCTGGCCAGCCAAGTAAATAACGATCATGGCGTCACGAAATATCTTTATCAACACTTTATTTATCGAAGATCACATAAAAGTTTCGCTTCCAATAATTTACCTCGACCGACACAACGACTCCGCAAAGAAAGAGTAAGAAGCCATGATCCCCGTGAAAAAAACTACCCAGATGAATCATGCCGCGCTTCTGATTATAATTCAAATAAACTATTTTTTGGTAACTTTTTTCATCATTTAACGAGTGATTTTTGGGATTGAATTGCAATTAGTGTAATAAATTAGTTGGTTGTTAGAGGACAGTGGTAAGTACTTGATCCAAAAATTCCGATTAGTCCATTTGTTCGACTGTTAATGGAGTCTGGCTTGAATAGAAAATATAGTTCGATATCGGATAGTAATATAAGTATCCACTCCATAATAAAGTAAATTCATTTTATTTGCATTAAAATTATCATTTGTTTATTAAACACAATTTGATGTATAAATATTCATCGACTAACACATCAACGCTCAGGACTCTACCAAAACTCTATTCAACTATCATTCCATTCCATTAGAAAAAATACTTCTAACTCAATCAAATATAGGTCTTAGAAAAAAAGGAATTATATATATAATCCCTTTTTTACTATATATATATATATATATATCTAATCAAATTACTTTTTATATCTCGCTTAGAACCCAACTTGGTAAGAACCATACAATTGGAACTAAAAAGATACTTTACAACTATCGTGGATCCAGTTTTAACTAAATTACATTTTCAAAAACTAAATCCACAATTCAATCCTTCATTCTTATTTAAGACTAAATCCACAATTTTTTTCTTTTGTTGTGCAAACTCGCAAGTTGCAACAAACAATGATATTAGTCATGTTATCGATCCTATCCCAGACGTAAAAAATTACTCAAAAGCGACCGTAACCTATTATTAGTTTGGTCGGTCCGGTAACGGCAAAAATCGATCTTGCACTCAATCGATACTACTGCGCGATAGCTCTATCCAATTTCTTTGGGCAAGGTTTCTTTGGCATAAAAAAACTTGGATATTTCGCAGAATTTCAAAAGCTGGTTCGATTTCCAGTTTTCGCCAAAATTTGTATTTTTTCATATACCAAAAATCTCGGGTATTTATCTATTATCGGTCCGTTCCATCTTCGCTTATCGGATAAAAAAATTATACTCACATCGACTCAAGATTTATCCGGATTTTTTGAACAGGGTAACGGATTGCATCACGTTCTCCCGACCCAATAACATCACCAAACGACGCCAGCAGTGACGCGGGCGATCGAACTCCGGGCCCACCGGCTATTCTGGGCTCGAGCCATTGGGAGCCTGGCCTACTGGCCCAGGCCCCAAAGGGGTCTACCTAACGCCCACGTGTCGCTTATCATCGATCGCATCGCCGGTCAGTCTCGTGCCCCGGTCCGGTTCAGCTCTCTTGGCCTGCCAAAGACGGCCTCAAGCCATACTTCTTGTGCTTCCTAAGATTAAATCCAGACTCTGCCATATTCATTTGCCACGCCTATTACAATGTAACGCAAATTTATGTGTTATAAATCCGTATAATGCTTCACCAAACGACCTATCGTATATTACTGAAAAGTTATAGAATGCTCAAAACATAAAACAAAATATAACATTTAAACACTAAAAATCCATAAAATAACATGAAATCCAAAACACATAAACACCATAGTTCAAACACGGAAATGAAAATACATTGACATCATAGTTCATCGACAAGACGAAACACCCATAAAGACAATCATTTGTTCCACCTTGCTTCCTTGCCCCCCTCCCATTTTCCATACTAAGCTTTTCCTACAAAGCTTAAACAAAGCTTGTCAAGCTTGTTTACACGATCGCCCCATAGTATCGCTAAACCTATGAACTTTTCTTTTCTCATTAATAGTCGTATTAAATGACTTCAGATTGAGAATTAATAACGGTAAAATGATCTATTACCATGATCGACTTGATCGAGCCGACTCCTCATTCATTTGAACTATTCAAATGTACTTATTGTATTTCTAAAATACGACAAATAGTCTAGTAAACATACACATTTATATTTTTACTAATGCACTAAGAATAAAGTTGAGAGTTTTATTTATTTATTGATTTCATAGATCTTACTTATGACTTTAATAAATAATTTATTCAAAATATCTAATTTTAATTAACGATTGTCCTATTATGAATTCTAAGTATTATTCACATTCAATCATATACTCTATATACATGATTTCAAAGATTCCATCTTTATGATCTTTCATTTATGTGATTATACTTTTATAATTCATATTGCCTTAGGAGGTATTAGATTTCAATTGCTTTTACTTGAATTCCCATGAGCATAAATAAAGAGGATATTTATGCAGTCAAACCTACATAACGGAGATTAACATCGTCTTAATTTTTCATGTAGAGATTAATAGTCAATTAACTTGAATTAATCCTAACCATAAAAATCATTTATGTTCAAAACATAAATAACAGCAGCATTCCTAATCAAAGTAGGAAGCTAACTCGGCAATATGTTAAAAACATTTGGCTGGGCTTAAACGATAAATCGGGTTCTCCTAGCCTGATGCTTAACGCATCTTCTTGCGCAGTTCACTCCATCTCGCTAATCTTCTATTTTGATCGCCCGGCATTTATTTAAATGTGGCTACTACATAAAATATCAACAAATTTATGTATCAAAAAGTGAAGTATCACAAGTCATAACATGACAGTACCTCTCGGGCTGATATGTGATCAAATCACGCCTCACGTATTGAAAGGTCCTATCGCGTATTTCCGCATATGACCATCCTGTCATTTATCTCGCTCGCTTCCTTTGTTCATTCCCTGCGCTTTGTAACCAAAACCGGGCGGATGAAACATTGATCTCAGAAATTCTCCTTTCTTATCCTTATAGATCATCTCACTAAGCAAAGTCGCTTCCTTCGTTTATTCATTGTACCAATACGTAAGATAGATACCTTATCAAGTAATCATGATGACGTTTAAGCTCACTCCAAATAGATCGAGATTCCAGTACCGAGTAACCTCAATCAACTTACTGCTCTCCAAAACACGACATTCTTCTCCAACATTCACGCCGATCGAGGCGTGCAACATTTTGCTCTTAACCCTTTCAACATTTTTTCGAACGAGTTTCGTATGAACATAAATCATATCAGATCTCAGATCCCGATTCTTAACTCGACGATGTTCCATAGCGACAACATAAGACACTTGACTTCTATGTAATGAGCCATAACTCATCATATTGAAGTTTCTTTCTAACAGGATTTGAATCCTTTTGGAATTCCTGACTCGCCGTTTACATATTCAATGTAAGTTTCATAAACGAGCACCGTTCTCAAACTTTTGACAATTCAATAAAGTCTGAGTCATTTAGCATATATCATTTCAGGTTATATCGAAAAGCACTCAGAGTGGGAAAGGGGTTCATAACTGACTACAGTAGAAATACATAAAATAAAACAACTAAGTTTACATGTCATAAATAATATTCTATAATGAGATAATAGGATAATTATACTAGTGTTTACAATCCCACTAAAGACACAAAATATACCAAGAACTCACACAACATGTTCTCGACGGCAAAGACGATCACATTCCCGCTTTTAAGTTATCCAAGCAAAGTGTACAATCACATAATTATGGACCATCACGATTTTGGCATTACTAAACGCTTAACTTAGACTATATTAGTAATCTTTTATGTCAACAAAGCCCATGTCTTACATTGAAAATTACCGTTAAGTAGACCAAATATACCGAACATAAATTCGCACGAATAAGGTGTTATAGTTCGAACAAATAACTTAGATTATTCCATCGGGATAAAGATCCCGTATATGACATGTCTGCCATACTAAAGAAGTCCATGTACACAAAGTTGACCCTATCCCGATTTTATATTTTGGTATGACCTTAACTATTTATTTATTGAAGCGAGATTTATTATATTTTATTAACTCTACGATCACAAGCCAAGATAATATCAATCAAATGTGCTCTTAAAACTATATACTCATTTAATCATAAGAAAATATAATACATTGTTAGAAATCATGATATAATTATTAGTAGAAAGTGTTTCATAAACTGTAGTAGTTTAAAACTATATGTAGTTTCATAAACAATTTTCTTATTGGCCTTTCCACTTAGGTAGATCAATATCTTAAAATTAATTACAACTAATTGTGATTGGTTATCCTAGTATTTATGTATTTCTATAAATACAAAAATAATATACCTTAAGCATAATAATTATAGGCTATATAATATAATAATATATCATAAAGTCCATGACATCCATCAAATATAACATATTATATCATGTATGATAAGCAATCAATGTTACATCTAACATACATAGCATGGACGAAGCATGAAGTAGGCACACATATTGCATGTAAATAATATTCATCAAATGAAATAAACTATTTAATTTATCTAAGTGTGAAATCACTAGTAATGTAATTTTAGTGCTTATTTGATATTTGATATTAATAAGATGTTGTTCATATTTAATATTAACAAATGTCAAATTAATATCTTATATTAAAATATGATATTAATATCTAATATCAAATATGTCATTAATATCTAATATTAATAATATGTTGAATTAATATCTAACATTAAAATAACTAGTATTTCCCAAAAATTCTATTTTACACTTATGATGATTAATTCTTAAATTATGTCATAATTTGAAACTCTAATTATCTAATAATCATAAGTCTCAAATTTAATTAAATCAATTTGTGAAATATTATAATTAAACCTAATCATAGTTAGAATTTAACTAATTAAATCCATTAGTTTAAATTAATTTCAATAAATAATTAAATTTAATCTAATCTTATTAGAACTAATTTTAATGTGGTTAAAATAAATTGATTAAAATACTTTTCAACAAGAAATTGAATTAATGCAATTTAATTTATTTCTAATAAATCAATCTTTAGCAAAATCCGTGAAATGAGTTTGGATCCAGTCAGCTGATTGGCCGTTAAGTAATTAAATTGGACTATCCAATTAATTAATTAGTGGACGGGTTTGAAAAATAGCCGAGAAAAGCCCGACCTGACGGCCCGGCGGGCGACCAATCGGCCGGCGTTGCGCAATGGGGCTGGGCGTAATCCGGGCGTCCGGGCCGCGTCGACATTAGTTTGGGCGATCGTGCTATGCGGCTCGATCCCGCCTTGGCGTACCGTATGCGTGCGATGTCGTCGGTGACGTGGGCTGCTTGTATAGTAGCATGGATGCGTGTCGTCCCCGGTACTTATTTACATCCCGTATCGAGCATATCCGGATCGGGTCAGGTCGGGTCGGCCAAGTCGCGGGTGGTCCGGGTCAGCTCGGGTTTGACCGAGTCCCGGCGGAATACAGTCGGCGAGTTGGCGCTTTGACAGTAAACTAATTGACTTTTCGACTGTTGATATCAGCTGCTTGTCGTCGATTATGGCTCATTAGCGTATGCTTACTCGACACTGCATGCGTCACGATTGAGAAACAAAATAGATGATGCGATACAAAAATTAATTGAAAAACTTCTCAAAAATCAAAATATTATTTGCAAATTTTTTCCACGTTGATTAATTTCGAAAATAATTAGCAATTAATTATATTTAATTATTAATCATATAATTAATCAATTAAAATTAAAACATCATTAATTACAAAATTAAACATGCAAAATGAGTCCCGTAATTCCAACAAAACATATTTTACATTATTTACATAATTGTAATTAGGTAGCCTAAGGCTGCGAGACCCTTTGTTGGATTATAACGTATCCCAGTTACATGTCGGATCACGAATCCTAGGAATAATACTGGATTATACAAAAATAATAAATAGCAGTGCCCAAATTAATACTTATTTCTTCTTGAATATTATTATGGCGGCGGGAAGCTTGAATGAGCTCGATACCCAAATCTGATATCTCGTGAAATTCTACACCCGTAATTTATCCGAACTCTTCAGATGCGTTTCTTAGAGCGATTAAATAAGAAAAGAAACAAAAATGGAAGAGAAAATAATTCTCTTCCAAAAGGAGAGGGGGTTCAGCCGAAATAGTGGTGAGGGGAGATGAGAGAATTCTCGACTCACTTAGAAGTCGAGGTAGACAAGAAATTATATGAGGGTTGAGCGACATATATAGGCTTTTCGACTGCCCAGAGTTTTAAGGAGAAAAATCTCTTGAATCTCATCAGAAACCCGCGCCTAAATGACCTCCTCAATCCCAAAATCCAATTTTTTCCCAGAATGTTCCATATCGTTTTGATTTTGTTTCTTTCTTTCCTTTAACGGCCGGGAAAAGAGTCTATCTATGCACTGTTTTGGTAGATTTCCCTACTTAGCAATCCATAGAAATTCCACGAATCCACTTGGTGGATAAAGTCCGGCGACTCGGCGGTAATGCGGAATTGAGTTTATCGTCTAGTGGATCAATCTCTATAGTTGGGAGGCAATTCATACCAAAGGTTCGAAGAAGGAACATGCATAGAATATAACACTGACCCGCGCCACCGTTATAACTATTCACATGAAGCGGGTGGATAAATAAGGAGTTTGTGAAGGACGCGGAATCGGGATGCGAGGGAAAGAAGTGTTTGTAACCTTAACGTAGGGTATTGATGCTTTGGAATGCTCTTAGGGATGAGATTTCAGTCTTACTTGATGTGGTATATGGGATTGAGAGAACTGCATTCTTCCGTTCCTATCGGACTTTCCGATAGCATAGTCCTAAATTCCTTCTTTGTGAAAGTTCTTCTACGATGAAAGATAAAGGATAGAACTCACTTAAAATGACCTCACAAGGGAGTGATTCCTATGACTAATGTAGCCTTTTATGATGAGAAGATTATTGAAGGACTTCGACCGGGATTCTATTAAAATTTGGAGTTCTTTCTTTACTAAGTGGAGTAGATTCGCGATAGACGGAAATTAGCCACGTCATAGGCTAGTCGGGTAAAGCACCTTACTCGTTGTAGGTAAAGTTGCGCCTTTGCCAACATCCGGCTAACCTTAATGAAAGAAACTTGTAGAGAGCGAGAAGTGCCAATAAGGAAAAGTCATATTCTTGACCGCAGTAGATAGGGAAGAAGGGAGACGGCCGCCCCTCGAGGAAATGGTAAGCCTGAAATTGTATAGAGAAGAGAGTGAGGCGCCTAAAGGCTGTGAATAAACAAGAATGCGTCGAAGCGATCAAGGTGCCAAAGTGTGATAAGAGAAAGAAGTGTTAGCACAACTGCTTTGTAAAATGGAGTTTCGGGTAAAAACTAGATGTATTTGAGAAGTTTCTTTAGTGGTTCATGAAACTAGGGAAGAAGCCATATACAAAGCCAAGAGAAGAAGCGCGTGTAACTATATCGGGAAGCTGTGGGCATTATTTATTGAGAATGAGGCGGTTTCGAGAATCGTGGAGTGCTTCGTACCCGTTTGCTCAATTAAATCTTGATGTGACGTCTATAAAGCCAGGTTCTCCAGGAAAGATGGTAGTACCGTAAATGGCAAGGGCAGCTCTTTCCCTTCCCGACCTTGGGACCGTCTAGTGCCTTTTATGAACTCTGATGAGAAAAAATATCGGACTGGGAAGAAAAAAGGGGAAAAGGTGAAGTCTAGATTATCTGTAACAATGAGTATTAAGAATGGCATTTGACTACTTGTTTCGAAATAGTTTCTTTGACAAGGCTGCAGTGGAAACAAAATTGGATAATATAAAGGAAGGTCCAATTAATCCATGTAGACTTTGCTGTTGTATTTCGAGTTGAGGAGCTGAGAAAGCGTCATGAAGACTCGGCTTCGATATGGGCAATTGGAATAATTTTCTCCATTGTTGTAGTCGAATGGGCACATTATTTGTCTTCTGAGGGCTTGATGGACAAACATGTTGGAAAGCGTCTTGAAGATCCCTCGGCATCTCTTGGGATTTTGACACCACGAATGACATATTGTGCAGGTGCCGGTCAGCAATGAGAATAATTGTCCATTAGCATGAAAAATCACGGGGTACCTGGCTTGGCCTAAGCTTCAGCTTCTGACGGATGGGAATCGATGCTTGTCGTTTCGCTCTTTCACAATGACTTGAAATATATAAGGTCAAACTTAAAGTACATGAGACTAAATCTTCGCTTAATATATATTTAATTGTTATGATTAGGGGGTACGACTTTTGTTGCTATAGGTACTATAGTTTTATTAATTCATGACCATGCATGTAGGTGGGATGACGATGTGATTGATATTCAAGATTCTGGTTTGTTGTCAAACTAAGATTATCAAACATTTCGTTGATGAAACATTTGCAATGAATTTCATTTGAAGTTTCTATAAAGCTATATGAAGAAGAGCAATCAGAATGAGATTAAGAATATTATCGGCGATTTTATATTTTTATTAAATTATAGTTAAGTATGAATTCGATATATTATCTTTGTTGCCGCCCCGTTTTGTGAGACCATTTCTTTCACTAGTTAGTTAATGAAAAAAACAGTTTGGTACGGCACACCACGGCAAAGAAAATACTCCGTAAGAATGTCACATTTTCTACGCCCATCTCGAACGTTGTATGGAATGAATTTCCAGTGTAGACTTTACCTTTATCTGGTTATAAACTTGCAAATCATTTTGGGTCCAGTTGCCCCATTTGCCTTTTCGTAAATCAACTCGCACATCAACATGTTCATACTCGTTATTATGAATAACGGAATCCGATATCAAATTGTTTGCTACATTTTTTACAACTTTATTTTATTATTATATTTAAATCATATCATGCATGTGTTCTGTTTACTTTCATAAATTAATTTAAAATTTAAAATGAACTACACTACATAATGATAACATAAAATATATATCATTTAAAAGTATAAATTATTGTTTTGTCATCATTATGTGACATCAAAATATCTCATTCGCCACTTTCCGGATCATTCTCAACTTCAAGTTGGCAACTTGGCCAATCAAATAAATCGATCGTTTAAACAATAGTTATCTTGTTACTATAAACTCCACGATTGAACTAGAGCTTTTCTTCTAGCTTCTTGAATTTTTTCATTCTCCTTTGTTCCAAAAGATTCCTAGTTGTCTCATTTCTTTTGTCCATTATATATTTTCTACTTATTCTTATTATCTTTTATCCTTGGAGATTTCTATAAAAATGGAATCATTAGGAGTTGAGTCCAATGTTTTAAGTTGTGGAGAGATGGAAGAAATGAAATTAGATGAAATCTATTGGTTGAAGCATGAGAAGGAGATTTTGAAGGATAAGATAGAGAAGGTGAGAAAGGAGGAAGAAGAAACAAGAGCTCATATTGAAGCATTGGAGAAGAGGCTTGAAGCGACTGAAATGTGCCAAAAACAAATTATGAGTTTGTTGGCTAAAGCAATTGAAGATCCAGCCTTGTTGATGGAATTTGTGGGACATGAAGAAACAGGGAAGATTGAGGGAGACATAGTTCGGAACAAATAACACTACTACAACAGAATTGACTTTCTGACACGTAAAGGAGCTAGCTAGGCATTGAATATAGGAGATATCCATGAATAGCATCACAATTAAAAAGTAACAAAATCATTCACGTTTTCGAGATATTCATCATGTTTTCATAGATGGTTTTGAATCTAGTCATATAGTTCTGCCTCTTTCATTTATCAAAGTGAACAGAACTTAAATTCATTCACTTTTATGTGTAATTTCGAAGGCTTAATTTCCAGTATTTTATTCATACCATATACTCCAATTATGAGTAATGCAAAATTATAGCCTGAGCCAGGAGGTTGACAAGAGGAGACCCATTAAGCTAAAAGGAGGGCTTTCAGTTTCCTTCCTCTCATCCTCTCGACTCGGTCAAGACTAGTGTAGAAATTCATGAATCGGGTTAAGACTATGGTCAAGGCTAGTAAAGAAATTCATGAATCGGGTCAAGACTATTGTATAAATCCACCAATTGGTTTTTGAATGGTAACTCTTTGAACTAATGACTGAACACGGACATTGCTAAATAGTACTTCCTTCGATTTTTTTTTTTAATTTTCATCATAATTGTTTTCACATCAATTAAGAATCAATGATATTTTACATATATGAACCAAATTAGTGAATCAAATAATAATTTAATAAATGTATTGGTATTAAAAAAGTGTATTACATATACATTAAATAGGAACTTAAAAGGAAAAAATCAATCAAATGTTATATTGAAATTTCAAAATGACAAATATTCTAAAACAAATGACCACTAAAAGAATGAAGGGAGTACATGAGTAACATGACAATACATTTGATGTTGATGCTATTTTTAACAAGAATGAGACACTTGATTTTCATGATATTTTAAATAATTGTTAGTGCATGAAAATTGGTCAAGTATTTTTCTGACGTCAGGCCATTATCTCTAACAGGTTATGGCAATTTCCGAGGCCAGTAGATATATCGAATAAGATATTGTTTCCTTTATGAATAAAATCCTCGAGGAAATGATTTGATCGATAGAAAAGAAGGTATTTAGGCGTCAGTAGGAAGATTCGCACCTCTAAAATAGAGAAGAAAGAACAGATAGAATGCGTTGATTATTTTACAAGATGAGTTTGTTTTGTAAGATTTAAATGAAACATTTCTAACTACGGTATTTTAAAGGCCTGCTTACATGCGGACCTAGTTACCTAGAAACAAGAGAGTATTCCGCGTTGTATTTTTTGTGAGGCAACAAAGCTTTAAGAGTTTTTATTTTATTGTAAATTTGAATGTATGCAGTGTGTTATAAAGCCATTTAGATTGTACCTTCTTATTTAACACCTATTAATCTGATCTTGCTTTTTGAAAGTGATTACAGCATGAATTACATATAATGAGGATAGTAATTTGTAGTGGAGGATATGTGTATTGAAGTCGGGAAGTTGGACTCGTACATAGGAAATGGGAGTAGAATGGAGGCGAAGAAGAATGAGGAGCATTCGCATAAAGTCCTTATTTTTAATTACAAATGTCGTAGTGGAATCGCTTCGTTAGGTAATTGTCACTGGACACAAGTCTTCACGTTGACACCGAGGCGGGTTACCAGAGTTTTACTAGTTTTTTTAGTTTAAGCGCGTCTTTTATTTTGTTACTCTTTTGTCAGTCGTCGTAGTGTTGATAGCGGTGTCTTGACGGTAGTGGATGATTCAGTAGGCGATTACACTTTTTCAATTTATATAAGAGCGGTGACTCTATGTCTGAGTGAGCGGTGTAATCCGCTTTGCAAATGGAAGGTTTTAAGGAAGGAGGCTACTTGATCAGGCCACTGTGCTTGATGGAACTGATTATGCCCTCTCTTGAATGGCTAGGATGACTACATTCCTAAAGTCTCTTGATACGAAGACATGGAAAGTTATGCATCTTTGGAGTGGGCCAGCGCTTATTGACACCGATAGAAGGTGTAGTAACGATGGTAGAGGATGATTGAATTTGCTTGAACGAGGAACTTGCTTTATGAATAATGAGGAGCCATGAATGCTATGTGATGTTGTAGATCTGAGATGTGTTTAAGGCAGTCGACACGTATGCTTGTGGCGCTTGGGATACTTCTGAGAAGCTACGTATGAGGGAACACTTGAGGAATGCGAATGTCGAGACTTCAGCCAGGTTAATAACGAGATTCGGGCTCTGGGAATGGAAGAGAGCGAATCTATAGCCATTATGCAAAGAACACAATGAAGGATATGGGTAGCAGAGAGTCCTTTCGTTGGGGAACCTATATGAGCAATGAGGAAATTTGGTGAGGAGCAGCCTTGAGAGCGTTGCCAAAGTTTGCTTATAAGATGGCAATTTGATGAAGAAACTCGAGGATTTATTTACCACAGTGCGGATAAGTGATTGGCAATTTGGTTACATTTGAGATGTCTCTTGTGAAGGTGAGCCTAGTAAGAAGAAATTACCTTTAAAAGCTTTTGTGGCCAGATAATAGATGATGAAGACTTAGGGAAACCCGTAAAATATGCTTGATAAGAACTTTAACAAAACTCTCGAATGATTTAACAGAAGCTTAGTTTAATGGGAGTAATAGGTCCATTACATTATTAAGCCGAGAAACAACCACAAATGAAAAGAAGCCGGTGAAGCAATGACTATAGTACATCTTAGTCGAGATAAGCCAAGGTATGTATTTAATGTAGAGAATGTAGAAGGCGTGGACATATTCAAGTGAGTGTCTGTATCTCGAAACAATCGAAGAATTACTCCTCGACCACAGGTAAGCGATGAGTCGAAAGATAAAAAAAGTTAACTTTGTGGCTTAGAGCTGGAGTGCTTGAACTATTTATTCTTGACATTGTAGATAATGACATTGAGGACAAGGAAGATATGAGTGATGAAGAGGTGCTTGAGAATTTCAAACTCTTATACGCTGAATGGATGGAGCTCGTAGTAGTTTATACCAAAGTGGATCTTTGAAAGAACAAATTGAAGGCAGAAAATGAAACTAAGAGTGGGAGTGGATCGAGATCAAGAGATTAAATCGCTTGAGAGCTCGATTAATCGCTAAACAAGGGATTAAAAATGATGAATTCAAGCACAGATATTCTAGAGGAGATTCTTGGAGTTAGTAATGATCTTTGGTAGTAATACGAGAATTGGTTTCGACAAGGAAAATTGTTCAAATAAAAAAAGATGCAAATTTGTCTGGAAGGTTAAGGTCACGCCCAGTCGAAACCGAGGAAATGACGATTGGTCGTCAACCAAAGGAAAGAAGCGAAAGTATGGTATTATGCGTTATTGTGGAAAGAAAGGTCATATTGCCCCGTATTGTTACAAACTATGGACGAGAGAAGCAAGTATCAACCTCATGAAACCTGGTGGAGTCGAAGGTGAATATTGTTATCCAAAGTTGCTTACACAAATTGAAAACATAAATCCGAATCGAGTTGGTACTTTGGTAGTGCCCCAGTAGGGACATATGGCGAGGAGTAAAAGGCTTATCTCTTTCCGATTTCCTCGCTTAAAGGTGATCACGTCACTTTAGTGATGGAGCAAAACAAAATTATCGGCAAAAGGGAAGTTGAATGTTGGTTGCTTGCCCGCATTTAACTTATATTCTAACTGATCGAAGGGTTAGCGCAAATCACCGTCAGGTATAAAGTCGGTGTGTGATGATGGCATAAAGTGTTCTTTTGCGAGGAGAGTGCGTAGTGGGTGACTCACATGAAAGGCCGGTTATCGTAAGACAGTCGGCCGACTATTCTTTACGTAATGTAGCTCTGTCTGAGAAGCCACAATACAGTAGGAAGGTGAGGATGTTGAATTATGACTAGAGATTGGGTCGTACCTTCTGAGGAAATATTCTTGAGTATTTCCAGCTTTGTGAAAGTCGAGCCTGATCTTCGACTAGTATGGAGACGAGCGTGTGTTTAATCGACTCGATTAGAATCTTCCCCGATCAATGTGATTAGAAGCTGATGCCTTGATAGAGTAGCCCACGAAATTTACAACAATTATTTAGCATGGGTGGACTACTGCTTGAAATGTTCGAAGCTAAACGACACAGGTCGAGTAGGGTTAATGTGAAAAACGTTGTGTTGGTGGGGAGAAGTCCCATGATGAAATTGAGGCTGAGGAGAATGTTATTGGAGAGGAAGTTGAACCAATTGTTGAAGAATTGATGACTTCTTGATGTCTTTGAGATATCGGCTTCTGAGATATATCGGAATCGACACATTGTCTATCTGTCAAAGTACCCGCGGTAAGACCTCACTGAGGCCACTACATTTGCGTCTGAGAAAATGCCTTTAGTGATATAAGGTAAAGGATGTTCTTGAAGGGGATGGTGTAGATGTGTCGCGTATTGATCACGATGGCGAGGATGGATGTTCCGAGCAGCGAAGGATTAAGTGTGGATGTTAATCGAAGTACAGGGCGTGTTGGAAGGATTGAAGGATTACAGCTCCAGCGGAGATGTGTTAGAACCAAATGTTGATGACTGCATGAAGACACGTGGTTGAAGGTATGAATCTTGACGTACGAGTGTTGACCACGGAGGCACATTATTTGCTAAAGTGCCCGATGAAGGTGTAATGCGAGTGTCACTAACAAGGATGTTTAGGCTAGCTAGAAATATTGAGAGACCAACTATTGGACAAGGTGTTGATGACACCATGGATGCCAACATTGGGAGGTAATCCACCCCGGGGATGTTGGTCGAGGAAAGTCTAAGAAAGCGAAGCCTGGATCTCTTGGAAATCTTGATGAATCTTTTGTGCCTAAGAAGAAATTGAGTAAAGGGAGGAGAGAGAGTTGTCGAGAAATTTGGGAGTCGAGGAGGGAGGCTAGAAGGGGCTGCTGGGAGGCTGCTGAAAGAAGAGGAGGGTTGTTCGAACATTTACTCGACAATTTGTTGATGGCAGTGGTTGCGAACATGAACCCTGAGAGGAGATGCTCGGAAAAGGTCCAAGATTCGGGCTACAAGGATGTTCTTTGTTGTGATGAGTAGGACAAGGAAGACAAAAGGAAAGTTGAGAATGAATGAGAACCGCACCAGAGTGGGGAACAAGAGGATCCCCAAAAATGTTGTTTAAATTATCTACCGATGATTTGTCCTTGAATTAGAGGAAGCCGAGGGAAATTTGTCAAATAGAATCGTTACTTATTTGAAGATGTTATGCGAAGCTACCAAGAGAACCTAAATATTATGGGCATTTTGGAAGGTGCGAGGGGAGTCGTACCCGGCCGTTGCTGACAGTTGGTCCCTACTTGCCGAGGCGGTCAAGAGAATTTATTTGCAACGTATTGAAGATATTGATGACCGTCTGAGAGTGCCAGTATCATGAGGAGTTCGAAACTTCGGCTTTTCACTTCATCCGATAATTATTATTGACTATTTTGGGAGGCAGCTAATGGGGGTGTCTTGTAAGGGCATAATTTGGAATCGTCGAACATTGTCAAAATATTAGTACCGTGGATCACTTGGCACGAAGGGACTTCGGCTTCTCTAGAATTGAGTGTTATGTATGCGGTCTTCGCCAAAGTAGGTGTAGCTAATTGGGTTCCTCTTACTCGTACTACCGGTGTCTTTGATTCGTTAATTTGGGGTTAACTTTATATGATAGGCTGGCCCAGGGCCTCGTTTGATTTAGGTCATTTGTTACCGACCAAGTTGTGCAACATGCCCGATCCGTATTGTTCTGAACCCATGCTTTGCCTGGCGTCTTTATGTAATCTCTGGTAGAAGGGACATCCTGACATTAATGAAATGGATGGACATGCGCTGGCATACGTTACCGTGATCCGAAGCTAATGGAAGGGATACGTATTCTTGATATACTCTTGGCGCTTTGTTGATCTTCTGGAAGAGCGAGGGGCAGCCTTGATGGGGACATTTCAGTCTCACACGAAGGATGAGTGCATGTCACGAGATAGGGGTGATTGATCAAAGGCGGCTGAAAATGCATGATGGAGAGCCGTTTGGGAGCTTAAGTGGAGAAGATGATCCGGATGTTGATCGGTGGTGACGATAGTGTGGGGAACACCGCGCCTTGATGATATCGATGTCCGTGTGTGACCCGACATATGAATTTTTAAGTGCTTTGGTTATGTTTTGTGATAGGAGATGTTCGATGGAGAATCCATGGTGGAGTATTTTATTTGTTTTATCTAATATGGATGTCGGGGTGGTGTTAGCCATTATGGCTTTTTTTTATATTTTATGGTATCTGTTTAGCCCGTTGCCTTTTGCGAGCTGTGTTGGCATTTGGACTATCGTGTTATGTTGTATCAAATGCTGTGTGTAGTGTTTATTTGTGATTGTTATGCTAGTTTGATTTGTGGTTATATAAAATTTGAATTGTGATGTGAGGATCTCGAGAGATTTGTCATGAAAACTTACCCAAGGGGAGTTTGTTATTTCATGAAAATTAATTGAGTGTTTCGCGATGTCGGACAGTATCTCTAACCAGTTGGTAGCGGCTTGACTCGAGGCCGGTAAGATATATCGAAGAAGATATTGTTTCCTTTTATGAAGAAAATCTCGAGAGATATGATTTGATCGATGGAAAAGGAATTACTTGGGTTTCGGTAGGAAGATTCAGCGTGTCTAAAATAGAAGAAAAAGTGAACCGAGTGCATTGATTATTTCTGAGATGGAAGTTTTTGTTTATGGAAGTTATTTCCATAAAATTTGTTTTATTACTACCTATTTAAAGGCCTTTTATGCGGACCTAGTTCTTTCTAGAAATAGAGGAGTATTTTGCGTTGTATTTTTGTGAGGAAATGAAAAGAGCTTTAAGAGTTTTATTTTATTGTACATGTTGAATGTCACGGAATTGTGTTCTGAGCTTCAGCTAGATTGTCTGTTGTTGATGTAGCGCATTACCAAGCAGTCACCTTTAGTAATTATCCGTAGTTAGCATCTTAGGAATAGTAGTGGTAGTGGATGATAAAGTGTATTGAAGTCGAGAGGCACAGACTCATCACGTAGAGAACACATATGAACAAACATATGAAGCGTAGACTTGGATAAGATGTATTGATTTTTAATAAACAATCGTTGATTGTTCATAGTCGGTGCGTGTTAAGGCTTACGCATTGGAGCTGTAGCGTGGTCACTAACTTTTATCACGATTTTCAGTATTAATGAGATTGGTTTTAAATTATTTTAAGCCATTTTCTTTAATTTATATTTTGATATCGATTAAAATTATTTAAAATTAATTTCAAGTTGAAAAGTATTTTAATTAATTTTAGTTTTAACTACTTTTAATAGTTCTAATTTGATTATGTTATTTTAATTGAAAATATCAATTAAAATAAAAATATTAATTAATTAATTCTAATTTGATTATATTTTAATAGTCGAATTGATTTAATTAAAATTAGAAATTCATTATCATGTGAAAATTGAAATTTCTTAAGCGTGTAAATCAAATAAATAGTATTTTTAGAAATACTTATTATTTAATACTAATTGTTAAAATACTTAAAATAGTTTAAGTGCATAATCTACACTTGTGCAATTAAATTATATATTTTATTTGATAAATATACAATGACATATATTTATTTAGAATCATACGCATGCCTTTAAAATATGGTTCTTATCTATTATTTATGTCATGCTTTAATTTCATTATTAGATAATTAGAAATGCATTACATAATTTGATAATAGATAAGAAGGAGATTAGTGATATGACTTAGATGTATTTTTGGAAAATATGACATAATTAATCTTTACCTAAGATGAATGAGTAGAGAAATTTTAATTGATTATTATTTAATGTAAATATAATTAATTTAAAATTGGAGACCAGCAGAGAGCCGAGCCGGGATGATAGAAATCATTAGAAGACTAGGCGTAGTTTAGAGCTAGTCTAAGGTACATGGGTCATACTCACGAGGTCTTCGTTGGTGTTATATTTTATGCTTATAATTTATGTTATATATAACTTCTTTGCAGTATATAGCCAACCCCAGCAATTATAAATTTGGTTAAAATAACTAATCCCTTAAATAAATTAAGTAGTATTGTCAAATCACCATTCTGAAGTTGAATTTAGTCGTTGTAATGCTTGGACCTACCCAGTTGGTAGGCGTATCGTACTTAAAGCTGCTCCGATGGGGGCATTTATCTGCGGCTTTCCCAGCGTCTCTGAAGACTTGGGCTATAAACATCCAACCCGACTACATGTGGCAGGCAGTTGCCAGGCGGTGATTTCGAGGACTTGGGCCGTTGACAAAAGAGGAATCCTTTATACGATCCCAAGATGAGCTTTAGTGATACTTGAAGTCATGATAGTAAGTGGTTGATGATGAGTGCTTTATAGCCAATAGCGATTAGTAATTGAAATGTATCGTCTTCCAGTTTGATTAACTTGTCGTGTATGATCTTGGTATATTTAGTACGTTCGGTGGATTATAAGCACAAATGAATTCTATTATATGATTTTTAGAATTACTTATTATGACATGAATAACTAAAGCTATATTATTTTTATATATTTTTCTATTATTATAATTACAATAGGCCACATGAATAATAACTCTAATATACTCGCTCAGCTTTGGAGGAAATGCGAAAGAGAAGTCTGATATGCGCTTAAACCGTCCGTTACGATGATACAGGCGAATGTTGGAGATGACAATAAATGCCCGCTCGAGTCGCGGATATTTATGTTGGACCGCTAGATTGCCCGCTTTACGGCGTGGGTGCTGAACCTTTGGATGTGGCGCTCCAGCGTTTGCAAAAATGTGTGTGATACATAATAGAGAAGGAAGGTAGTACGAGGCCGAGATAGACATGCGAGTAGGCGATGAGAGAAAATTTGCGTCATTTGCTCACAGGATCGGTTATTTAAGTTTGCCAACGAAATGGTAATTAAACTAACCGATGTCTCTGATGTACTTTTGCTTTTGAGTAGAAACGTCATTTTAGTTTCCACCGACTAGAAATGATGGTTATTACTTTGCAATTAATGAAAGTAGTTTTCGTTACTCGAAATAGTATAGTTTATTGTCTGTCTGTGAGAATGGTCTTTATGTATTAGATGCAAGCGTTGAGACCTCTGGCATTAACAATAAGAGGAATGACCAAATGACTTGAATCTTTTGTCAGGTGGCGTTCTGAACTTGAGTGTATAAGTGATAAAAGCGTTAAGAAATTGCATCTTGATGGAATTTTTGACATCATCTGATTTTGAACCGTATGATTAATGAGAATCATCTTGCTAGGCAAGATGACCAAATCACACTCCTTTGGAGCAGTAAGAGGCCAATGATTTATTAAATATCATATATCTTGATGTGTGTGGACCCGATGAATACTCGTACTCTACAGGAGGTTACTCGTCTTCGTTTCAGCGTGGCTTCTGATAGATATGGTTACATATATCTACTAAAGCACAAAGAATGGCTTTTGAAAGTTCAAAAGAGTTTCGAAGAAGTTGGAAACCCGATTCAATAAAGCGATTAAGGTTACCGTCCGGCCAGGCCCGAAGAATACTTAAAATTTATGTATTTGAAAACGCATTAAGGAGTGTGGTAATGTATCACATCTCCTTCCGCTGGAACACCTCTCAACATAATTGTATCCGAGTGAAATCGAGCGCTATTGGATATGGTTCGATCAGTGAGCACGTCAGCTGCCCGGTCGATTTTGGGGATATGCATTCTGGCTGCCGTCGTACACTAAACAAATATCCAACTAAAATCGGCTACTAAGACCCCAGCATGAGATGTGGTTTTAGAGCAGATCAAAGATAGGTCACATAGATTTGGGATAATGAAAGCCTATGTCGAGAAGTGAATAAGGATAAACTTGGACTAAATAGAAATGTTATTTAGATTTGGTTATCAGAAGAAACCATGGGGTAATATTTCTACCTCGAAGCATGAGCAGATTTTCATTGCAAAGAGATGGCATTTTCATGAGAAGGAATACCACTGGCCAAAGTCTGGAAAGAAGTAAGAATCTTAAGAGTTGTTCGAGATAGTGAAGTCAGCGTTGAGGCGTAGTTAGAGTTGACTAAGGAGGGTGAAGCCATAGCATATAGAGGATTCAACTTGATCCACTTTGAAAACCATGATCAGGCCAGTAGGACTGTTATTTTACCCTTAGGAGTCGGGATAGAACTCAAATCGGGAGCTTGGAATAAATGGTATGGGGAAGGCACTGCTTGAGTGAAAATGGCCGAGCATGCTTTATATGAAGAAGCCATGAAAGAAACAAAAGTTGATGAATGGCTTACAGCCATGAAATCCGAGATAAGATTCGATGTATCAAAATAATATTTGGATATTATTGATAGATCCGCTTGAGAAGGTCTTGAACTATCCCCGAGTCTGAAATGGAGTTTAAACCCCAATGGATAAAGATGGAAATGTCCATGTTTATAAGGGGTAGACCTAGTAGCCAAAGTTTCGAAAGAACAAATTCAAGGAATTGATTATGGTGAAACCACTACTCTAGGTGTAAGTTTAACTCCAGTAAATTATCTTAGCCCATTATTTTGCTATTATGATTATGAGATCCGTGATGGATGTAAAGGCTACCGATCATAGCGAAATCTAGAAGAGGTGTACATGTAGCGCAACCTCGGTACGTTACATGTCTTGAGGGACCTAAGAGTTATCGCGAAACTGCGAAAATCCATTTATGGATTTAGCCAGCTTATAAAGAAGTTGGAATTTTTGTTTTAATGAGTCAATCAAAGAGTTTGGTTTCATTAAGAACGAAGAAGATTCTTGTATATACAAAAAGGTTAGTGGGAGCAACATTGCAGTTATAGTCCTGTATGTAGATGACATACTTGATCATAAACGGCATTACACATCTTGAACTGTCAAGTCGTGGCCCATGTAAGTGTTTCTCACATGAAAGACTTAGGGGCTTCCGATATATTCTTGAAATTAAAATCCATGAGAAATTGATCTAAAAAGACTTATTGGATTAAGCCAAAACACTTATATTCATAAAGTGTTGTAAAGATTTAAGATGGATAATTTCAGAAGAAATCTCCCATGAGGCAGCGATTATTGTCGGTCGTTACGATTGTCCAGCGAATGAAATTTGAAGAAAATGATGGTGATGTTCCTTGTAAATGACCATAAGGATCCGTCATTATGTCTTAATATTATGTACACGTCGGAACATGGCCCTTGTGCTCAGATTGTAGCAATAGATTTACCAATGTGTCGGTGAAAATCATTTGGACTATTGTGAAGGCAATCTTTAGGCTGGATCGAGAGATTCGTGAGTGAATTTGGCGTAGTACCTAGCATTGAAGGTCGTTATGTTGTGATAAGCAATGGAGTGATAGCTCGAGGGATTAAGGAACCAAGATCACATCCTGAGGATCCAATCATGTACTCGAGAAAGTATCGTCTTGTTTGTGACATAAGCGATATAGGAGATGTTAGGATAATGTAGGTTAGAATAGATGATAATGTAGTAAGATCATAAGCTTCAAACCCCGCTCACGCCAGAAGCAATCATGATAAATACATGTATAATAATGGTCTTAAGGACATGCTTGAGTAGTCTTGATGTGAGAGTGGGAGCTAAGTTTTCTTAATATATGTAAAGCAGATGATTGTAAGACAATGCTTAAAATATATCGTTCGTTTTCAAACTATGATTATTACATATATATTTATAATGTATATGTATGCATTTATTACCTATAGGTAATGAATTTATTCCATTTACAATATAAAATTTTCTAGAGGTTTTTGGAGTTAAAGACTCGAAACCAAAACTGTCATCGAGCTTTAAGCAATGATATTGTGGTCCCTAATCGGTGTTCACTATTGGAATAGAACATCATTAATTAGTATGTGTTGATTGTTTGATCACGTTTCTTGGATTAGAAAGGAGAACTTTACTCTAGTCAATCACAACTAAAACAAACTATGATACGATTATAAATTCCAATTGTTGGGATTTCACCAGTTAAAACTATTATGGGAAAATAATAGAGTTAGAATCTTAACTTTTGTAAGAATCATTGAATGATACACAAGCTTTCGTGCGCATTTAGAGATAAGAAGTCGAAGATTACGAGAGCACTGCAACCTATTTTAATCGTATATGAAGAAAAAAAAGAGGAGATTTTTTGCGCTAGCTACAATATTTTAGAATATTAAGGAGGTGGAAGAGTTTGTGCGTCTGCTGAGGGCCTAAAAGGAGGGCCTAAAAGTGGGGATGGAGTGCACATATAAAAGAAATTGTGATTTGCGTGAATCATTGCTTGTGGGTCTTTGACTTTTTGAGAGTTGAGGAATTCTCTGCTCCCTCTTCTTACGTTTAGGTGACTAGTAGGTGAGAAAAATCTCAGTAGCCAATACCTGATTTATTATTTTTAAAGAGGCTACAGTAAAAGGTACCACTTTGAGGAAGGAGGATTCGTTAAATACGTTGAGGTGTGGGTGATGCTTAGAGATAATCTCGTTGATTGTTGAGTCTCATAGAATATATTATTTAAATCCCGAGGAAGAAAGGTGCGTAACTTGTATGTTATTGTTTTATTATATTAGTAGAATCTTGATTCTGGGGTTTTTATAATTGTTATTTTAATCAGTAAGCCCACAAAGAAGTGTATGGTGACTGTGATGTTTTTAAAGGGATAAAGCGGTAACCCGATGTCAGAATGGTATGGTAATATACAATACATAGAAAACTAGTTGTTGGGAATGTTCTGATTACCAGTGTGATGGCGTAGGTCCGTTGACTTCCCAATGCTTTGAAATTTCCAACTTTGAAAATATATCTAGGTAGTAAATTGACGAGTGCTAGTTTATTGACATGGGGTACCCGTTACTCAGTAGTTGGAATTTCAGTTAGAAAATAGCCGTTGGTGATTAGTAGGGGTACCGTTTAGATAAGTGGGGTACACGCTTTTTATTCTGAGAACATAGACACACGCTCCAGTATGGTGCTCTATAAATAGGGTTAATGATAGATAGGTTTAGAACCATCAAAACTCGTAACGTTCTAATAAAGCGCATATTATATTAACTCTATATAATTAAATTTATTTTCTGACGTCTTGTTGATATGTCTCGAGGAAAAGAAATTCCGATTAGGTGTCTTTGTAAGAGATTTTTTGACATTATTGTTGATCAGTAGTCGAAATGATCGAATTGCTAAGAAATAATAATAGGACATGTCGACTTCTTTGTCGTCGATTTGTAAAACATCCGATCTAAGGTTGTGATGCTTAGCGTTGAGGTTAAATGTGAAAAGGTAGAGCGTCGTGGGTTATATAAAGTATATGTTACCGACTTTGTATGGCGTAATGACTGTGAAAAAAGCACATTGTCTGTGGTATTTGTTCGACGACATATGTTTGAGCTTTGAATAAAATGATCAATGTTTGTGTTTTTGAGTATTAAATATTTTTAGATTTAATATAAGCGTTAAGCATTTATGTATCTTTTTTCTTTGGCTTATCTTCAAGCAGTCTTATATGATTTGTGGCGATGCCGTTAAAGTAAGACAGGCTTGAATCAGAATAGGGACCAATAATGGCCAGTGGGTGAGGCAGCCGGTTGCCACGTCTATGCAAGAGGTAGATATCCATAATAAAGGCCAAAGCCCAAACTAATTTAATGATTAACATTCCCTATAAATTAATCATCATCTTCCCAATTTAATCCACCACCATATAAAATGTCAACGACGCAGTCAACGTCCACGTCAGCCTCAGGCGCATCATCATCATCATCGCAACAATTCACATACACAAACGCTAATTACTTCCCAACGCCTTTCCACTTGCAACAATCGCAACCCTACATCGGCGCCGCCCCTCCTCCGCCCATCTCCGCCGCCTTCACCCCCTCCCTCTATCCCCCTCCCCCTCCTCCTCCTTCTTATTCCTTGCCTCAATTTCACCAGGTTAAATTAATTCATTCTCTTTTTTATTTTTATACTCCCTCCCATTTATTTTATTTGTGCTTCTAGCCATTTGCATACAAGTAAAAAAAATAGGGAGGGAGTATTTATTAATAATTTGTTTATTATTAATAGAAGTTTGTAACTGCGAAATAAATTATGGTCTAATTATAAGTTACTTTACACAAAATAAACAATTAACCCCCCAAATAATAATTTTTTTTAGCCCCCTCAATTTCGGTTCAAGCTCAGATATTTTTGTATATGTTTTATACTATTTTGGTAGAATAATATATATATATATATATATATATATATATATATATATATATTGTATTTTTAACATGATAATTTCGACTCACCATGCATGTTAATTAAGGCTACAAAGTTTGTTAATTTTGACTATAGAAATGCAATCTCTATAATCTTTTCGAGATGGAGGTAGTATTACAATTCGTTCAATATTATTACAGTCATACTGTTTCCGGGTAAATTACTAAATTGTATAGCAATGTTTGAGTGTTGTCACCAAATTAGGGTAAAAAGACTATATTTTAATCCGAATTGTAGAAGGTAATTTGCAGTTATGTGAGTCATTTATGGTACAAATCAAAATAAGAAAAAAAAGAGTCGCACTAAGATGGTTAATAGAAGGAAGTTTTGGCATTTGGCTTACAGGCTCATCAGCTGTTTCAAAGGGATGCACAATCAATTACACCAGAAGCACTGGAGAGTGTTAAGGCTGCTCTAGCAAGTAGTGAAATAGAGAATAAAGCAGAGACTAAAAAGAAGGCGATACCTCGAAAAGCTGCTGGCCAGACCTGGGAAGATCCTACTCTTGCCGACTGGCCCGAGAGTATGTTTTTTCACCTTTACGCACGAACAAATACATATCTCGTATGTTTCATATTTACACCCCTGCTGCTGATAACATATTACAGCTGAGAGTTGGATAAATCAATCCTATCTTATGGGCTATATACTTTTTATCTTATATCTTGATAGCAATCGGTGTATTATAGCTCGAGATCTTTTTTTTATGTTGAACATTTGCTGTCGAAGTGATATTCTTAGACTGTGATAAACAAGCTTTTATAGTGAAGTACAATTTGCTGATCTATACTTAGTTGGTGTTCAATGTGAATTGTTCTAGGATGCATACTGATGTAAGTTCTCTGTTTTAATCTGAGATTTGTACAATCAATGAATGCGATATTTTGGGTTATTAGCTTGTTATCTTAAATTGGTTCCTTACATGATTAGGGTGTTTGTTTATATTGAACAAGCTATTGTTTAAGTGATATTTTTAAACTGTAATAAGAAAGTGTCTATAATGAAGTGCAAATTACTGATTTATACTTACTCGGTGTTCTATGTTATCTAGGGTGCATACTCGTGTAAGAAATTCTCTGTTTTAATAGACTGATGCAAGTAACCGAGATTTTGATAGTATTGTGGGGATTAAGTTATTTTAATATGGTTATGACCAAAAAAAGTCTCCGAGTTCAGCATGGATATAGTAGAGGTGGCTGCAGCGTATAAGAAACATTAAAAGGCAAAGATCAAACATAGCTGCAGCTTTGAATTTATGTAGACATCCGAGCCTGTTATTGACACATGTCCAGATCATCATGTGGGCTACAGTGTCCATTGCATGTTTCTTGTTGTCTTCTGTTACACGTTGCGCATCCCCCCCCCTCTAAGTTGCAATTGTCTATACTTCCGTTGGCCATAACAAAGGTCTCACATTTTTAATACGTCCAGATGATTATCGTCTCTTCTGTGGCAATCTTGGAAATGAGGTGAATGATGATGTACTATCAAAAGCATTCTCTCGGTTTCCTTCATACAATCTGGCCAGAGTAAGTCCTTTTTTAAATTTAGCTGATAGTCTTAAATTGTGGCCCTTGCTTTGTGAACTGTGTACATGAGCAATTGCATGTCCTCTTCAGATATTTATTTGCAGTGCTTGGAGCCCTATAATACATCTCATGCATTAAGGTAGAATTCTCTTTATTCTCTGCAGCAGTTGCATTTAGTAAATTGTCTATGTGATGTTTGTTTACCATGTAAAGTGATATGGAAGTGTTTGTTTGATTGGTGGCTTTACATATTTCCGTTCATTACCTATTTTTTATTATTAATGTAGACTAGCAAGGAATATAATTAACTATTTGAGTCACTGGTTTAAATTGATAAGTTCAGGAAGTTTTTTGAAGTGAAATCATTTACTCGTGTAATGGTCTAGACTGTGGTGCAATGATGCAGTTTTTAGTATTCCATTGGATGCTGTTTTAGCCTTACAAAAAAGACACGTTGTGCATGATAACTCCGCATACTGTCTAGGCTTGAGAAGAGTGGGTCTACTCCAGGGTCTAGCATATGCAACCTTATACCTTGCAATATCAAAATGCCTTTTCTGAAAACCCAAATGGATGATTTATTAAAAAAAACATTATTTTTAGAACAATAGGTTTAGTCTAGTGGCTACGGGATATTACTCATATAATGAGGTCCGGGATCGAGTCCTTGTAATGACAATGGCCGAATTTAAAAAAAAAAAAATTATTTTTAGAACAATAGAGTATATTGAAAATACATTCTCATTATTGTAGATATCTGATTTTGTTATGGTTTACAAAAATAAATGGTGCATATTCTTGGTTCTCAATCTAACTTTCATCTGGCAGGTTTGTCAGCTTTTTCCTCTCTCATTATCTTTCCAAACCAAACTAAGCCGTATCCTACTATGTATGGTCTGTCATATGGATACTACTTCTTCGTTCATCTCTATGTTGGCCATCTTCTCTGTTAAGCCCTTAAAGCTTTAGGCCATTTGATATAGTTTATGCCAAATTCTTCTTTGGTCTTCCTCTGCCTCTATGGTCATATGACTACATGCCTATATCTGACGTCTTTTTACAGGTGCCTTTATCAGACGTCTTTGTAATGTTGAACATTTCTTCTGAATTTAATGTAATGTATATCATGGTTTGTTGTGTTAATAAAATGACCAGTTCTTCCACATTTTACTCTCGAGTTGTGATGCTTATCAATTAGGAATTTTGCTCTTCTGCTTTGTTTGTTATTTTGCTGTTCTCGGTGTAAGTATTTGTTTTGTTTCTTAATCGATTGGTGTCTTCTTGCACACAGATAACTTTTCTTTATTAGGATTAAAAGTCATTGATTACGATATGATGTTACTAGAATGGAATGAACCATTTTGATTGATTCCATTGGCTCTTGAATATAATGGAATCGATGAAAATAGCTCATTACACTTGCCCGCTTAGGCAGGAGCCTCCTTAGAAGCTTTGGGTAATGTTGCTGTTGTTGTGACTGACTTCTTTTGTTGTTGACTTTATATCTGAGTAGGTTGTAAGGGATAAGCGAACTGGCAAAACCAAAGGTTATGGATTCATTAGTTTCTCAAACCCTTCTGACCTTGCAGCTGCTCTAAAGGAGATGAATGGTAATCACTTAACCTTCTTATTCCGATTGACAATGTTAACTGCATATAGGGATTGATGTTGTTAATTTCATTGCTGAACATCTTCCTTCCTGTCCTTCTGCCACTTAAACGCGTTTAGACATTTATTTTGTCACTCTTAAAGTGTTTGCATGGAGTAAATGAAAATGGCCGTGTTTAAATTTGTGGAGGGGCCCTTCCCATTGTAAGTGTTCTCACCGAGTGAGGGAACATGTTGAAGTATTTGGTTTGTGGAGAGAGACACTCTTTATGTTGTACATACTTCACCCTTCGATTAGAATAAGAATCAGATTATTAGTAGTAGTCATTTTCAAAAAACAATACTCTCTCTGTTTCGAATGGTCTAGTTGGCTTTTCCTTTGTCGTACATTGTTTACCTTAAAAGTTAATATAGTTTTATAATGTATATTTTCCTAGTTAATAGTATTGTCATCTTAAAATATATTAGAGATACTACAACATTCGTGGTATTTCTTAGGCTTCTTATGCTATAATGTTGATTAGTTTTGTTATAAAACATAAGTAAATTTTGAAATTGTTGACCCAAAATAGGTCGACTAGCTCATTCAAAGTCGAACGATGGTATTACTAATAATTGTAATTGTTTGCATTCTATGTCTCTCAGTTTGTTCCAGGGTCGTTGTTGAGTCGTGCCATGCTAGGCTCAGTTATCTTCTCAATCCTGAGCTTAGGCTTGGTTTGATATGTAACATTCCTCATCTGTACCCCTCAAGGCCGAAAATGCAATTAAGCTATGAATACTGTGAACCAAACCTTGTAGATGAGATTTAACAAGTGGAAATTTGGGTCTAATGTTTACCATTGTTCAAGTTGAAATGCTACTCCATCTAATCCCTGTGTCAATGTTTCTCAGGTAAATATGTTGGGAACCGGCCAGTCAAACTACAAAAGAGCAGTTGGAGAGAGAGGATTGATTATGAAGCCTTAGAAAGACAGAAGGTGCATTTTTATCCATCTTTGTGAGTTTGAGGAGTGACTGCTAATAACTATTTAAAAAGTATTGTGCAACCGTGGATAAGCCTCACACTAGAAAAACGTTACAGTATTACAATAGCTAATGTAGAAGTAGTGTCTGAAAGTGGAGATGCATGCAAAGTAATTTATGCTCTTGGATCATCTTAATTTATAAAACACTATCACCTGTAAATGCACAATTAATGAAAAAGCTATACTCAAATGTGTGTTCTATTCCTGTCCAGCGAATAGTGTAAAAACGATTACAGTATTGGAATCGAAGGAACCATCCCTTGGTTATTTGGGATGTATATTTATTTGTTATGCTTGTTGGCTAACTTAATATTCTTGTGCAGAACCATACTCAGAAGAAAAAGAAGCCTCAAAAGAAGAGCATACTTCACAAATGAGCAGCATATTTGTATCCTGTGCGGCTGGGTCATGATAAGTAAGGCAATTTCTGATCTAAGCTGGCATTACACCATCCTTTGGACATCGACTTATCTAATTTTCTTTAATGTAAGCTAATTTCAACGGGGACTTCATAAGCTGTGAACTTATTAGCTTGAGTTGGATACATTGGATAGATGCGAGAAATGTAATGTGTGCTCTAATGGATACAGTATTCTGTATCCGCTGCTTATGAATTGATACCGTATTAACGTTTTATAACATATCATACATTGGATAGATTGAGTTTGGTGTTTAGACAGATGATATGAGTAAAGTATGCTATATCTGTTTGTGATGCTTAATGTCATATAGAGCATGGTATTGTTAATAGGAAGTGCACTTCTACACCACATGTCGGTTCGATGCATGCTAGTTAAAATAAGCATGTTATTAATAAGTGAGATGAAGGTAGAAGCCATGGATGAAGCTTCATTCCTAATTACTGCTGGAAATGAGCCGGGTCGGGTATGGGAGTACCCGACTCGACTAGGCAAGACCCGACTCGTTAAGGTAACGAACTCAACTTAATACCCGAACCCGACTCTGTAAAATAGAATTATTCTGAAGAGTGCAAGAGATGAGCATGAGTCAATATTGATTCAGGGTACCAAAACTTCAGTTTGTTGAAAGTGAGATTTCTGTGGAGCAAAATACTCCAATATTACAATTTGGAAACTGGATTCCATTTAGGATATGGTGGTGTTTTCTTCACAAAGTTTGGAGTCAGATAAGATAGGGATTTTCCTAAGATGTTTTGTTTGACAAAGTGTTTTACATTCAACAGGTGTAACTGGCCATGATTAACTAATAAAGGTGTAACTGGCCAGGAGTACCATGTTTGATCTTCTGGAGGAATTGTATAATGTACTTGCACAAATAAAAAGTTAGATGAAACCCTATGTCCCATTTTGTATGTCAATTCTTGATACATCATTGGACCAGTGTGCGGTTTTTTTACATAAACAAATGTGTCCAATATCTCGATATTTTATACTCCTTAACATTTTATAATACTTTGACATGTATCAATGTGTCATGATTTGGGATATGCGTTCGGATTGGTGATCTCGTTCAATAATAAAGACTTCGAAAGTTGAAACCTTTGTTTGTTGGATAGTTTAGTGAGAACATATGCTGTCCCTCTTGGTGTGGTGTTGAGACTCGAGAACATGTGGTGCAATCCATGTCTCGATCATTTGCATTTCCAAGTGTGTCTGCATAGTAGGTTATCTAGTTTTGAATCAGAAACTAAAACTGCATCTGCTTTTAGCTTTTTAGCTACTTAGTTTGAATTTCCAAAGGGTAGAGATTATGTAGCCTTTTGCCTGCTTGTAGGGTGATATATTCAACTTAGATGCTCATCTTTTAACAGACTTTTGCTAATATTCTCATGTGTTCTCACAGCTGGAAATACACATAACAATGCTTCTACTGTAAGTCTTAACAACACTTTTACTTGCATGAGCATTTAAGTGTTGCAACCAACTCTGCTTCCTCAATTGGAACCTCTTTACTTTCTTGCCTAAAGAAAAAGCTACCCTTCTTTTCTGTTGGCTATAAAATGCAATGAGAGAGTGAATAAAATAGATGGAACCAATAAAGAAGTATCCTTTTCTTAAGTAATCTTGATTCCCTATTGGATACAGGCCTGATTAATGAATGCTCAGCTGTAACTAACCATTTACTGCTTTCTGTTATCAATTCTTTTTTCTAACATGGATTAGCTGCATTGTTAGATGCCCTTCTGCATTTTACAGAAGATATAGCTTATTACATGCTGTATATTTTATGCACTATAGTGCCAAGAAACAAGAAAGGAGTAGTAATGTTACCTTACAACACCATTAATGAACTACGGACCAGCAAACTTTCATCGGTTTTATAGGTATATATTTTTAAAATTCTTTTTTCAGTATATTTATAATATGGCGTGTTTTCTCTTCTTCCAAAATACAAAGGTACTCTTATAATACTTATTACTAAGGGACCAGGGAGTCTATATCGAAATCAATTGGTTATAGATGGATAAAACTTATATCTATATATATAATTTTTTTTATATGTTTTGATATATTCATTGTACGAATATCCTACTTCTACTTCAGTGCTTATACTTGCATTTACACTAGTATAAAAACAGAAAAGTGGACCACTCTCCAAGTCTACTGGTAGTATAAATATCACTGTAAACTAACCCCTTCTAGCTTTTCTTATGCTGTGTTACTGTTTTGAGGACCACAACAGAGGTATAATATCACACCTATAGGTAATAGGTGCCTATAGGTAATAGGGGTCCCTTAGAGGCCACACCAGACCTTCACTGCATCTTCTTGCAGGAGGCAGACAGGCATGCCCGTGAACATAAATGAGACAAGTTAAGTATGTGAACAGCTTTAATTTAGGGTAGTCAATGAGATTTTCACTTGATCTTGATGAGCTTAATGTGGATTAGTTTACAGAATCACATGGGTGTGATTGTTTAGCAGGCCACTTTTCTTGTCGTTGAAGCATGATGGGTTGTTTTGGACTTTTATTACTCTGTTTTTTCATGTTATTTACATAGTTAATCTAGTGGGTAGTGAGCAACTTGGATATATCGATAAAAAGTCTACAAGTACATATACACAAATTTTTAATGAAGAATATTTTTGAATCACCTACTTACAAATAGTGGATGATTACTTATGTGTTGCAAGATGAGACACAATTTGTATCAAATGATCGTATATTGTTAGTAATTTTTTTTAGAGAAGCCTAATAACTAAATTTATTTGTACCCCAATTTAGGATTTTGCTTAGACTTATGTGTGTTATGATGAACCTAAGTTATTTGGTATCTCTATTCTTTAATACTCCCAATTATTTGTTGTCCTTAACATGCAAATTTGGATTGTATGTTATAACTTAGAAGAGATCATTGTTGATATAGTCTTAGAAAATAAAATTCTAATGCATTATTGATTCCGCTAATAGTGCAATAATGTATTAATTTAATTGAGGATTTTGAAACATCAATTGTATTAATTTAGGAGCTTATAGAATTATAAATTTAGTAGCGTATTTCAACATAAATGAGTATAATTCTTGACTTCCATTACTAATTTAAGTAGAAGCGTATAGCTAGCACATGAAGCATTAAATTAGCAATGTGTATTAGTTAATGAAAAGAAACGTAAAAATATGCTTAGAATAAAAAGCTTCTTTATATGAATAAATGCCCAGTCGAATATTTTCTTTATAGCGTGATTGACGGTATGTAATTATATAAAACTAACTACTTCTGATATATGTGTAAGCTCCATTCTCTTTAAGATGGAGCTCACATCCATGTCTTTCATCGATATCATATTTCATTGTATTATTAAAATAAAATAAGATTTCCTTATGGTTTCCCTTAGTTCATTACTCCGATTTTAATGTGGGGGATTCAACATGTTCGTTTATAATTAATACAAGGAAATAATGTGCAAGAGTTTGAAGAATGTAAGAGAATATATATGATGCAAACTAAATAATAATATGATTCCAATTTCTAATGGCAAGAACTAAATAGTAACTCCTGAACTAAAAAATTTAACTAAATGATGATACAATACTAAGATATTTTTAAAATTCGTTCTTCACATTGCGGAACAAAATCATAAAGAAGCCAAACTCTATGTTCTAATGTTGTCCTCTCATCAATTTTAAGCCTTTTTTCCTCCAACTTTAAGCTTGATTTGTTCCTTATTAATACATTCACTTACACTGTAAAAATCATCCCTTTCACATGGCCATCCCAGAAATAATGAGCAACTATTGCCATTTAACAAAGGTACATAAAAAACTGCCGATTACGTACTATATTCACCTTGTTACATTTTGCCACATTCTACACAAATCATGTGGGGTATTTGATTGGTAAATGGACAAATTCTGTTACATAAGTTCACAAATTTGTCTTCCCTACACAAAACACCAATCCATAAAATAAATGTAAGCTATCTTAAATTCAGAAAGACCTATATGCTCATCTGCATGTTTGACAAATGAATACAGCCAGAAAATAAAGTGAGAGCCTTTATTGTGTAAAGATAATCATCTTTATTTGCTTTTGCCTGCCTAATGCAAACAGACTGAATTTGGGCATTCAAGAAAATCCCTGTCAATAACAACCTTATTATTACCGGTGACTGAGCTTCAATGAAAATTAAGAGGACAAAAAATATTAAATATATTTAAATAAATTTTTTTCATTATTGAAGGAGGAAATTGCTATATTTTGTATGAAATAACTTTTAATTATATTGCATACTCTAAAATTTTTAAAATTTAAAAAACTTTTTTGGTTTCTTATAAACTTCGTCACTGCTTATTACCTTTGTAATAACACAATAACACATGACATATGCCTCTTTTGAGTTGAGGATTTTCTTCTAGAGGTATAACTAAAACTGAGTTATGTTTATGAAAGACATTATATTCATTGCAATCAACACGAGTTCAATTGTTTGATCAAGCTTGACTTTGCTTCTTCGCTTAAGGTTCGACTCGGGTTTAGCTCGGGTTTCGGATTGATAGCAGTTCGCATTTGGAATTGTTTTAGTATAAATATTTTTCTAATTTTGTGATTTTAAAACGACAATAGTACTTCCATCAAAACAAAAATTGTCTAGTTTGATTTCGAATGATCAAATTAATTTACTTCATGGCCATATTTGATACATAACTTTGAGTTGAATCAAAATAATCATGTACGTTAATAGAAAGTAGGTTAAAAGATATTATTTTTTGATATGTTGTCCCAAATATAATACAACATACATATACCAAATATTTCGTATTTAAGTTCTAACATTTAAAATATCCCTCCAGATTCAAAACTATATAATTTTTTTGAGATGGACCAAGTATTTATAGGAACAGGTATGAGTTAGCTTTCAAGTTTTGTTACATGTCTTCTTCATAAAATTACATTTATTTGATTGTTTAGAAGAAATTACTTTATTATCATTGATCGTACAATTTTTCGAGGAGAGAAAAGTTATCGGCCGATATAAAAAAAAATATTCTTTCATAGGTTACCCATTTCTTGATAAATTGTGAAAATTTTTACATTAAAGCACTACGCCCATCGTTTAGTTTTTTCAATCTGGCCGCTTTTGCGTTGAATTTTAAAATTAGCACTAACGTTATTGATTTGTCTCACAATATTACTTTATTTAATTTGGTTTATAATTTTTCTCTCCTTGAAAATATTAAAATTAATTGTTCTCTTAATAAAAATACTTAGCACCATATGATCGAAAGTAAATTAGAGCGGAGGAGTAGTAGACAAATAAATTTCAATCTGAAAAAAAATTGTATTGATAAATGAAATAATTACTTATAATGAGATTTTTTTTTTCTTCAAATGTCAATTAAATAGAGGCGAGGAGGAATAATATATTAGTATATCTTCATGATATGACAGATGGTACTTTTAATTCATTTTCAGACCAACTGCAGCAAAGTGTTAAATGAGATGTTAAATGTATGTTTACAATCCAACAAATAGTGTCAAATCTCTCTCCCCTATAGGCAAATTCATGTTAAATTCATGTCAATTGGGTCAGACCACAAATAAAAAATGAAAAAGAAGAGAATGAAGAGCTCATACTATTCCACGTTGATGGCCTGCACTGATGGAGTACTGTTGCATGATTTGAATATGCCAAATGGAACAACTTTGAGATTTTGTACTCCATTAATTTTTCATTTGATAATATTAATTTAATAAAAAATAAATATTATTTTTATCAATATTTTTTATTTTCAATATCTATAAATAGAGATAATTTTGTATCATTTGAACAATAATATTTTGTAGATTTTTCCCTTTATTTTGTTTCTTTTAGTACTTGACCTTTTAGATTAAATATAATATGAATTTTATTATGCGTTTTTTAATAATTTATGTATGTTTGGGGTTCCGTTTGATTAATAATATTGAGTGTTGTTTTGTTTTCTAAAATAATATATTTTCTAAATTTACATTAAAATAAAAATAAAAATATATATTATTTATTAATTTAATAAATATTAATATTCATAATTATAAATATATGATAAACAATAGTTATTAAAATAATAATAATAACATATATAAAATGAGGATAGAAAATGAATAAATAAGGTGGGATATGAGATAGAGTGATGTGGATGAAATAGAATGTAAAAAGTTTTTTATTTGATAAGTAAAATAATCGATGATGGTAGAGAGAGAATGTCTTCAAATATTATTGGATTGTTGGAGATAGTCTAATAGTATAACCATGATAGCTATGGATTTCTATTATAAACAATTAAATATGTGCATTCGCTATATATAAAAAGAAGGGAAGCCCGATAATCTGCGATTGATCGCTTTTATCAGCATACCGTAGCCATGCGTTGTCAGCGTATGTTTGAAAGTATACCGTTTGATGAACTTTTGTTTAAAATGCATATTTTGATACTCCGTTAACTTTTCCGTTAAATTTTCCGTTAGATTTTAAGAATGAATTTTTAATCAATTTGACACGATTACTTTCGTCTTTTAACAAAAAAGTAACCTATCTCTTCACGCCCTCCTCCCTCCTCCATCCACCAGTCCCCCACCCACCCCCACCTCGAAAAGCTAATGATTGCTAGTCTTTATTAACGACATAGTATGATAGGCGCTTCAATGACGAGAAGAAAGCCTTATATCTTTAACTCAACTATCAAACATCACAATAAGATATGGTAGTAGCTAGTACATCATATATCTCTTAGGAATATCAGTAGAGTATATATGAAATTACAAAAAGAAAAGAAAAACAAAGGTCTAGTTTACTCAGGGGGTTAGATTTGCTTTATTTTATGTTGTTGGACTATGATGGTTGCCTGGAAATTAAAAAGTAATGTTAGTAGTGCTTGAGAAGTTAAGCGGTCAAGATAGGTGATCGAATAGGATCGCTTTGAAGCGTAGATGATGAATGGTAATATGAGACAAGCATGGGTGATCCAGCCCGTGCGCTTTAGTCTATAAAAAAACAAACAATGTTTTGGGCCGAACTTGAATTGATCTTGAGGTTAGGTTTATGATAGATGATTATCCGTACCCGATATATGGCATATATACAATCTTAGACCATCCATATCTAGTGATGTTAGTGGATCGGATAATTCGAGAACACTTCCGAGATCACATCAGAAAAAACCTAACCGGTATCCATTCAGATATGAAATGGGTTCGGTCTGAGTCCTTTTTTTTAGAAAACCGAAGGATCCGGACCCGAAGATCTGGTCAATACCGATAAAGGGGTATAAAGAAATATCCCGAACCTATTATTTCAGCGTCACCCAGCCTCTCTCCCCCGCCATCGGCTCCTGGTCGGGAACTCCACTATTGCTACGTACTCCCCGATGGTCGGCGTGACTTATTCGTTTACACCGCAGCTGAGGGCCCAGGCAAGTGCTATAGTGTTTAGAGTGGTTAGAACTCTGCTTATTTATCCTCGAAGCGACATATTATGTTTTCGCTCCCCTCTTGATCTATGTTTTGAGATTGAAAACATTTTAGTTTTCAACCTAATTTATGTTTTCATTTCAATTTATTTACAGTGTTGATATTGAAGACTTCGATTTTCTTCCCTTACCGTTTCTTTTTGAAAATTTTGATTTTGATTTTTCATTCTTCGATTTTGACCAGGCCAGGATGGGCACCGGCCCGATAGCTGAATTGCGATCGAGGTCAATTTTTGATGCGAAGCGATTCTGCGTCCGGAATGGGATATATCCGATACAATTATCGAATGGATAACGAGATCGTCGATATCGGACGTCCGGGACCCGATAACAACCAATTTGTGACATGACCAGCAGCATGCTTGTGTAAAATAACGTTGACACCGTATGACCCAGCGTGAGGATATTATTAATTTGTTAATTACTTTCTCTTTCCTTTCGCGTTTCAATAAATATGCCAGCTAGTATTTTCATTTCTCTTTATTTATTTTATATATTTAATTATTAAATTTATAATTACTACAACGATTAATTTATTAATATATTAAATAATATATATTTTAACTTGAAAATTACTTAAATTTGACAAAACAAATTGGATTCGACAAATCCATAATATTTTTATCTGATAAATAACATAATATTTTTTTAAAACCACCATATGATATTATTAAAACTTTCGATAATGAGCATTATAAATTATTAAAAACTCAAAAAAAATTACCGGTCAAATGACCTGAGCACAGTCTATATTTATAAATGCCGAAAAATAAAAAATAATTATATTTTTTTAACTTAGTATTGATAAAAATGATAAAACCCGACATACATAAATAAAAAATAATGATTCTTAGATCATTATAGTGTAATATAACACATTATACATCATTATAGTGTAATATAACCCTTTTTTTTTTTACATAATCTAGAAATTTGAAAAAACACGATAATAACATAAATATTGCTAGCTTTGATTTCAAATGATTCGGATTAAAAATTAAGGTTTTAGAAAATTGATTTTAGAAAGAGAAAAAGAAGAATGAAAAGAAGAAGAAAAAGAAAAGAAGAAGAAAAGAAGAATGAAAAGTATTTTTGCCATTATGAAAGGCTTTTACAGTTGAGGCCTTCGCAGTATCGGTTAATTTTTATGTGAATTAAGCGAGCTTTCATCTTGTTTAGTATACTCTATCACTTTTAGAAGGCGTACCAGGCTTTCTTTCTTATGCCGCTCACAAAGCCACTTGAACTTTAATTTTCCCTTCAAAATCACATGTAAAATGGCCATATTCTTGCTAAGCAGCAGCATTAAAATGACTATATTATCCTTATTTATATCATTTAGAGAATAAAACGTTAAATGACTATATTTGTCCACCACATTAAAATGAATATTTGTCTACAGCAACTACAGTAAAGTATAGAGGCACATTTTAAATATTATTTTACATGAAAAATTAAAATAAGCTCGCGTTCTTAACTACTTTACCATCCCCATCTGCCTTTGCCCATTTCTTCGAAACCACAAAAAGTGACCCCAGAGCTTTAATTTTGAATTCCCAACCAAGCAAAAAAAAAAAAGGAGAGAAAGAGAGAGAGAGAAGAGGCGTGGTGGTGGAGGAAAAAGAAGAATGGTAGGGTGAAGAGAAGGAAGAAGAAAGGAGCGGTGGTGAGCGGAGAAAGAGGGAAGAGTGGTGAGTCGTACTTATCATCAGGAGGGAGGGTTCGAGGCGGGGATTTCTCGGTAGTACGCTCGTATGGTACTTTTGGAATTGAGGGAAGTGGAGAAGAGATAGTGGAGGTAGGAGGTGGTGATGGAGATGAGATGCTGGCGACAGCATGTCCCATTTCGTGGATAAAGGGGTTAAAGGTTTTCATGCTTGGTCGAGATGGGTGTAATAACCCAGTTACGTTAAAAAAAATTGAGTAGGTGGTGGGACAGGAATGGTATAAATAATTTCGGAATAAAATCGATGTCTTGAGGTAGTATTATATGAGTAGTAGTTTATGTCGTGAAATTTTACATTTGCAATCGGTTCGTTGAAGTTTAAGTAGGAAAGTGGAGAAATGCTTGAAATCGACGGGACTCGAGCTATTTTAAATATCTTACCGTCGCTTATCTCTTTCGTAAATGCATTGACTGTTACTCGTCCCACTTTTAACTTTGAGGTTTGGCGGGAATCTTGTGACACACAAACAAGAAATTTTCTTCGTTCTACCTGCTTAGATTGTTGCTTTCGAGCTCAAAGATCGTTGGTTGAATATCTTTTAAGTAAATGCTGCTTTGAATTAAGATAAGAAAGTTCAAATATTTTGAGAAATTTCTTGGATTTTTGACATAGTTGACTTTTAGTTGACTTTTGCTAAATTGAATTTAATTGTGTTACTAAGTTTGTTATGGGTAGTATGATGTATATAAGTGGTTAATTCATGAGTTAAGATGTTGTTTCGAGGGTTCTGGCCGATGAAGTTGACTTTTTCTGGGTTAGTTGACTTTTTATATTGACTTTTTAGCCAAAGAGACTTTTAAATGTGTAGGGAGTTAATTTGGGACCTTATTGTAGTTGTTGTAAGGTTAGAATTGTGATTTATAATCGATTAGAGGGAGTTAGGTTGAGAAAGTGTGATTGGTAAGTTGAGTAGTAATTGAGATTTTGGAGTATATGTTGTTAATTATGGACTTGAGGGTTATATAAGATGACTTATAAGTTGATTTGAAATGTTAAAGTGATAAGGTGGAAATTTTAGAGGGGGCCGATTGGGTTGTGTCCGACGGGGTTGTTATTTCGTTGTCTTATTAAATGCGTTTTAAGACCGTTTGCTTGATCGTTTCAGCTTTAGAGTTGGTAATGTATCTTACAGAATCTGAAGTATAGTAATGGAGTTTTGATTGTACTTCGGGTGTTTTTGTTAGGCGTTGATCGTGGAAAGGGGCAGTTACAGTGATTGTGATTTCGCGAGGATTTTGTGGTAGCTAAGAGGTGAGTACTTATCTCGCTTGGGTCTTTGCCTCTGTCTTACTTTAAATTGTGTGAAACATGTCATTGTGGTATGATTATGTAAGAATAGTATACATGTCATTGTTGTATGATTATGTGTGATTCATTTGTGTGAGCCGTGATATGATTATGTGATTGTATTTCCGTGGTGTTGAAGATTTGCTTGAGGTAAGTAATAAGGTTGAACTCGACTTCGTTTAACTTGTGATGCAATGGCCTTGTCGGCATTTACGTGTTAAAGTGGCTGTCGGCCAATACATATTTACGTGGCCTTGTCGGTTACGATTGATTTTTGATTGTGAGGCGTTTTAGTATGTGCTTTTGGTATCGTTTTGGGAGTAGAGTAGTTAGTGGTTGGGAGGGTGTTGGTCGGAGTTATGCGTGACTTTGAGGTGAGCAGTATTTGGATATGACACATAGTTAGGATGATTAGGGGAGTTGAGTGACTGCTCGCTTCCTACTTGAGGATATGTGGCCTTGGCCCTTATCTTCTGGTATAAATGCAGTTGTGCCTCGGTATAAGAGCGGTATGATATTTATGATCAACAACGTATGCGTTGTTGGTGTTAGCCTTATACGGTATAAGTGCGGTTTTGGCGCTTATCTTCACGGTATAAGTGCGGTTTGGCACCTCTTCGGTATAAGAAGCGGTATGATTATCTATGATCCAACTTTGTTGTGTGTATTGTTGAGGTGTTGGCCTTATCTTTACGGTATAAGGCGGTGTGTATTAGCGATTGGTCCGTTCCTGCGGGTAGGCGGATTGAGCGTATGCGCGTTAAAAGGTTGGTATAGTTGTGGAGATATGAGAGATACACGGTTTTGATGACTAGGGTTATAGTCGTGGTTAAGTCTATGTGATTTTATTCTGGGTGATTGTATGCCTTATTGAGACTTTGTATTATATTTTGATATGTTATGTCTGAGACCTTCTTTGGAATTTTATGATGTGGTCTTATTAGGTAGTTTTGGGTATATACATATTTATTCATATTTGACTACTATGTCTGATGGTACGTTTTTGTATGAAACTTCAGAAGTTTACTTTGAAATGTGTTAAGTTTTAAAACAAAGACTTCGCCGAGAACTACAATACATTCGACAGGCGTTTCGTTTGTGCCGGGTTGACCAGACGGGTAGTTGAGTCGGAATTTGTTTGAGGATTTATATTCAGTGGCTAGGTGAGCGTCGGGTGAGGGATCCTGGCGTTCTCGTTTTGTTGTGTTGTCGGCCGTTTCTTGATTGTTGTATTTAGATTTCGAACTTTAGCACTTGTTGGCAATTATTTTTGTAATTGAGGGATCACCGGTGTTGCGGTTGTAGCCTTCTTAGGCGTTCTTTGTCTTTTTTGAGATATGTTGTATAAATGGAGTTGGTTGGTTAAATATATTTTTGATGGATTCGCGGAATTTTAAAAGCATTAACTACGGAATTTTAATTGTAAATCGAATTTTTGGATAAAACTCGTAGTTCTTTTAAGGCGAGTCGTCAAAATCCGGTATAAAAATTTGACTACGGTGTTCGAGGATTATAATGATTACCCGACGGTGACGGCGCAGGCGGGTCGTTCTGAGTCGGGTCGGGTCGGGTAGGTCGGGGGGTTGATTATGATATTTTTTTAATATTTATATATTATTTAAAAATTGATCCAAGTATAATTATTAAAGATATTCACATGTTATGTTATTTCCAAATGTATCCTAAAGAGCTATCATATGTATAATTTCTATTTTACCCTTGTATTAAATGAATTTTCATTAATTTTATTGTCAAAAAGTATTTTTTTAAGGGGTCGAGTCTGCAGGCAAGGAAGAGGATTCGTAGGGGCTGCTTGGGAAAAGTATAGAGGGATGCTGGGATGAGATAGAAAGTTCGGGAGCCGCGCCAGAAAATTCGTGATAGTTCGGGAGAGTACCGACCCGAAAGCCTTATGAAAAAAGGATGATATTTTTGCAAAAAAAAAGGTGATATTTTTTAAACCTAGAGTTAACAAGTGGGTATTCTTCCAAATTTCTCCTAATACGCTACATAGGATTTATTAAATACATAAGAATTAGTAATTCTATTTTTTTAGTTGTCGTTTTAGCTTAAATTTTTTGGTTTTAAAATAGTTGTCATTTTTTGCATAATAAATTGTATTTTTATATTTTCAATATACTTTTTTAACATTTTTATCTTTAAATTATCTACCAACCAATGACATAGTTTTAATTAATTGTCATTCTATATTTTCGATGTACTTTTTAACTATTTGTTTTTTAATATATGAGCAAATGAATAAAACGATAACTAAAAATGGTGGGAGGAGTATGTGTCTTCATGGTTCTCTCTTTCAATGTCCATCAAGTTAGATCTAAATCTCTATGCCTGGCCATTTAAATGACAATTAGCTGTCAGTACAGTAATGAAGTTGTCATCTTCATCATTCTGTTGGATCCAACTTTTATTTCACCACTCCGAGCAGTTAGCTATAAATAAAACTGTTGGATGATAATTAATTAGCTAGCTAAGACTGTTATATACTGTATGTAGTAAGACAACATAATTATATACTATTTATCTCAACAATGTATTAGCATGTCTAGATAAGTTAATGGAAATTAGTCACATGTCAACTTTTATTTACCCTTATATATTGATCAATCCCAAATCGGGATTCAAGCAATCAAGGTGAAGAATTTTATAATAATACATGATTTATAAAAAAGAAATAGACATTTTAATCATCATGCACTTACGTCTAATATCTGGTTAAATATTTTATTGTATTCAAACATCATTTTGAAAAATCAACTCTATAATTTACCTCACATATGATAATAATTTTTAATATGGATATGTGATTATAGGAATTGATAAAGAAATTCCAAAACGAATAGAACCACTTTCATATGTGTGGTATATGTAAGTAATAAACCTTAGTACGGAGTACCTTTTAGGAAAACAATGACTATGCCAAATGAATGCATTAATATGAACGAAGATCAATATGTGTATTACTGACTTTTGATTCGTTTGAAACCTTTTTTCGTTTTGAGAATTTGAGTGCTTTTATTGCTCCCGAGCAATATTAGATTAATAGATTTATGTTTCATTTATGCGAGATAATTACTAAAATGGTCTCAGATAATATGTGTAAGTTGCATTAATATTTTAGTCTCAGTAAATGTTTGGTCCGAGCAAATGATCTTTGTAACTGATATAAAAGATACACTTTCGTCCCTCTTTTGACAGAGACATTAAATTTTTGAGAAGAAAAGAGAATTTAAAATGCGGCATTTCCTGATATCGTTGGTAAAGTGCCTTTCGATAAATCTTAAGTGTTAAAAATTTTATTTTAGTACAAAAGTGTTGTGTAACCCGGCCGGTACCTCACTAGTTTAAATTTGCAATCGATGTTAAAATAAGGGTAAAATGCAGCTTTTTGTCGCATTCTGAGGGAGCCAATTTAGCATATCAAAATATTTATTGGGAGGAAAGTGCAATTTGCACATATTATCCTAAATCATTTTGATAATTTTCTCCATTTCTGCTTTGGAGAATTAAATTCAAATAATATAAAAAAGGTTGGTGGCTCGGCTCGGGTCATAGTAGATTTGGCTCAACATTTATTTGTTTGCTCTAAAGTTTCAACTAGCTCGAGTGCTCAACCACTAATATAGATCTAGTCTATGGCTTGATAAGTCGTCAAACGAAGGCAAAATAGAATTTTTTTTTCCCCTAAATTAACTCCCAATTATTTCATTCGAATTTAAAAGATCCATCAAAATATGGGCCAAATTGTACTAATATGACCACTAATAAAGTGTAACTAATTTCTAATAATATATCTAACTGATATAATTATCAATTACGGTGACTAGAAACAAAATTATAATCAAACCTCGGAGGCTCGGTGTAACACATACATCGCGTGATGAGCAAATTCTTCAAAATAGTAAAAGTGGCGTCGAGTTGCCGATTTGATTCACGATAGTAACCAGCGAAGTAGCGAGTTTAATCCACTTAAGTGAAGCAAAGTGTGACACTGATAAAGAGATAATGGTTTCGTCTTGTTTAATGGTGAAGTCATCTTTGAAGAGCCAAGTGAATTTTGAGGTCAGGACAAATTTTGGAGCAAAAATTGATATTTCCAGTAAACTCCACCGTGTAAAGAGGTTATGTGACTTTTATTAGTGGGCGGGATTATTATTTTATTCTTGCCTAATTTTTAATATTAATGTTTTATTTATTTTTTCAAATTTTACCAAAAACTTTATTGAAATATTAATTTGGCCTCAAATTAGACCCTGTATATCTCAAAATTCAATTTTGACCACGAATTAATTGGCTAAACGGCCGATTAAAAGCCCAAACCCGGGGCCAGATTATCTTGAGGCCCAAGTGTGAAACTTTTCGTATCGGCATGAGGCCAAACTTCTTCTGAGGCCATTTATTGGAAGCTGAAATCTGTTTTAGTCTTGAAACCCCAAGGAATCGTTTTGACGATTAAGCTCTTACTTGTGATCATTGAGTCAGATCCTCTGTATCCTAACATATCTATATATAGTTCTATGGGTTTTTACCAAACGCAACCTGGGCATATTTATATGATCAATCAACAAGTTTGTTCTTTATTTTTGTTTATCTTATCACAATCTATTCACTTAAATTTCGACTTTTTCGTGCAAATGAACAAATGAGAAGAATGCACGTTTGGTAAATAGAGCTGAAAGAATAATAGTATAAAGTTATCAGAATAAAACATATGATTAAGCTGCTACACTACCATTGGTTCCACTACCATTGGTTCACCGGTATACTATGCAATCATTTCTAATGTCCTAATAAGTGTTAAGTAATCAATGGCTGATTTAATCTCATTGTACTATTATAATATTTGATGACGGACAAAGCGCATAATTAGGCATATAACAATCAGTTCGAATAAGTTCCTTAACAAAGGTTTGCCTTTTCACATCACCAAACAAAATCATAAAAGTGCATGTAGATTTAAATAACCAAGATACGACAACATAAATATAATCAATATATTTTTAATTATTTGATGACGGTTATGAATATAACGAAAAATAAAGTAAAATGAGAGAAAATAATATCTGAAAGGATGATTATTTTATTACTTCTGTAATTGTATTGTATACAATCTAGATCTTCTATTTATAGAGAACTTCCAAATATATATCATGCTTGAGTAATTCTTTGCTTAAAATAAATAGCTTGATAATCAAAATGTATAATAATTTTCTAATGAATTAAATATAAACTTTCTTTGGTGAAGCCAAGGCGTCGCGATATTTTCATGCTTGATAGCGCATTTGGGCGTTTATAAAAGCAGTAATAAAAGAGACTTCGATGCGCGATGTAATCCGATTACCGAATATTTGATATATTTTTTTTTATGTTTGATTCAAAATTATTTTAAAATTGTGTAAAAACTTCACAGGTCCTTGAATTTTTTCTTATTAATATTTTTATTTTTGATTGGATACTTTGTCAAGAATAACTCTTTAAATATAATATAAAAAATTATAATAAATCACGATGTTCGTAGAGATCTTATCACCGGCGAAATGTCAATAGACAAATACAAATATTACTTTAACAATTTGATGTCATATGATTAAATAAATTGACAAATTAATCATCAATATAGTATAATCAAATTATTTTCTTTTATGTTAAATTGGTATGATTCAAAAAGTATAATTTAAATTTGTGGATCCCATTATAGAAAATTCATATCTACATGGAATTAAATATCAATAATAATAATTCTACACAAATCATATGATTATTTAACTAATACCTATTATAATAATAATACCAATATAGTCGTACATATAATAAACAATAATAATAATAATAATAATTCAACACAAAATATATGATTATTTAACTAATATTTCTTATAATAATAATAATAATAATAATAATAATAATAATAATAATAATAATAATATATTATTATTATTATTTAACAACTTACCGATTAGTAAGGATTGAAAATGACATATGATGAAAAAATCATATTGATGAAAGAAGTAATATGAGGCATATATGGCGTCGTGCGTGTATAGAGCATTACTTGGCTGGAGATAAATAAATAAAAGTTAATTAAAAAGTGTGATGCACAACAATTATAAAGTATATATGTCTAATGTATGTGAGACGCCCAAAACTCCATTGACACTTTGATTTAACGCTCTCTGTTGCCTTACCGGCTACCTCTGCTTGAATTCTGTTTCATCTTTTTCTTGACATCTTTGGAGTATAAAACTACAGAACATGGGTTACGGTGGAAGAATATTATTAGGGTAGAAGGGGTTTTGGTCGAGGAAAGTCGTACCTCTGAAGGCTCAGGAAAATGGCTATCTGCTTGATCCAATAGTGAAACTTGATCAAGATTGGATTAACATATTTGCGTGGATCCTTGTTGTGTGACTTGTCTGTGGCGACATGAACCATCCAGCCTTGGCCTTCAATTTGCCCGCGATCCACACGAACATTTTCAACATCAACCACAAAACTGTGCTTAGCGGATGTGATGTCATACCTTGGGGATCCTGATGGTCTGGTGATGTATTCGTAAGGTCATGACTTTTCTTTTCCTTGACACACTAACATTTGGGCTAACTATGCCTTTGATATTCATCTTATTTTCTTGTTAAATCCCATTTAGCCTAGTCATGCTTTATGTGATAGATTGTATTCAACATAATTATGATAGGTTGGTCCCCGGCCCTGATGATGAACACATTGAAAGCCTCTTGCTGATTATTCCTGAGTTGAGGGCAGTTTGAATTTGGCTGAATGCGCGCCGAGTCGTTTGGCTAGAAATTCTTCCGCGTGGTCTTGATTAAAGCTAAGTCGTTTTGTTTTTCTAGTTCTCGAGGCATTAAACAACGAAATTGCACCTCATGATACATGCGACCACGTTATCTCGGCAGAGGTTTACTTTGTTGTAGATCGCAGTTGTTGAAGTGTGAGGATCTTGTTCTTATGTATTATATATGGAGGGCGGAATGAAAGTATTTTGTTCTAAAGAGGATGAAGAGTGTATAATCCCTTGGTATGTGTCTGAAGTTGTGACAAGATGAATAGCTTGAGAGCGTTAAAAGAAGCTAAAAGACCTTAGGAAATGGCTGTTACACGGATTATCGAGGCAAGATTTTTTTGCCTAAGTGGTTGTATAGAGTGTACATGGGTAGAAGTTACAGTTGTAGTGATTGATTGGTATAGGTATTTTGTTTGATTTTTTTCTTTACAATTTATAGTTGCAATAGAACCGGGATATGTCTCGTTAAGCTACTTGTATTTTCTTTTACATTTTAACGTATAATCATAGTTTCTTGGAAAAAAAATTAATTTTAGGGGTTTGGAGTGTCGGTTTGGCGTCGGTAGGGTTAAATCGATGGCGTGTCGGTTTGGCGTCAGTTTAGTAAAGAAAAATACATTTTTCTTTGTTTTAATGAATTTGTAAGTAATATAATAAAGTATTATGTACAATAATCATTAGCCATATATTATTAAATATTATAATAGAAAATATTTATAGGCGTTAGCGTAATAGTCGATTGAGCTATAACTAGACTATTTATATATAGGCTTATATCATATTTAGTATTATCGACATGAATATTTTATAATATTTTATATTTATAATCTATAATAGTTAACTTATAACTAATTTTCAATAGAATATATTTAATATATATGGAATAATTAAATTAAAATAAAAAATTAATTTTTTATGGAGTATTTGGGGTTTAGAGCGTAGGATTTGGAGTAGGTAGGTTAGAGCGTATTCGGTCGGACGTCGGGGGTCGTTAAAGAAACCCGATGCCACGTTGTTTATATAAATCGAAGAAGCAGTCGGAATCGCCCTGGGCTTGACAAAAAACCTTCCCCTGCTTTTGACTCCGAATCGAGGTATGTTTGATATTGTTGTTATGTTGATTATTAATTCTTTTTCTAATAGGTAATGCATTGTTATTAATTCAATCATTCAATTATGATTTTTGATGTCGTTGATAATGGAAAAAATTGGTTGTCGGCGCTTTTGTGATAATTGTGGTGGGCGTTTCACAGCCTTGCCCATGGCAATTATTAATTTTAAGTTAGGTACTTTATTAAAAAATTCAAGTTCGTACTTTATTAATTTTATGTGTTATACTTAATTAATAGCGACTTCCATACACATTTGAGAAGACTAACATCGAGCTCGAGGGATCTTGTCGGTCTAGAATGCTGGGAGATTCTCAATTTTTTGGGATGACCATATGCGGAGACCGTTCAGGGCGTCGAAGTCGGTGTTGTAATGGAAGTGGCATGAATTTTTCCACATATCGTAGGCGTCGTTTTGACCGATCAAATGGTGTTCGAGATTGATGCGGAGCGTAGTCACCAACAATCTTTGTTGTGTTTGAAGTGAATGTTGAATGTTGTGTCGAACTACGTATTTTAATGTGGTTGAATGTTTAGATATTACGGTTAGTGCGAGTTTTCAAAATATGTAACATTTAAGTAGAATCTAGGTATAATTGTCGGTTGGCATCGGTTTCATGTTATAATTTTTTATTGACCCAAACAACTAGTGTCTAGCGTTTTAGGATATAGACACTTATGGGGATCAGAATAAATTTAACAAAATATCTGGCTGCCCCAGCTAAAAATAAACACTTCCCTAAATAAAATAACACTTCCTCTAAACTATCTTTAATATTTTGACGATTGAACCCTAAACTATCTTGGCTTGTCAGATTTTCTTCGCGATTCAAAATCCCCAAGGGTTAAAGAGTATGTTTATTTTATAATTATTTTATACAATGTTTACTTGACTAGTATGTATCTTGATTGTTATTTTGAATGTATCTGATATTTTTAAAATTATTTTATCTGATGTTGTGACTAGTTCAATGTTTTTTAATTATTATGTAAATTTAGTTTAATTTGATATATTTGGGAAATTATTTGAAGATGAATCTCTTGGATGTATAATCGATAAGTAGATGGGATGACTATGTGAATCTGCATATATCTACATGGTTTAGTGAGTTTTTAGGTTGGAGAAAATCATGCTTTTGTGAGAGAGAGGATTATGTGGAATAATAAGATGTCCGTGTAAGAGGTGCGAGGAAATGGCGGAGTGTATGATATTAGTCGAGTGGAATGCGTTTCACATATCCCAATAGCTTTGTGGAAAGATATTACGTTTGGGAGTACCGTAGGCGAGGATTATTATATCTTTTCCATATTTCACGATGTAGTAGAACGTCTTGTGTTGAATTTGAGGGAACCAATATATGCATATAGTTGAAAGATGGTTTTAAGCGAAGATGGTTTAAACTTACGTCGTGGGGAGGCAGATTTGAATTTGGGGGAGGTGCTCACAATGAAAACCAGGGCGGGACTAGGCAGACTCGAAATATAGCGAGAACATTCATGATTTGATGTGGGGTGTAAACCCGGCCGTTATGGGATAGTTGTACTAAATTTACTAAGTTATCGATGACAACTTACCGGTTAGTTAGTCTAAAGTCTAAATCATGAATATCATGACAATATTTCCAAAAGGTAGATTTCTTTAATCAGAGTAGTCTTTGTCTAATAAGGAATAGAAGCATTCGAATGATTTTACATGAGGCAAAAAGATTGTTAAGTCGCTTTGTTCTTGCCTAAACAAAAAATTAAATTGCTTGTGTGAATAATTGTATGTTGTTCTGAAGAGGATGAGCCGGGTTATGCAGCGTGTATCGGTTTTGTGGAAGGTAGATCGAGGAAAGAAGGGAGGAACAACGTAAGGCGATTGCGAGAAGTATTATTTGATATACGTGCCGTTAGCCCGCCAAATACCGGCGATTGTATGTGTGTCGAGGAAGACGACTTCGGGACATGACATGGCACCCGTTTGACCCCGGATAGATAATGGGTGGATGATGCTGGGGATGGAGTAGTGTGGAAATATTTTGATGCAACATATCCATATTTTTGACAAAGTCGAAAATATTTGCATGGGTTGTGTTCGATAGTTTTAGTCTTTTTTGTGGCAAGTTTGGACGCCAATATTCCTGTTGGCCATTTATTATTTATTATTGTCTGATTTATCCACTTAGGAATTGTGCATGAAGGAGCCATATATGTTCTTATATCTAGTGTACCCACGGATCGCAAAATCCGGAAAGATATAAATATTTTCTCCGACCACCAGTTGGTGAGTTGAGCGAGTTGTGGCATCTCTTGGTGTCGAGGAGGCGTTCGTCGTCAGGGACAAACTTTTCGGGCTGTGCATGAAGCGACTTCTGCGGGAGTAAAGTATATAATCTCGTATCTTTGTTGGATCCTGATGTGTTTGGGTAGGGAGGCCTCTGGAACACGAGAGTCCGGGTTATAATATTGGCCCATGGCCAGTGCAAAAGAAGAGTATATTCTGGGATTTGAGTTATTGGTCGACAAACAAAATCGAACCTGGCATCGACTTATTGCATACAAAAGAAAAACGATAGTGAAAAGCGGATTACCTTGTATAATGGATGTTCGGAAAAAAACAAAAGATAATGAATAGGCGAGATTAACCTCGAGACTCGTGTTCGACCCCCGAATGCATATACGGAGGACATTAGAGTAAGGAGGAGAAGCGAAACCAAAAGGCTTTGTATACACTAACCCAGCGTCAGCAGCGAAGAGTTCGAAATAGTGCTTGCGTCTCGAGTACGTGGATACGAGCAACGTTGCGAGATGTCGGCGAAATGTGAACCGGCGGGCGAAAAGTCACGATGTGCATATTATTGTGCAAGTACTTAACGCCTTAACTTGACATGTATCGGCGATCAATATAGGGAAACCGTAACTTGAGTGGTGTTATTTCTTTCGCTGACGTTTCAGCAATGACTCTTGTGTGGAGCGTGTTTAGGGCTTTCGTGCGTAATATTGTTGAGATAATTTTCAAGGTGGAACAACGTTCCCGCTGACGTTCTTTGATGTGATGGAACGCTGCAATCACATTTGCTATAACAGGCGTTGAATGGAGGTCACGTGCGGTATAGATGGATATGCTCGTTTAAGTCCCAAGTATTTGACTTTATTAATATATGTTAAATCTTGGTTTATATGTTTAATTATTTAATTAAAATTCTAAATGTTTATGTAGATTCTTAGGGGGATTGAAGAAAATGGTAAGGCAAAGGATGTGTTGAAGATTGATATGTGAAGTGTATTTGATTGAGGTTTGGTTGTTGATGTGCCGGAAGGAATTGAAACCGACTTAAATGCGTCACAGGAGGCGATGTACGAATGAATCGGAAGGCAACTACTTTGCCGATATTTCGTTACTGGGGGTGAGGCAGTTTGAAGTGAAGCTTGTCGTCATTTTATGAATCGCGAACAATACCGACCCTTCGTTCGTATATTACGTGAGCAGCGCCCCAATGCAGGTACGCCGGTAAGTGTATATTTAATGTTCAAATAAATGAATTTGTATATAATTGTAATAGTTAACTAAACAAAATAACTTATATCGGAGGATGTAGCATGATTTGCTCGAAAAGTGCTGACCCTAAGTTAGCAGGAGAACCAGAGATAAATCCCACCGGCGTGAGCAAAAATTTCGGTACATGATTTGTGACTATATCTGAAAATAATAATATGGAGGCAGTGCTGCGCTTTCCGGGACAAGCAGCGAGGTGAGAATTTATATCCGCGTGGCCGTAACGCTTTCATATATATTGTGTATATGTAAGTTGTATAGTTTTTACTAAATGAGTTATGTATGTGATATGTGATATTGAGACTTGCGACGTTGAGTATTGTTATTTATTAAACTGTGATATGATCAGTTGTGAAATCTGAATTGTGATATCTGATGTTGTGATATCTCAGTTGTGATATCTGATGATGTGATTTGTTGTTGAACTTTATTCCGGTTAGTTGGTACTGCAAATGCGGGGTTGAGTTGTTTTCCCGTTCTTTGGAGTAAGAAATGACAGTAAGCGTCGTTTTTCTTTTCTTCTATTCGAGGAGTAAGACTCTAATAGAGGTCGGGCTCAAGTTATTGTTCAACTTTGTGTGATATACTGGATGTTATTGACTATGCGTGTGATAGTTTATTCGTTGGATTATCTGATATGATTAGGTTATCGGTATTATTGATTATTTGAGAGATGGATTCTATTAAATTGTTAAGACTATATGTTTACATGTGCATATATGTATGATTAGTTATGGTTCGTTATATAAATATTAGATTGAGAACTTTCAAGCTACGCCCCTTTTATTTGGGACCCCAATTTTTGTAGTTGAGGCTAGGAATTAGTATCCTAAATGAGTACGATTCGGGCGGCCCAGGATATCGCCGGCGGTCTTCTTCTTACGATCGCCGTATTTTGTAGTAGGTGTTGTGTATTTTGATCACGTTATGTATATATGTTTTGAGGTTGGTATAAATGTTGTCTTAGAGACTTTTGAGATTATTATTGAGCGATATTTTGGTTGTATATTTTAGCACATTAGTTTTCACCACCGGTACCACGATAATTACGATGTAGATATTACTAACGTCTTGGCCTTGGAGTGCGGCCGGCTGAGGCGGATTCGTTACAAAGCGAGCACATAAAGATGACTTGGCTTTTATCACAGCGTCGCCAGCGAAACAACTATCTTATCTTCGTTACGTCGGCCCGAGTAGAGAGCATAAGTATTGGTATATTCACATGAGCCGAATCTTTAGAAGGCGAATCTTTAAGCCTCTTGATTGGACTTCATGTATGCAAAATGTTGTTGTGTCGACTTTAAATATTGAAGATATCTTTTAAGATGAAGCAAAACACTTGCCGATTATACATTGATCCAAAGTATTCAGGCGATGTTGACATGTTGGAAAGCGGGGATGTTCAATTTGTTGAAGATGATTTGGGACACAATGATAGTGATCTTGATCACAAGAGTCAGGACTACTGGGATAATGATGTCGACTCGGAGGCAATTTGTTTGGGAGTGATACTAGTATTGACTGCGATGCCTCGGAAGACTATTAGGATCGATGTTTTAATTTTAAGTTTTCATGTAATAATTGCTTTAGGATTTGTATTAAGCCTCGTATAACGTTGCGAAATGTAGTAGTCATTTTTTTTCTTAACTGTTGTGTTTTTTGATGTGTGTTTTCATGTTGTGTTGTGTTTGGATATTTTGTTATGATTGCGGGTTGTGTAAGTTGTAAAATGATTATTTTTTTTATTGATGTCTGCTTGTCACGGCGTCGATTAAATTGGGTGGCGTCAGTTCGTGCAATTATATTTTCGGAGTAATGTCGGTTTAGTGATCGAGCTTTAAATTTTCGAGGATTCTTGCTAAATTCTAAAGTCTTGAAATTTAAATATTTTATTTTTGTGAGATTAGGTTTCGTAGAATTCGTGGAGTCGCTCGCGTTTCGAGAATTAAACGCCATACATATAAACACTTGTCAGCATGGTAACAAATCCACAACATTCTTTACACCGTTCATGATTTATTTTGTTTAATTTTTTATTTTTATGTCTCACTAATCTTCTTATTATGTTTTAATTTTGCTTGTAGGGAATTAAGAGATAATTATTTTGTTACATTTTTTGTATGTCTAAATTTTTTTTGTCTACTAATCTTCTTATATTGTTTCATTTTGTAGAAAAAATTGAAAAAGTAATTATTTTTATTATATTTTATGTCTCACAATTATTTTGTTTAATTTTTTTACATTTTCATTTTTTTATGTTGATAATAATGTTGTTACACGTTTTATTGTAGGAAAAATTATCAAATCCAAAAAAAAAAATAAGGTACTTTTTTATGTTTATGTTGTTATTTATTATTAATGTTTGTGTTATTATTATTTTAGTTGATGTTAGTTTAGGTATTGTTTGTGATTTTTTGGGTATTGTTGAAATTTTAGCGCAAAGTTTCTAAATGTTCTTATTGTGCATTTAACGTTATTTTTTTAATATTTACCCGTCGTAGCGTCGATGCAGCGTCGGTCTTCAAAACGTTTTATCCAGGTCTTGGCGTAGGTATTAAATAAATAAAAAATAAATTAAATAAAAACTCAGCGTCGGTGTGGCGTCGGTTTAAAATAAATTAAAAAGAAATTAAAATATCATGGCTTGTCGGATTAAGCCGGTATTTAATAAATCAAAAAGAAATTAAAATATGACATGGTTTCCGTCACCATTGGTATTAAATTAATCAAACATAAAAGGTGTGGCGGGTTAGTGTCGAGCGTGAACCCAAGCGGTCAGCCCGATTACGATGGCCAGAGCGTTAGATGACAGGCGTCGATTAAGATCAATAATGATCGGTCGGGCGTCGTGAAAGTCTTCACGTTGTGTCGTGTCGGTGGCCAGTGTTACGTTGACGTTATTAAGGATCAGTGCAGCTGTGTCATTATCCCGAAGCAGATTTTATGATTAGCTCTATAGCATTTCATCATAAGTGATATTACCAATTTTCTTCACCGCTACTTAAGTAGCATATGTAAAATATATAGCTTGCTTTCGGGACAAGTGCTATCTAATAAGTGATCATTTGGACAGTGTTTAACCACATAATCATTATCTAAATTACATTTATCAAAAACATTAAGCTCTATTAAAGAATTTTACTTAGCACTTTAAATATGTTCCATCAAACATATAGAACATGGTCTTGTCCAAACACGATTGTACAATTTAATTTAATACAATAAATTTGATGTAAGCTGACGATGAATTTAAGACGAATGATGTACATACAATAGTTAATAATCCTTTTAGAGATCTCTTATTGCACTAAATAATCCACAGTATATATATATATATATAAAAAATTAAATTAAGGGTAGATCAATGTTTCAATTTTCTTTTCGAAACAATGTCATTTTCTATTGTCCGCATCAAATCAGATGTTGAGCTGTAACGAATCAGATATGTGAGTACTAAGTATCAATACAAATGGCAATTTTAGAAAGAAATACAACCACAAGACTGAACAAAGAAAAGATGCTAATGAGGAAATGCACTTCAATGCATACATCACTCAATTCTCTCAATCAGATAGCTAGCAAACAAAGAGGAGAGATTCACACAATATTGGTTCAATCTCCTGCTTTTTTTTTTATTATTTTTTTGTGTGAAACATTTTGCAACGCCTTATGGAAAAAACATGCCAAATAAATATATGGTCCCCTCGATCAAAAACTAAACAAATTACTATCCTTCTTATACACAAATCTTTTCTCTTTGGCTTTCTTAAGATTCCTTCTCATATGGGTATTATTTGGTCCCTCAACTAAACAAATTACTACCCTTTTATTTCAATTTTTATTTTCTTTATTGGCTTTCTAAAGATGACTTTTTTTCTTTTTCATTGTCTACCTTTTAAATATGCCTTCCATCGGACATCATTTTCTTACAAATTAAATTGTACATCATGCATTCATCATATCTAACTAGAAAAGACATTCATACTCAATACGTGATTTATATAATTTCTTAAATTAACGAAAAATAATCATTATACTCGTGATAAACATATCAATGAGGTAGATGATTATTTATATATATATATATATTACAAACAGTATTTTGCTGTATAGATATATAGATACATAAGATGAAGCAGCTAAGAAAGCGGACGGTGCATGATACTAAAAAGGTCCCCTCCCTCTTAGGTACCTAAAGTTAATAAAGGCTCTTACAACATTTAGAAACTCTCACTAACCTTTCTGCTGGATCTTCTTGCATGGTGGTGTAGTGTGGTGGCTTTGGCGTGATATTATTCAATTTGCATCTCCCCCCACAGGGACCACCTCACCTCAACTTTTGTTTTCATTAGTTTATGAGTTTTCTACAATTCTACTGCTTTTTCATTCACTGATTCTCTATCTTTAATTTATTATCCCATCAAAATTTATGCATACATTATTATTTAATTTTGTCTTGTTTTGTTTTCCACATACATCTCTATTTATACCCACTTGGGGTTCTCTTTATTTTTCATCATCTAAGGCCTCAACATAATGCCTTTCAACTTATCTCTCTCTCTCTCTCTCTCTCTCTCATATTCTACTTCTTCTTCTATAGCTTATTACATAATAATAGCTTCAAAATGAAGTTCTAGTTTTCTTCTTGATATTACATCAATCATGCATCAGTATCAGTTGAAGCTGCCAGCATGATCTAAATTTTCCTCCTTGTTGAGTAGAGATCAGATCATGTGGTAGCTTCACCCGTTACTGGTTTACATGAAAAACCCTAATTTCCCATTAGCCCTTATAATTCCAATCTATTCTTCACATTTAACACAAGTTTTTTGGCACCTAATGTTACAACCTAAACATAATGATATTATTTGGAGTCATATTTGTATATATGTTCAATTCTTTTTTTTAACATTATTTTGTATCCTATTATATTTTCTTGGGGTGTCTGTTTATGTTTTATTTTGTGCAGATTCTTAATAACTTTACAACCTTAATAATGGATTCTTTGGTTCTGCCACGAGGAAATTCCTCTCTAGAGCAATTTTCATGATGATTAGAAGGTGAGTATTAAATCAAATTAGAGGAATATCTATCTTACCTAGATTTACATCCATCCGTACTCTGTTTGCTTCTATTCACACAAGAGAAATCACGTTTCTGGCATCATCATTTTATTAACAATATACCTTCTGAAGATTTTCTGTTCTTTAATTGCAAAATAATTAAAAAATAAAATTTGGGTTTTTATATCTATGTTTCTCCCTAAGGATTCATTTAACTTAATTTCATAATTTGTAGTATACTCCACGGTCTTAGCGGCTACCTAAAACAATTAGTATCTCAACATTAATTAATCGGTGGAATAATATACACCGAACTATCAATTTAATTTGGATCCAATTTGATTTTAATATTGTACATATATTTATTTTCGAACTATTTGAAAATATATTGATGATATCTTCAATGAGGAGGACTTTTTTCTTTTTTCGTTTCAAATGGAGCAATGGTATTGAGAGGGAAGAAATTGATTTTTTATTTTCCGGAAATATAAATTAGTTTTGGCCTTATATATGTATTATCGCTTTCAGATTCTTGGTTCATTCACTATCTTCAAACCTTCTTTTGTTTGATGCTGTTGTAACTATGATAAGGAGAATATGAATATTCATTTTCTTTAATTTTTTATGGTGACACTTCTCAATTGTGTGCTTGCATATTGAGGTATGCAAGTCTAATTGACTAATTGGCTTTTTTTTAATGCTGCCCAATTCAGATCTTGAAGGGCATAATACAATTATTAAATCTTCAATATCAAGCCAGCCAAGTAAAAAAATGAGGAATGAGCTGATAACGAATGAGAACTGTTTAGTGCTGAAATATATATCTAGCTCATACCAGATATTAAAAAAAATCAATTTAAAAAAAAATATGAAGATAGACTCTATCTCTTCTTCTCAATTTAACTTGATGTTTTCAATAAAATGTTCAAGCCAATTTTGAAACAAAAATTCACCTCTATAAATTTTAAGTTTAATTAAAATGTCCGTAGAAATTGATGATACTTTAATTTGAATACACTTCAATTATATATTTCAAAGTTTTGTACATTAAAACTTATATTTAGAAAAAACTAATTTAATGTTAATACAAAAATGATATAGTAGTGGTTGATGTATGTCTAGCTTGACAACATTAATTAGAATATACCACTAGAATGTAAATATAGACTTCATTTGATTGGGCATTTAGGGTGAAGCATATATTAATTATCTTTAAAAAGCTTGAGTTTTGTGACATGTAGCCTGAGGAACTAGTAAATGTTACATAAAATATGACTATGGGTCCCTTAATCTTGAGTTCTCAATATATTTTATTACCTTGCATCTTGCTGATCATCATCATATTCATGTAATTCCTCCTATTTACATAATTACATCTTTCTATCATAATGATGTTATAAACTGTAAGTGTGACATTTAGGGTGTTTGGCCGGTCAAGCTTTTTAATTTTTTATTTCTGATATATAAAATGGAGACACACCAAACAAAAAAAGCTTGCTTTATTACTGCACGAGAATATAAATGATCATTGGACTTTGTTTTGGTCCAATTATTCACAATAATCCCATCCAGGCATTTACTACTGGATACCTAGCTCACTGCATCACTGGTTTGCTAGCTATGTGCATGCCTGTAGGTGTGGTGTTGTTTTACAAAAACATTGATATGTACACAGGAGAATGAATTATTGTCTTGCCTCTGAAGCATTTTATCTGTTTCAGAGCTCCTGTTAATCTGTTATCCTGTTTGGAGTGTTTGGTTTAGACATTTAAGGATGAATAGTATCATCCTGTTAATCTACATATTCCACTTTGAATATAATTTTTTTAATACATAATTACTAGTAATTTCATTTTTAAATAATCATACATTCGTATAACTATTTATGTTTTCCTCAAAAGAGTCATGGCATATGATATATATATATAAGGTTTTTTTTATAATTAAAGATCGATAATTAATATATAAAAAAAAATTGAGATTAATTATTGAAATTATTAAAGTGCGGCGGTGGGCCGCAGGTGGTCACTCCGATCACTACATGACGTGGCGTTTTGTTAAGATAGTGGCCATGATTGTTGCCTTTTAATTCACAATAACGTCTCAGTTTAAAGCAATGGAAAAATTATGTATTTATCGAGGGGTAGAAATTTACCAAAAAAAAAGTGTAATCGTCTCTGATATAAAATGTTATGTTGTGTCGTATTGAGGATGAAGTGATAAATTGCTATTATCTGGGACAATTTTGATTATTAACTTTAGAAAAATTAATTAGAACACCTATTTCCTTCAGGTCTACGGACGGATATTTCAAAAAAGAGATGCTTGATTAACAAGAACAATATTACAATTCAAACCGTACTAGACCTAGCAATTACAAAAAGATCCATCTTGGCTAACAAAATAATGAGATAATTGTCGAAATGTGGTCTCAATAATGGTATCGAGTTGAATTTTAAGTAAAATAGTATCATCATATGAGTTTAATCGCAAATTAGCGCGAAAGTTGAGCTTTGGTCTTTTTGTGCGTCGGCGTTTAATACCGAGAATGTTTAGATTTAAAGGAACTCATTGGTAAGTTGGGAGATGAACCACAATCTATACAATTGAAGTGGTTGAGGTAGCGTGAGTTATGGGTTATAATATTAGAATGAATGATCGCTTTACTGATAAGTATTGCTAAGATTGAATGGTTAATATCATGGACACAAATTACGTTAACATATTAAGTGTCACTCAGTACAGGCTCGTTTTTATACTAAATCCATGTATGGTGCTCTTGTGTTTAATAATCAAATCATATGTTCAAAATTGTGACTAAGTTTGAGATTAGGTTCTAATAGGTGTAAAGTTGTACATTACTCGTCAATTATTTTTATTGAGTTACACTTTGTGATAATGGACAATTAAATTAAATAGCAGATGATGACCCAATTACAGGGTATCTTATATATAAAGAAAAATTGAGATTTTAAATTGAATTGGGCCAATATTAAGTTCTAAGTTATTAATCATTTTAAAAAAAAATAAAGATAAAATTAGTTTCATCGAGTTTAATCGCCACTTCAGTTTCAAACCATAATCCAGAAGTCAATATGGTTTGTACATGTTAAGCGATGTGAAGGGGTGCATTAATTCGCGAGAATCATTTATCAACTTTGGGAATATGGATTCCTGAGCCCTACTGGTAAATTTATAAATACATCTTTAGTATTTCTTTATATCTAGAAAATACCATTCTGGCCTACTTAAGAGCAACATGTTAGCGAGAATAATACAGGCTAATATTAACATGATGATGATTGGAAAATTATGCAACAGTCATGGCAAAATAAAACAATCTGGCCAGAGATCGAGATAAAATGTATATAGCGAAATTTTTCATGGCGATATATTCAATGTATGCGTATGAATAAAGTACTTAAATATGACGGATGTTATCGAAACCTGCCGCGAAGTCTCCGTTTGATTCCTTGGCTTGTATACTGGTGGTTACTCGATTAGTCCACCGCGGTAGCGGTTTGAACCCGCGATTTAGTTCTTTAGAATCGCAAGAGATGAATTGGAGAACAAATGGAATAACCTTGACTCAAAGTAACGAAAGAGGGGTGGGCGGTGGCCTTTTGAGAGAAAAGAGATAAGCAGGTTTTCCGTCTTATGTTAAAAAGCACCATAACTCTTTCCTTTTTAAAACCGAATATTTCGACTACGTTTAACCAATGAACAGACTAAGACCGTTAACTAACTAGAAGCTAACGAGTGTGTGTAATTATAGAGTTAATCATCAATTGAACTAACAAGTTAATTGATTCGGTTTAATCCAATTTATAACATTTACATCATCCGATGTAAAAATACCGATTAGATTGCTCTGGATTGATTTTAATCATCTCGATTTAGCAATCACGATTTAATTTGTAGAAATAAGTTCTTCAACACCGGGCTCAGGATAATATTATTTGTATAATAATATATTTGGTATTATAATTATTATATCAGTTATCACATTAGGATCAACGATACGTATGCTGGAAATATTATCATGAGTATCCGATTCGGTAATTCCTGATTACTATTTAATGAACACTTAGTTTGAGTAATCTCGTTGAACTAAAACTAATAAATGGTGTTACCATAATTGTCGTAACGGGCATAATTATAGAAATCAAAATCTTCGATTTCATGACTACCATTCTTAATTTGAATGATTACTTTACAATTCCTTTATCAGATCCTACAGTAAGTATAGGCTAACCATAAGAGGTGTGTCATAAATCTACATGGCTTTAACTTTCTTAGTTGAAGCCCAGATGGTGTTATGGCATCCCGTAAACCAATGAGTCCCCGAGCTTCGTTGAGAGGCTGAGATCGCGTATGCTCGAGGATGGATAAATCACTATAATATATCGACACTTTCTTTGCTATAATCGCGTGTAATCTAACGTATGCGTTATAGTCATTTAAAGGCGGGCGTTTGATATAGTCAAGCACCTTTCGTATAACATAGAAGTAGTTATATCACCTTGGAGTCTAAGAATGGTAAAACTTTCGCAGTTCTAAGAAAATATCATGGGCAGAGATATCATGTCTTATATTTTGTGATGATAGAACTCTACTCGGTTATGCTGTGTTGATGAGGCCATAAGATTTAAGCTTCTGGCTCCCTCGATTGGAAAATCGATCATCAATTGATATCGTGGTCATCAAACAGCATTAGACTATAAATGTCGACCAAGGTGAATGGATGCCTTTATATTTCTAGACTTAAAAGTTATGTCGATACTTCCAAGTTTCCTCTCTAGAAATTGTATATGGTAGGCAGGGGGATTTCAATTTTTCACTCGACAAGGACATAACTTGAGTTATATAATAAAATTAAGACATATAAACTTCATAAACACGTAAACATAGTGAACAGAAACAGAAGTGTGATATATAAAGACCAAAATATTCAATTGTGTTACATGTGAGCAGATATACTAACTCCATTGAATGTAACACCCGGCTCAAGAACCTTGTTGTCTAAGACCAATGTTAAACGCATATTCATCCACTTTGCCTAAGGTGGTGGTTTGGTAAAGAGAGAGAGGTCAGCCAGTAGTCTCTGTTGCTTGGAACTTCTGAAGACAACTGGCTCCGCTGACAATGGGTTCGAGGCGGCATGATTAGCACCTAGTAACAACCAACTAAATCGTCTCAGCATATCGAATGCATCGTTAGTTCTTCTCGGGATAACTTAGGATGTCTTTCCTTTCTGATCAGTGGCTTTCGCTTGGATCGGCTTGGTATCGGCTGGTGGCGCTCGGTCGTATGACACGTCGGTCGTGTCTGGCGGCGTGGCCGATCGTAGCGGACCCTATAGCCAAGGCGTGGAGTATGTCATGCATTTGTTCATCTCGGCGCTAGTGGTGGGGCCAGGCAGCTTCTTTGAGTTGAACTCATTGTCTATAGGGAGATAACTTTTCTTGGAATCGTTCATTTGAGCCTTTCAACTGCATTTTGTCGATAAAGTGTCAGGTAAAGTCGATAAGCCGGTTGGCTTGATGCCGATGAATTGGATTGGAGGAGATATTCGGCTTCACTTGGGTCGCCGTTTGAGAAATGTCATGACGATACTTGACTAAATTGATAACTCTACTTTGTTTCCAATAATTAGTATGTGATCGGCAATGAAACTATGAATATTACATGCTTGCGTATATCTGAGATTCTTAACTGCACCCGATGGATCAAAATCTTTTGATTCTTTACCAAAGCGAAGGTTCAACTATGGGATGCTTAGACCATGAATGGACCTATGTACCTTGCAAACCTTTTTTGAATTCTGTAGGACATGTAAAGCTAGAGATTATTTTTCGTTTGTGTCTCTGAAGATTTCCGTTCGGGAAAATGGTCTTTTACATCCGTTGCCGCGTTTCATTAATCATGAGAATCTTTGGAATGGCTAGATTATCGAATGAACTTGCCATAGTCAGCGGTGAGCAGGTTTATCGTAGTTCGTATCGCCCAGACTTGGCGCGAGTGCAGCCTTGGCTTGGCAGGCCGTTTCCGTCTTGTCGTGTTCTTCTTGAATACCATTGCATTCAATAGGGCGAACCCCGTCGAACTGCAAATCTAACAAGGGACAAGCCTTGTTTTGTGTTATCGAATCCATCTCGAGACTTCGTGGTTATCAGCGTTATCGGCATCTTTGCTACTGTACTGTAGTAAAAGAGGTAGGCAAATCCTTTCAATCGCGAAAGCTTCACACTGACGATGCAGTTCTGACGATCTCTTATTGGATCTCACAGGGTTGGCTCCTCATGCTCACGTGGATCAAAATTGGATCTTAATATGCGAAGACACTAATTCTCGTGAGGTGTGTCGGTCGTCTATTTAGGTGTATTAGCAGTCATTAAATCGTCTTGAGTTTCCTCATTTGAACACACTTTACTCATAGCCATACGACAGATATTCCTTTTCAAGGAATGCTGCCGTCCCCAACAACCGAATATTTTATTCTAAGTATACCGTGGAGTAGGAACTAAAGTTCCTTTGATTAACCAATAAAAGTAAATTTATCGGAACTTGGGCTGGTTTATCTTTGTCAATTTCTTCCGTAGCTTTACAACTAATCCTCAAACTTCAATTTGAAACTTACCAATCGCGATTCACTTAGGCATTTTCCTCTCTTGATATAGTCGGACATTTAATGAAGTGTGAGTGATGCCTGCGCTTTTAGCTAGTGTATATTTCAATTAAGCAGTTTAGATAGGCTCGTCTTTTATCGAATAAGTAATGAGCAAAGTTGATTTCTTTGAACACAGCGTAATGTTGTGGTGTTCTACTTGGGAGTGAGTTGTGAAACAATACGACACTCTTGTAAGATGAGTATTGAACCCTTGACTTAAATATTCTCCTCTACACTAGACCGAAGAAGCTTTATAGTTTTGTTCGGTTGGTTTCTCTTCGTTATGAAATTCCATGGATTTCTAAAGTTTCATGTGTTTCATTAGATCTGTATAACCATTCATGTCCATCCCGATAAATGTAGCAAAACTCTTATAACCATCTCTTTATGAATGTTCATTATTAGCATATATTGGTTGTAAATTGAAATACAGTATAGCTCAAATCTAATGATGATTTAGTCATTTTGCTCGATGAGCCAATTTATACTTATAAAGTATGATCCATAATTGAAACCTCAGTCTTTTTAGTGATTGCTTGATATGGTTCTGTGACCTATTCGACAGCTGCGTAGGTATATAGGCTTTAAGCCGTTAGGCTTATACCTCATCGATGTCATGTTCCTCGATTGGCGTGTCTAAGAGTGCAAGCCTTTACGTCTTGGAGAATTGTATTACCATATTACTTTGCTTGCATAAAGATCTGTGGGATCACTTTGAAAATAAAAGAAAAACCCTTCATTATTCAAAACCAAAATGTAATATTCTGCTAAAAGCAGGTGTGTAGTAACATTGTTTAAAATTTCATACTGACCCAGGATGTAAAATTATTGATGGATCCCTCTTTTGGCCAATTTACTGACCTTAAAATCTCATTTACGTCGATCCATCTCTCTCCTCTTTTGGTAATTTCTGCCTGTTCTCCACATTAAAAGAACCTGATCAATAGCGCCCACGAGAATTCATTAGAAGTTATACAAATTTAATAACATATACGTATACCAAAATTTGAGTGGTGGTTAGACCGTTAACTATCTTCAAGAACTTCTTGCGGAGTCGGGCTTCCGATGACAGGGTTCCCATTAATGACATTTGTCCTCCTTCTGCTATTTCGCACCCGGCGGTCTTAGTAAACATAAGTTTCTTAGACCCTTGTGCTTTGAACTTCTTCTTCAATTTCTTCTTGTTTTGGACCACCAAAACAGAAGGAGTAGGAGTTTTAACCTTCCCAGTTAGATGCAGGCATTAGTGATCATCATACAGTTTGTTTAAAATAACTCAATTTGTACATATTGAAGTTCATGACAAACTGAGAGAACTTTTCTGGAAGATTTTGGGGATAGGTCCTGACACATTCTTTGAAATCTTTGGGCAGGACATTGAGTCGTTCGACCAGGCCTATCATTTTAATGACATGTGGGCTTGCTATCGAAGGCATGACGATGTCATATCTCATTGCTACATACAAATAACTCATCGAGTTCTTGGGTACATGTCGTATGGTTTCGCTTACTGTATTAGGTTAGAACATGGGTTCCATATTGGCTAGGATAAGACATTGGACATCTGACATCAAACTTGTGCTTCTGTGGCTTCCTTTTCCCATTAGTGGCTTGGCGTCGTTGGGTGGATGGGACAATGGTATTCCTTGTATTACGTTCTCTGCTGCCGAGCGCGATCCCCTCGAGTTTCGAGACGATAAATCAAAGTTGGTTATTAAACACTTCGAATCTTGAGACAGTGATTTCTAGGTGTGTTCACGGATAGCCATTTCAATTCTACAAAATAAGTATGTATGTATTGAGTTTAGTAATCTATCATAAATACTTACAAAATGAATTGTAAAAAGTAATACCGACTACTGAAATCTCACTGAAATATATTAGTATGCAAATCTTATCTTGGGATTTCAATAATAACATCTCGAAAAGATACTTCGGTAGTAAGGTTAACTAACCAATTATGTAAACACGACATAATTCTTGTGTTATATTTTCTGAACCTTTACGCAGTGTATCGCGTACATGACGTTAATTAAATCACCAGTTAACGCTGAATTAATGATCGTAAGCCAGCAGCGTTAGTGGAAATCCTTGACATGATCCGGTGTCATACTGGAATCACGATACTGGTATCGCGCCGTCCAGTGTGCTAGGGTTATCATTGATAAGTTCTTTAAATTGGCAATCGTTTGCTTAATTATTTATGGTGAGATTCATATTTGTTTAAGTAGTTAACTTGTCGCCCATAGCACATAATCAAATAGCCTGCACATCATGAAAATAAAACAATGATACATTTAGGAGATATATGATATGATACAAAAATAAACCTATTACGATACTTTTCAAGTCAATCTTGTGATATGACTTTTTGGAAACTTCAAACATGTGGTGGCTTGATAAATGTGATACTGCAGGTGGCACATTTAATTCTAAGACTTGTGGCAAAATAAACAAATGGCAATAAAATAATGGATTTAGACCGTGTTCAAAGCCAAGTGTATGATATATCCACTTTCAATTCTACGTTTGATATATATAAAATTAAAGCATAAACTATCCATTTAATAAATATATTAAAAGCGGTATGGAATAATGACTCATAAAGTCATTAATTCAATACAATTAAATATAAAGTAATGTGTCTTATCATATTTTATAGCTATTAAAACATGCATCTGATCAATACATAATTGAATGTACTTATTATGCAATAAAGACTAATTACGAGGTTGAAAATTACTCTAGGTATTCATTTCATATATATAAGATTAGCAATCGTATAGATAGTTTCCATTTGACACAATCATCATCACCAGCTCATTCAATTTAAATATCCTTCAGTTTTAAATTCAAATTTGAATTTCATAATTAAATCACATGAAATATGTATAATTAAATGCATTGATTATCATATATATTTTGTGTCGATAATTATTACAATAATCATTTCATATAATTTAACTGGGCCACTATGATTATATGGATTTTAATAAATAAAAATAAAAAGGACAAATAATAAAAGGTTAATGAATTAATTTATATCACCAAAATTATTAATTCTGATTATCATATAATAAAATAATAATAATTTAATAAAACTTGAAATTAATATTTCAAAAACCGAATTAGGGGTTTGTAACAACTAATAGGATGATGAAGATCGCGCGACGGACGACCGGCGCTTTGTGTCCACGGCGACAGCGCCGGACCTCCGGCGCCATAGGAGCAGCGTCCGGCGGTGTGGGACATCACGGTTGGCATTGGATGAGCCACAGCGACTTTCAGCCAGGTATTTCATTTCATAATTTCAATTTTCGATTTCATTCATTTTGACATTAAATCATCAAATTGTGAGGAACCTTAGACATTTTTATTGACATTTTCTGTTAGATTTTATAAAAAAATATTTCAATAATTAATTAAACAATTAACAATCGAGAAATCTCAAAATTATTTTGGGTCATAAACTATGCAAAATTATGAAATTTGTAGAGATAGTTAGTTCTAGTCACCACGGAATACAAAAACAAATTGGTGGAATTTTAGAATTTAACTTTCAAAAGCCTGAAATCAACAAAAATATTATCTTTAAATCAAAACATGTTTTCATGGCTGGCAAAACATGTATAAAACACATAGACTTTGAATAATATAAGCACATATTTATTATGCAGGTGATTTTATACTTATTCATGATTAAAATATATAATATGAAAAAAAAGATATAAAATAATGTTTATTCAACAATTATATATGAATGTAATCGAAATATATACAACTTAAGCATTAACCATTACTGATTGATACAACATTCTCTAATAAATAAAACAAATACAATCAAGATCGAATAAATGTAAAACATATATTGATAGCAATAACGTGTGAATCACAGTACTTACAACTGAGTTGATTTCTCTCAAAACCTCAGATTGATTCCTTAGCTTTTAAGCATGGTGGATCTCGATTAGTCAGCGCGGAGGCGGTTGAACCACGCGATTGGATTTGCTAAAGTCTGAGATGAATTGGAGAACAAATGGAATCAAACCTTGACTCGAGTAGCTCACGAAGAGGGGTGATGGCGCTTTTGGGAAAGAAGATGAAAAACTTAGGTTTAATCCTTATCATTCTATAACCTTTTAAAAGCCAGAATAACTCGACTTTCGTTAGAGTAGTAAATTCAGACATTATGCTAAAAGCTATGAGTGTGTAATTAACAAGTTAATCATCAATTGAACTAGCAAGTTAATTGATTCGGTTTAGATCAATTTATATTTTACATCGTCAATATAGCTCTCGATTAGATATCTGTTGATTTTAATGACTTGATTAGCGATAGAATCTAATTTGTACATGAAATGAGTTAGTATCTATATTCTGTCACTTTTTAGGTTGAGATAATAGTTGTAATAATATAGTGACCATTATGATTATCTCGATTATGGATGGGATCTAATAATTGACCATAACCCACAGTGAGTATCGATTGATAATTAAATTTTTCTTTATTGACATAGTTTGAGTAATCTGTTAACTAAAACTGGTAAATGAATTGTTACAACAATTGTACTTAGCGGACATATTATAGAAATCAAAAATACTCGTTTCCAACAGATTATGTTAACCTTGTTTTTTGTGTCAATCAACACCAACATGAATATTGTCTATTTATAAATAAACATGCTTCTTGAATGTTCGTAACCTTGAAGAGTCCAAAAACGTACTCAAAATGTCCTTCAGCCCAGACCTGAGTCTAAGAATATCCATGATGCAAGTCTTGATTGCGAAACCTGGTCATTGAGTGCAATGAGACTTTGGGGTCAGTAGCCTCTCGATGAAACCGTTCAAAAAACCAAAAATGACACTAACAAATGTCTACTGAAAATTTTCGGATCACCATTTGCTGACAGCCTTCACGAGGTTAAATCGTCCACGAATTCCCAGCTGGAAGGCGATACCAACTTGACGCCTTAGCACGATCGAACATTATTGAATGACACCAGCAAACTACGAGCAGTTTAGATATTACCTTTACTCCGTTTGACTTTACTCTCATTTTGAACAATCGCTCCTCTTTTATGCTTTGGGGCTGGAAAATCTCAAACTCGATTGGACATCAAGGAATTTATTTCTTACTTCCGTATATCGACTTCGCACGGTCTATTCATTTGACCGCAGTGTTTTATCAAAACACCCTTTAACAGTTAACCAAATAATCGGGCTGGAATCTCTTTGTGACTTTTGAAAGACGCCAGTAACTCGGATGATTAAATGCAATGAGGCTTAGTTGCGTCGCTTGAGTTCCTTGGAACTCATGCCAGTGTTGCATTATGTCAATTGGGGTACTTCGACCTTCAATGCAGCTTCGTTATCCACGACTCTAGAACCTCGAGAGCTTCTCGGTACATACGAGAACATGAATTTACCAACATAACTGTCTATTTTCATAAACAAAGTCCTTTTCTTATACCCGTCTCTATAAATGATATTTTTGACGTAGTCAAGTATAGCTTTACACGACTCTTGCCATTTAGCTATAACCATAGCTTCCGAACTATGTTCCCAGTTTCATGTCCCTTAAAAGTGGTCGTAACTTAATCAGGTGCCCATTATGACCCGGCCTGAGAGTATCGCCAGTACTCTTTCCTTTAAAATAATGAATTTCCAGCTGATTTTCAAATCTCATCTAAATAAACCGATTTCTTGACACCGCGCCGTTCTGAAGGCGCCCATTGACTCTGTTGGTGGTGCCATAATGTCGGCGTTATGATAAACTTAGTACGTCAGCGCCCCAGAGACCCGTCTATCCAGCTTTTCAAAACTTCATCATGTCCACGCTTATCCGGTTTCTACTAGTATGGCTCCTTCCATTAGAGATAATACTCATGACCATCATAGTAGCAATGAATTTCACCTGACCAATGTAGCCTTCAAATTGTTAGTTCTTAACTCTATTAGATGAACAAGCTAGGATACCAATTGGTAGGATTTAAGACCAATAAATCCGTCTGGGGTTCGACAATCAATAAGAACGACATGAATTTAAAGTCGAGGAAATAAGCAGACACAGTTTTATAAAGAAAGTTTAAAATGTGAAGAATACGTCACATTTGTTACTTGCGCCAGTAATTATCAACTTGGAAGATCATTCTGGCCTGCTAATTTAATCTATGTTGGTATTTCTTTATATACGAAAATCAACCACAAATACGAGAACAAAAGTATGTGCCAAAATAATATGAACCTAATATTAACACCTGTGATGAGTCTCATGTTTACATTCTTTTTGTGATAATCAACTCATATAAAATAAGCTGTCTATTTATAGGAAAAAATATAACTTAACTAGAATATTCGCAACCGCAGCCAGCTTCCAATCCCTTGGCCAGGCAGGTCTCGAATAGCTCACTTACGGCCCGTATAGCGATTGCAATCCTCCATCGAGACTGTTCGAGACGCGGTCACCGATGACCTCTGAAACCATTCAAGCAGTTAAAAATGACTAAGCACAACAAACGATCTTGCAATAAGAAAGATAAAATTACCTATTTAATCTATGAAAGTGTAATGACTAGTTTACAATTTGATCTATGATAGTAGTTTAATAATGACTTTAGTGACCAATTGTTTACAATAAGTTACTCTTTGAATCCTATGTATTAAATCATGAAACTAATATCAAAATATTTCAATTATGTTACCAAATGTCAAAAGTAGAATTGAAATTCGAATTCCTCAAAAACAAACGCACCCAACAAGATTCTCTCTCGCGTGCAAGCTAAGGAATGGAATTAATTGCAATTTTACCATTGGAAATAATCTTTTCCATTGAATGTCCATCAATTTCTAGAGTTATACTTAGATGTTTACAAAGGGTTGTAAGCACCATGTTTACAAGTTAATTGGCAATACATATTTTTAATTAAATAAATAAAAAATAAAATCTTCTCCTAATTTATTACTTTATCGAATCAATTAAATCCCAAAAATTTAATTCCACTAATCCCGCCCAAATCATAATTAGTTTCCTTGTAAGGACAAGTATTCTTGAATTGAATAATTTAATCCAGTGCTAAACTTCACAAACCCACAAACAAGCCACCCAAATCCTGAGAACTGTGAAATAGCAAAAATGAAATTGAGGAGAATTAAAGGAGACTTTGAGAAGAAATCGCCCATTAAGTAATTTGTAAACAAAGAAGTTGACAAGATTGAAGAAAAAATGGAAACATGGCAACCCGAACTTGAGGGTTTTTTAGACATTATAATTAATTTTATTTTTGCTGACCTAATAAAATTACAACTATTGTGTTGAATGATTATATATCTGTGTTGAATTGCTTTCATAATACTATGTTGAATGAATTTTTAGAGGTAAGTATATTGTGTTGTTAGAATTAATTATTTTTGCATGTTGGCGTTTTAATGTGTGGAGTGGTTAAACATGAGTTTAGACATAGTAAAGAGCAGTTTCAAAAAGTGTAGTTTTAATTCCTTAGAATTAATTATAATTTAGTTTAAGGTCAATTTGTGTGATAGAAACATTAAAAGATTGAGTTTTTGAAATATGAAATATTATGTGTTTGGAATATTGTTGTTTAAACTATATCATTTTAGTTATTATGTCTTTAAAATATTGTTGGTTATTTTGAATTATTGTCTTTGAAATATTCATGTTATAGTTTTTGTTGAAATATGAGTACCAAGCATATAAGATGGTGGGATTTCAATATAGGATCGAAGATATACTAAAAGAACTAATGGTGGGATTTCAGATTGTATCAATGTGTAGATTAGTAGATGGTTGAATATTAGGGATGCAGATATTCAAATTGATGTTCATTTGAAAGAACTAAGTGTATTTCATAGAAGGTTCATGATCCCACATGACATGATTGGATTTCATTACTACACACTAACATTTTTGTACATGTTCGATAGGTGACGAGTTCAGACAAGGGATAGATGGCGTCCACAGACGTTTAGTTTAAGTTTCCAGCGAGATGAGGTGGATGAAGACTACAGCGTGAATGCTAGAAAATAAGGAGGAGTTGATGATGAGCGGCGTCCCTAGGCCATTATTTAGTCTAGGATTGACACTTAAAGTCTGTATCCCAGCGTATTCTTAATGGAGTGATATCCGTTACATTTAGCAAATCTGTAAATGCTAGAATGTGTTGGTATATATATGTTTATGTTGATTATATACTTCTAGTTTGTGATTTATTCTTTTTACATATCTTAGTATGCTATATTCTTCTTAGACCATTTGTTTGCGTTGTTAAATGCTTATTAATAAAAATATTACGAGAATTGAATCATATATATTGGTTTGATATTTAATTTAAAGTAATTCTTAGTATTTGTTGTTATATTTAAACACGATATATAAATAATTGTAGATTCATGTGAAATACCACAAATTAATATCTTATTTGTGCATTTTCATGTATATAAATAGAACCATTAATACACTTTCGATTTTTGAAGAAAAGAAGTTTCTCCATATTTAGAGTAAAATGATATTGAATGTTTTAAAAATTGAATTATGAATTATCTAAATAAAAATTATAAGCTAAAAGGAAGGAATATAAAAAAGCAGTAAAATCAAAAGATAAAAACCAAATTGAGTAAAATTGAGAGCAGCAATCCGAGAAAAATATATTGTGCGTACTATATTATAGAGGCGATGTGAGCGATTAATACTGCGTGGGAGACTTATTTTTTAGAAAATGAAAAATCAAAATATTATATATAAAAGCGGTTAGTAGGATTACTTTGCATAAAATTATCTGGTAAATCTTATCACAGTGATTTTACAAAAGACCACCGACCGTGAATGGGAAAAATTCATATGTTACATATTATTATCCACAGGATGAAAATAATACAAATATGTTATTCTTACTCCGTATATGATTAAATATATATATAAATAATAGAACCATTAAAATATTTTTAATTTGAAGAAGAGGTTTCTCATATATATTTGAATTCAATTTTTGGATCCAAATGATAGATAATTAAGTCAAATTATATTGAATGTTTTAAAATTGAATTATGAACCATCCCATGTAAAACTATAACCTAAAGGAAGGAAAATAAATAAAATCAAATCAAAGTTAAAAATCGAATTGCGGTAAAATTAGGCAACAAATCCGAAAAAATATATTATTGCATGCTATAATTATGGGATGTGTGAAGCAATTAATATTATTAATAGATGCTTTTTGTAGCAAATTAAAAATCTGACATTCTATGAAAATCTACTCTTTCAATTTTGATCATTGATCAAAAGGGATGATCGATGACCCGAAATTAAGTTAGCACATTATAAGCACCAATTTGTAATTCTCTCAAAAAATACTCCAATTTCTATGATTCCTCAAGCCCCTCATCAATCATCACTACTTAAAATTATTACTAATGTCCCCTAAATTTCATTTGCCTTATTTTCTTTCCCCCTATCTCTTCTTTTCAGGGGAAATAAAATTTTATGCAACTCTTTGATTGCCTTCCTGTTAGGAAGGTTCATTTTTATGCAAGATTCTGCATATTTTCATATGGCTAAGTACATGTGGGTATTGGGAACATATCATTGATTTTTTCTACTATTTTCAGATGATCTTTTTCTTGTTTCTTCCCCAGAAAAGGTCGAAATATAGAAGAAGAGATATGCTGCTAGGTCTTAATTTGTTGTATTCTATTTTAGGAATGGTCCCCTAAAATGAAGTCCAGCAAGAAAATTGAATTGGCATCTAAACAACTTTTTTTCTCTTTGCATCATTGCATGAGCCTCATAGCTTTACATGTAAGAACAGAAAAAGACTTCATACCTCATTCTTACTGTGTTGCAAAAAGCACAATGAATTATTATCACACTTTTACTTTGGTTTTCTCGTTTTAACCTGTAAGTTAATACTCCATGACAATAGTACTCCCTCCGTACTATATAAAGATTGTATACGTTTTTTATAGTTGTAATTTTCAAATTTTGACCTTAAATATTGTAATGCAAAGAATAATTTTTATTATTTATGATAAATTACAATAAAATTCTTGTAGGAAAATTCCTCGGTGTATAGGTTTTATCAAATCGAAGAGGATGTTGTCACATGCTCCAGGTCCACTAGCATTTGTTATTGATTTGTGAGATGTCTGTTTCTTTAAAACATTTGGAGTCTTGATAGAAACTTGACATAGGCAGTTCATTTTGATTTGAGTTGGCTTGGTTGGTTGAACTTGGCTTGGCTTGAGCTTGGAGTTTGACTTGATTTGGATAAAGGCAGCGACTGAGCTTTGAGAACTTGATTTGATTTGGATAGAAGCTACGGGGCGAATTTGGATAGATGTCACGATCTCGATGGACGTAGGCTGATGCAGGCTTTGGATATCAATTGGCCAAGGGGCTTTACTTGGCGTAATTCCCGTGTTGGTATAGACTTGTCTTGGTCGTCTCGGGTGCCCGGACTTGAATTGAACTACTACTTGTTCTGTGTGGAACAACTTGAGTCTTTCAGTGGTGGAGGCCGTAGTTGGATAAGCTATAGCCTTTAGTGGGACTTTGAATTTAGTGTTTCACACTTTTATGGTGGGGCCCAGCATGTGGCAGAGGCCTGCGTTGCTTGAATGCGCAATATGGCCAGCTTGATTTGAGAGGTTTTGGTGCCTTGATATGACACTTGATTTAGGATAAGTTCGAGCCGGTATGGAGTGATAGCCGAGCAAGTGTTGAAGCGCGTTGCTTAACGCCTCTGATGGCTTTGCGGCGTGTTCTTGTAAGTGAAGACTTGAGGTTATGACGCGTGGGACTTAGTGAGATTGACCTCACTTAGGACTTAGTGAGATTTAGGCGCCACTTGATTTAAATATGAAGTTACGTCCTTTACGAGCCCAGCTCTACAACGGCATGCTTGTTTATTCTTGTAGAAGTGATGATCGATTATGAAGGTGGAACGGTAGAAGCCTTGTTGATGATGCGATCCAACTAGACATGGACACCAGGGAGATTGTTTTCTGTCAAAATCCGGCTATAGGGGCCCCGAGCCTTTCGGTTATTCTTATATCTAGGATTTGATGAATCAAACACGTTTATCAGTGTTCATCCAGTTACGAAGATAATCGGGGCTATATGGCTTAATCACGAAGATATTCGAAGTTAAAGAACCTTACATGGTCTCACATGGATTTTGCTTGAGCTTGAAGGATTATTAGTTGAGCAAATCAACCAGTAACAATCCTTGATTTGAGGAGGCAATATAGCTGGAGGTGTTTTCCGACCACCATTCTTGTGATCTTCAAAATTTTAACTTAGAAATTTCATATATCGTTCTACGGATTTTCTCGAGGATTTCGTGTGTTTTTTTGTGGTGGAATTTTGTGGAGTTTGTATGAATTTGGTTGGCGAATAGAGGGGTATTTATAGGTTTGGGCCTCCAAATCTTTTTCTTGATTGGCCAGGTGGATCAGCGATCTTGGCCAGTTGAATTTTAGGCTGAATCACGGGCCAGTTGGATGATTGGAAATTTCTTTGGTGACGATATTGATTTTGGGGGCCTATTTTGAGGAGGTGTAGGAAGGTTCAGTTCTTTTTTTAGGTCAAAGCGTAATTTTAAATGCAGGTAGCTTGATTTTGCGGCGCGACTTAAGGTCTTAGATTTCGATCAGCGCGACTTTGTAGCCTTGATTTTGCGCCCACAAAACTTGTGAGTCTTCATTTAAACCCGTGGTTTATAGATTCTTCATTTTGAGCCGCGTGGCCTTCGGAGCAGTCCGTTTGGCCGACTTTAATTAATAAAATTAGGGTTTCAGGCGCAATTTTTATCTGATAATCTGAGAGCCTTCTTTACCAAAATTTTATTTTAATTCAACTTAGGGTTAATTAAATATAAATGTAATACTTTGACTTCGATTATCAAGAGCTTGATTCAGAATGCCCTTGTTCGTCAGAAGGTTGGATTTGAATTTGGGTTAATCGAGAACCACAACTTGACCACGTGGCGTTCTTTGAATTGTTCGACCCTTAATTAACTTGATTAGGTCTTAATCAATTTAATTATTTCTTGATAAATTTTTCGATGTTTACAAATATATTAGTTTGTGTCGTATAATATTTGATAATATATTAATGGAAAGAGTTTGAAATGTATTTTTTCGTTGTTATAAGTTATCATCAGTATTATCGATACAAACAAAATATTTGCGGTCGAAGTTGAAGTACAACAAAAAAGTCGAAAGTGGAAAATTTTTGTGGGATGAAAGGTAGTAATATTTAATGTTTATTGTATGCGTCAATTTTTCAACATCCATTTATTTGGTAACATTGTTTTGCATGTTGATTTTAACGATGGTTTTTATAATTAAACGTTAATATTCATTCATAAAGCCCGTAGAATTGCAGTCTGATTAGAATAAGGGAATACTTTTACAATTGAACATAAGTACTTCCCAGATAACTAATTAGATGAAAATACGATGAATCACATATGAATATACACTAAAGAAAATTATACTAGATTAAACACAAAATATTCTATTATTATGAAGTCCCGAATATCTTGATGATATACATTCTTAACTTGGAGTATATCGCGTGAAATGGTAATTACGTCATAAGTAATGCATCGATTGGAAAGATATCGAAAACAATGTGTCAAAGCAGATAAAAATCTCGCTAAGTGTGTAAAAATATTAGATTAATAAGATTTAGCAACTTTAGATTATTGAGAAATAAAATAAAAACATTGAAAGGAGAGAAAAACCATAAAAATGGTGATTGTGGTTATTCTCTCAAAGAGACAGTTGGGTGATTTTTGATGAATAAGTTTTTTACTTTAGAGAGAAGCTTGATAGGAGTTATGAGATAGTTGGAACGAATTGATATGAATAGTTTGATTTTAACGACAGTTAATAATCTTGACATTCAAAATGTGATTTACATCACAGTAGTAGGTAGGTACCTAATAATAATGACATATTCTGGCATTCATAGTATCGTCTTTCGTTAGTCAATATTCATTTCGCGATACATAAGCTAAATATTGAAGTTATGTAATAAAACATATTAATGAATCGAGATAATTGCTATAACGACTTTACGCTTCTATGCGTTGTTACATATAAATGGTTGCTATGTTTTCTTAAGTTTAAATACTCAGTTGCCAACACCACTTTTCAGTAATTTAAGCTAAAATAAATCAGAACCAAGAATCCAAGATACATGCAGCTAACTCGTGTCAAAACCTAATTATTTTGGTGACAAATTTCTTTTTAATGTGAAAGGGTCCAAATTAATGAAACCAGATAATTTTGTCCATTTGATTTTTTAAATCATTTCCCGGATTCGATGTTCTTTTTTCAACTAAAATTCGGTAAATTCGGTTAGATTTGATTCGATTCGTTTTTTTCGATTTGAGCGAACCAACAATATCCTAATTAAGACTAATAAATGTCCATTAATATAAACTCATTTAAATGTAATAATTGAAAAGTTATAATGAAACTGTTCATTTGCACCATAACATTATTATTATTATGGTGGTATATTCCTCCTAAAGTATTGTCACTTTGTTGGCAGGAGGGTATATAGATCTAAGGAAATTTGTCATTTTATAACTAGAGAACAATCTTTAATTAAAATATTATAATTTGAGGTGCACACTTTCAATTTAGAGCCTCTTGGGATGAATATCAATAGTATGTGCGTCGTTTATTGCTCTTGAAACTATATTTGGCCACTGGTCCCCATATCAAAAACTATTTATACTCCAACTTGTAGGTAACTTTCTTGTTTTTAAGTGGAGGAGTATATGGTTCATGCAATGCGACATATCCATGAGCGATTGATATATCAATCTACCAGAGGTATATGAAGTAACATCTTTGGGTATCAATTCTTTTTCACCCTCTCCACATGTTTGACGAATGTCCCTGAACAAAATTGTATTTGTAAAATCTTTTGTATTTTGTCTCTTATCACCTTTTGACCCCTAATATTTTTGGGTTCGGATGCTTAATAGCGCTTATCACTATGATGGTGAGAGGTTGTTTTCAATTGCCAATCACATAGAAATTTGTGTTTCAAGTAGCAAAGTAGAGTAATATTTATCTGAGTATTTTGGTATAAATAAGATTAGATTAGTTATCATTGTAAGTACTTTCGGGCCCAAAACTAAATTAATTAGAATATGGCTACTAGGTTAAATCCCTAATGGATTTACTATCTTGAATCTTACCGATAGATAAGAAGTGTAGTGTAATAGGTATAACTTTTATTCCAATATCAATAGTCAATGAATGCAAAATTTTCGACGCCCATAGTCCATAGCATGTTTATTTTGAATTGGTTTAACTAAATAATACATGCATTTTGAGTTACGAGTGGAATCACTTAAATTGCCTTACAGACTTGTATGGGAGATGTCTGTATCTGATGTATTGCATTCTACCAAATAAGCATTTCAACCATAGTGCTTTAGGTCAATAAGTGCTACATAACCGAACTCCATTCTGAAAAGTCTCTGATATAATAGGAATATATATAGTCATGCACAGCGTAAAGTGTATCAAGTTGATTGATCAGCATTTAGAATTCTTGTCTGCAGCCGGGTGGGAAGACTTCCGCTCAGTGTAGTTGCTTACATGATTATTCATATGAGAGGGCACAGCATGAACCCATAAGTGTCAAATCACTGTATACATGTGACATGTTTCTCCTGTGAATATGCTTGTACTATAGATCAATGCTTAAAATGAGGTCTCAGAATACAAAACTTGTACCATCCACTTTACAAGATGGAGAAATAATTTCAGTGGCCACATTATTACGCGTATTACTAAAAGAAACATGTAGTTGAAGAATTCGATTTTCTAATACGTGCGTATGAAGAAGTATATTAGGGGCCAGTGCATGGAGTATGTGCTGAAGATTAACAATCTTACTGATTGCTACATCAAGTATATTCTTATTATTCTGAATTTAATAAAACATAATCATATCAAACATATGGAATGAGTAACATGAACTGAACAAATCTGACATAATGAATGTATATATATATAGTAATTCTACTATTTTTTACATAATCTTGATGTTCTTCAATGTGAAATATCTAAATATTGGCTTCTCTGGAACAGGTATGCACTTGGCGAGAAAGCCAATAGGCCACGATGCAGCTGCTAGACCTATACAAACTCCCCATTGCCCCCAATTCAATCTCTGTGTATCCGCAAACTTCTTCAGAAATTCCACCATTATCACTTGCAGAATGATTGTGACTCCAATAATTCCCATGAACAACTTGTTTTTATGTATACCTTCAAACACATTCTTCTTTTCCAGCTTCCGAGCATTGAATTCATTGAAAACTTGACAAAGGACAAATGTATTGAAGATTAGAGTCTTGTTTACCTCCTCACTGACCCCAAAAATCGATTTGCCTTTAAACTGAAAGGTCAACAGAATTGTGATCTGATATAAGGCTTGAGCTAGTAAGTTCCTCCACATGACATTGGTGATAAGTGGCTCAGTGCGACCTACTGGTTTGTTCTTCATCAGCTCATTTGTTGGCCTCTCAGTGGCAAGAGCTAGTGCCCCTAATGTGTCCATGATAAGGTTCACCCACAATAGCTGGACTGCTGTTAATGGAACCTCACCAGCTGAAACAGCCGCAACGAAATTGATCACAAGAGCTGCCACATTCACAGTGAGCTGAAATTGGATGAACTTTTGAATGTTGTTGTACACACATCTTCCCCATTTCAGAACTGTTGCAACAGAAGCGAAGTTATCATCCAATATTACTATATCAGAACTCTCTTTTGCCACTTCTGTGCCTTGAATTCCCATGGAGAGTCCGATGTCTGCTTCCTTGAGTGCTGGTGCATCATTTGTGCCATCTCCGGTTACTGCAACAACATGACCTTTTCGTTTCAAGCACTGAACCATGAGGAGCTTGTCAAAGGGGGAAGATCTTGCCATGACACATATTTTATCAACTTTCTCCATTCTTTCCTCTTCTGTGTAGTTGCGAAATTCAACACCTTCTACAACTACCCCATGTGACAGGTCCTGACCAGGTTGAAGAATTCCACATTCTGTTGCTATGGCTTTTGCTGTGAATACATTGTCCCCTGTGATCATCTTGATATTCACACCGGCATTTTGACAATCTTCCACTGCAGTTTTCACTCCAGGACGACAGGGATCTTTGAGGCCAACAATGCCCATCAAGATCAAGCCTTCATCTGGAACTTTCTTGACAGTTACTAGGCTGGTTGGATCTGCTGTTATTTCTCTACATGCAAATGCTATGCAACGAAGACTGCTAGCAGCCATACCTTCAATTAGGTGACCAAATTTGACCCTCTCTTGATCATCAATAGCTTTCTTGGTTCCTGCTGAATCATAATAATGTGTACACGTTGCAAGAATCATTTCAGCCGCACCTTTCCAATGAGCATGGATTGTGTTGTCTACATTTCTTTTCATCAGAACTCCGCTCTTCTTTTTCTGTGAATTGAATGCTTCTACATTCAAGATAGTGCACTTTTGTTTTACTGACTCCATGTCCATGTTTAATTCTAACACTGCCCATTGAAGGATTGCTTTCTCAGTTGGACTCCCTGTGAACTCGAAGTCTGACTTGGATGAATTATTTGTTCTTTGAACAGCTCCAGTGGTATTGAGACCCATGCCGTCATGGATCAATTCAAGAACTTTTGCTGCAATTGAACCTTTGTCCTCCACTAGATCTTGGCCAAGCCAGAATCGTGTTACCTTCATCTGATTCAATGTTAGTGTACCGGTTTTGTCTGTACAAATAACAGTGGCTGACCCCATTGTCTCACAGGCCGAGAGCTTCCTCACCATGGCCTGATCTTTCATCATTCTTTTCATTGAGTAAGCAAGAGTAAGGGTGACTGCAAGAGGAAGGCCTTCTGGTATTGCAACAACTACAATGGTGACTGCATCAGCTATAATCCCCACCACGGCATTGATCACGTCGTCAGTCTTCGTTTTACTTCCATTAAATTCTTTGTTTCCATTTTCGTCTTCTGTGGTTCCTGTGAAATATCTCACCAAAAGAACAACAAGAACCAGAAAAGCAACTGCTAGACCAATCTTACCAATTGTTGAGGTTAGTTTATTTAGCCTGGACTGCAGAGGGGTTTGCTCGTCTGAATTTCCGGTTATTGAACTCATCATTTCTCCCCAGGTTGTGTTCATTCCAACAGAGGTGACTATCATCTTGGCATATCCATCAGCAACTTTAGTTCCAGAACATAAGAATGGATTTTGGATGTGATCGATTTCGACATGATCAGCTTCACCGGTCATGCTTGATTCATCAACCAGTAAAGAATGGCCTTCCAAGAACAACCCATCAGCTGGAACCTGATCACCAATCTTCAAGCAAACAACATCTCCGACAACAATTTCAAATATTGAAATCGGCTGGCGTCTTCCATTCCTTACAACTTCTATTTGTTGTTATAACATGAGTTAATCAAACTGTTGCTCTCTGAAGTCACTTATTGCTGAAACAGAAATGACAGAGAAAAACTGCAACAGAATAACCGCCCACCATCATACCTTCTTTTAGTCCATGTTCTTTGATACCGAATCCAAGGGAGAATGCAGCACACACAAGAAGAATAAGAATGGTTGGATCTTGAAAAGCTTCCCAAACAAACTCATAAAACCTTTTCGTGGGTGGTTTTTTGTATGTGTTACTTCCAAAGGCTTCCTTGCGTCGTAAAACATCTTGATGGTCCCCATCCCAGTTCATAAATTTGATACTTGACAATGCAAAGACTTGACTATACCCTCAATGCCACCAAGTTGGTCGAGTTGATCAATGTTCTTCTCTTGATTGTAGCTTTGAAAACTTGTTGGTCAACCTCAAGTATCTTGACTCATTCCATCAATCCTACTAAATACTATAGTTCTTGAAATTATACTTGTTAAGGTAACTGGAGAAATCTCCTGGATAGGTGTTAGATAAGGGTTTCTTTTGTGTTTTACTGCTTTCAGCAGAAAGGCCTCTCTGATGGCTCAATCCAATCGCGCCATCTATTGACAAATCAAACAAAACAAGATCCTTGGTAGACCAATTTGTTCCAACAATGTTGTCCATATAGGACGAAACTCGGCAATGAAGATTGAGGCAATTGGTATAAGATTATTTCCTTAGAATGTAGTAACTCAATATGTATGAATGTGTATGCAAAAGAATGTATATCTTAGGCTATGTTAACTGTTAAATATGTAAAAAAATGTATATCTGAAGCTATGTTATCTATGTGAAAGAATGAGTGTCTCAGGCTATGTAAGAACTTGTTTTCAATGATTATTTTCTGATTGTAGCAATGGTTTGTAGTTCCGAAAAGGATGTTTTAGTTTGTGAACTAGCAAATAAATCAAATGGCAGTTGAGATAATGAATTGGAAGCCGCATGTTCTTCATATTATATGAAGACATGGTATGTTCATGTTGCAAGGCATTTGACCGTGTCGGTCCAGTGCTGCTAACACGTTACGTGACCAAGAGTATGTCACTAGGTATAAGATTTCATTGAATTTCTTCGAAGGTGTGATTTTAATTGTTTGGTACATGTATGAAGTTATTGAAACTTTAATGAATATCGGATATTTCTTAGATATTTCTTCGTAAAAATTACATAATAACTACTACAGTGGTCTATCTTCTTAATTCGGTAATTTCTTGATACATTCTCGTGGCCTTTCTAGATGTTTCATCTAACATCACATGTATTAAATGTTGGATACATGTAAAAGTTATTGTAATTTTCAAGATTTAATGACATGCCTTTCTTAGATATTTCTTTATAGAATCGTAGAAATCACATGATTACTATAATTGTTTTATATTAAAATGATGCATGATTTGAAAATCTCATGGGACATTCTTGCATAGCTTTAAATTGGTTCATCCAACATCACTTATAGACATAGTTTAAAAACTTTGAACAGTATTATTTTATTGAAGTTTATATTCCTTAATTGATCAAGATGGCGTCACCCCCAAGGTAAGTCTTCAACAAAAATAGAATGTGATAACATACCAAAATAGAATTATCCGACAACCCATTGTCTCTGTTATAATTGGACAAGTTTATGATCTTATTACTGTACCGTGTAGCTAAACTTAACCAAGTTACTTGAGAAATCAATCTTTACCAGTTTAAATCATTGATAGTTTAAAAAAAATTATTTTCGTAATGATTGATTGTTCTGATTTTTATATCACCTTTTCTGATTCACGATATAGTTTTTATATTTCGATATAGATTTTATAATTTCAATATAGTTTTCATAATTTATTAATAAAACACTTTTATCGCAAATAATCGTATTTTGCAATAGAGTAATAAATATACATGGATATCTTAGGGTGGAATTAAGTTCTTGATTATATATAGGAGTAATATTAAATATATTTAGGTCGACATTATGAATCCTTCAACAAACGTGCACATCATAAAGGCAGAAGTAATGAGGTCTAAACAAAAATAAAGCCTTATTTGACTCCATACCAGTAGTCCTTCTCTATTTGGGGATAGTACTCTATTATTATTCTATTAATGTTGATGGTTTGACTATTTATAAACAAAAGCAATCTCAATATGACAATATAGATGCCACATCTATCAACACAGCCCATGAATGTAGGAAATCATTAATTATTTTTGTAGTGTTATTTAAATTGTAAGTACTCCGTAATAGACTAAGTGCCTTGCCTAATTAATACTTTTTGTAATAGAACACAAGAATTGAAAGATTAGGTGCGGGTGTGGTTAGCGTCTTATTAAATTCTTGAGGTCTCTCGATGCGCGTTAAATGAGTGGCGACGGATCGCCGTTCAGAAGGCGAAGAATTGAATGATTCTTATTCAAATTTGTATTTAAACGATCTTTCAATTATAAAAAAAATGATAGATGGTGTGACCAGGTAGATATTTGGCTTTCTTAAAAAAGAATTTATAATACTTTTTCGACTAATTTTATCTCTTTTATTTATTAAGATCGTACCCCCCATTTCTAAATGATTATCCATTTTCTAATTTTTATATGTTGATTTTTTAAATTTTAAGCCTAAATGTATTTTTAATACTCCGTCCTTCCCAAATTATATGATTATTTTTCCTAAAATGAAAATTTAAAAATTGGTTTCACTTTCATTTAAATTGATCAAGTAAAAATGGAGTAATGTAAGATGAATTTAAATTTTTTTAAAACTTTATGCAAAAATAAAATAATTATGCAAAATGGGATGAAGGTATCAATCATCTCCAATATATGATATGCCCAATCAATAAAATCAGAAATTATTTTAAGAATACACAAATCATTTTCTTAGAAATGCATGCGTTCAGATGTTGAGATGTTATACATATATCCAAATAGTGATGGGTTTAGAGGTGAAATAATTATTTTCTCCTCCTATTTGCAAGTGTAATAATTGAAGAAATTATATATATGGACAAAATTATCATTTCACTAAAAAAAATATTATTTGGGGGTGTGTATAATATTGCTGCACATCACAACTCACAACTTGAAAAACCATACATGGTTGTTATCAATTGTACTTGAATAAATTGACCGGGTAACTTGGTCTTTAATAATTACAATAGTTCGGATATATTAACAATCGTAGCTAACACACGTGTACATCTAACATTGATCACCGTTAAAGAAAGTTCAATTTCACACTTAATTAATGTGTTAACATTTCAACAATAGTAGGTTAACAGAACGAGTAATGGTGTAACAATTTTCACCTAATTAATTATAAAAAAATACTCATAAATTCTTTTCTTGTCTTTCTAGTCGGTTATACATAAATTAATAAAAGTAAATGATCAAAGAATACATAGCAATTGCATCGGTTTAATTGAGAAATAAAGTATACATACATATTTAAAGGTGACATGATTAGTTACCTTGATTAAACCTCATTCATGTAATCGCTCGGACTTTAATTTTTCTCAATGAATATGTATGTATACTATTTCTATATTGAAAATATCAGAAGTACCAATTTCATCCGTCTTGTCAAGTATGGAGTAATAACTAATTTTATAAAGATATAATTTGATTACTAAACTGAATTTAATTATTTATACACAATCGAGACATTGAATTCAAAATTTGAATGACACCTTTCTTGACCAAGTAAGCGAGTTTGTTGCTCGGTGGCTTGGCAGGCTTAACTCGGCTCGCAAAACAATATTGAGTTTAGCCCTAGGATCGGCTCGATTAATTGTTGGTATGAAGTAGGAAGAGGGAATTGTCGAAATGGTCCCAATAAATAGATGACCGTTGCAGTTTGGTCCCCATAAGTAGCACCGTTGCAAAAATGGTCTCCATAAGTGTGTATAGGGTGCGCAAATGGTCCATAAAATAACATTTCCGTTAAATGTTAATGGAGACAAGAATTTGAGGTCTATTTTTGGGTCAAATTTATAATTTTAGAGAATATTGTGGTCAAATTAATCATATAAGAACTTTAGTAATTAATTTAACAAATAAATTGTAAATAAATCCCCCAAACTAAAATTATTTGAAATATTAATACGAAATAAAATAACTTAACATATTGCCATATTTCAATAATATTTGAAATATTAATACAAAATAAAAATAAAATAATCATTGCAAATTACCTACCTTTACACTATCTTTACACTGCTTCTTTGACATTTCTTCGCCCGCCTCGGGCGTCCCCGCTTTAACTTGACACGAGATCAAAAACAACCAAAAATACGAGCAGGGGTGAGAACAAAAAATCATCCAAGAAATAATCCAAATCAATCTTAACAAAATTGAAGCTTGATTGCAGAGCTAGCCGAGCGAGGTCGATTTGGCGGGCCCGATGTGAGGTGGGTGAAAGGCTCCTCTGTCTCTTATAAATATATTTCTTTGTGAAATCAACAGTTTTACATTATGCATTGCTCCTCTAATTTTGGGCCACATCGGCTGACGGCGATAAAAAGGAGAAAATTTATCGTTGATTTGGAATCATCATCATCTTCATCATATAATTATGACGATGACATAAAAAAAGTCCCCCCATTTCATTTAAAAGACTCTAGTCGTGGGTGGGATTAGGGGGCACGGGAGATGGGGGAGGTGGGGGAGGGTGGGGGCAAGGGGTGAGGTAGAAGTGAGGTTGGGTATTTGGGAGATTTATTTGTTAAATTAATTATTGAAGTTATTATATGGTTAATTTTACCACAACATTCTCTAAAATTATAAATTTGATTCAAAATAGACCTCAATTTCTTTTCTCCATTAACATTTAATGGAAATGTTAGGGTCCTACTAATATTTGATTTGATATACGAGGACGAAGCTACAATGATCGTCAATTTATTGGAATGAAACTAGGCAATTCTCTGAAATATGAACCTCGTAATATTCGTATGAACATGTAAAGCCTAGTTATGTCGTCATATTGAGAAAAAATGTCCCTTTCTTAGAACCCTAATGTAGTACTATTCAAATTTTATGGATTACACTTTGCTTTAAAGAAATTTCTGGGTGAGAAATGAAAGATTCACTTGCAAAAATAATTGTACAATCCCTGAAAAAGAGACACCTCAATTTTTTCCTTTTTACATTTTTTGGGCCATAAAAGTCCCACTAGAAGAATAGTAGTATATGCCATTATGAGAAGCTGGGTATATACTGGTACATTAATTAGGAGGTTTCAATATAACGTAGCTTGATACCAAATAATGGTTTCTTGGAATTACTTTGATGATTCTTATAGTAAGTCATTCTTTAGAATTTTGATGAGAAAGTAATTTGAAACCAATTTGATGTCATAGGTTAGGTGATCCATTCATCATATGAAATAATCAAAGGACTCATCAACTTCATAAGTTTTGCAGTACGTATCTAATAATCTTCATATAATGTTGGGAAGCTTTGTTAATAATATTATTATTATTATTATTTATTCTTATTTTCTCAGGGGAAAACATCTTATTGTTCTTCCTTAAAATGTTATATATTCAATATATAATTTGTTTTATACATTTTGGTCCCAAAAAGTCCAAAAATTACAAAATCGTCCCTGAAATTACTACAAAATTACAAAATAGTCCCTGAAATTACTACAATATTTGTGGTAATTTTTGGGATCATTTTGTAACCTTTTCACTTTCCGGGACCAAAAGACAACCTCGACCCACTTTCTGAGACCAAATCAGCAATTATCTCTATTTTTCGTATCCTTTTAAAACCTTGGACGACATCATTGTAACTAACAAAATTGAAACAAAATGAACAAAATACCAAGATAATTATCGACAAGGAACCAGAAAGTGACAAAATACCAAGTCAACAAAAAGTTTACACTGATATTTGTAATATAATTGGACAAAAATTATGTGATTACCGCACGATGCATGTAATATCTTACATGGGAAACCAAATGAACAATATCAAGTATATGTAGACAGTCGAAATTTAATTAAATAATTTTAATTAATTCAATTTATTTTAATTGGTAAAATCGATTAAATAAAAAATTGATCATACGAGAATAGCATTAGTAAGTGGGTTCGATTCAAGTTTACAATGACAATCGAACACGTGTAGAATGATAAGAGGTTTCGGAATTAGCAGGTGACATTAATGGAAGTCGAAGTGGGTTTATAAAATTGTGCCCTAAAATTTAACCTATTGAAGGTTCACGAGAAAGGTATGTCGAATTAAATGTCAAATTCAAATTAGGGCTGAAAATCCCAATTTTATTACATTAATTTCTCTTTATTTTGGCACAAATGGAAGTTCAGGAAAGGCTTGAGCAAAATGAAAGCTGAAACGGGTTTAAAATAAAGAACTCCAAGATGTATTTGACCTAAAAATATCCCCGGAACCTTCTTGATTCATCATAATAGGCGTCAATATGCTTGAGTAGGGACAAAGTAATTCATAAAATTCGGCGGCTTGAGATCTTGGCTCGAAATTCAGCCAGTTAAGATCAAAAGTAAAGGCGATGCGTGGATCAGCCGCTCGAAAGGCGAAAATACCTATAAATATCCCCCACGATTGCCGGCGTCATCCACATTCATAGCAAAAAAAATACAACAAAAGTTTCCTAGACGTTAGCATAAAAACAACTAAGTAGAAATCTCGATTATTTGCTCGGTGAAAAACACCACAAAACCATAAAAGCATTCGAATCTTGGCCTTATAGCCCAAAAGAAATGATTGTTAAAGTTGGCAGAAAAAAACACAAAAAATCTTCATCTCCGTCACCAAAATAGGTGCTAAAACAAAGAAGCTAAAAAAGGTTGAATTCTGACCTGAAACCTACGATAATTTTAGGATTAACATCCAAAAGCGTGAGAATCGATCATTCGGATCTCATGATAAATCACTATAAAGGATTAAACCTTAAAATTTACAACATTAAAATCTATAAGCAGGACCTAAGCGCGCAGCCTCACATCTCTCTCAAAAGAAATCTGAAGTAATTTGCTAAGGCTATCATAACGATAGTAAACAAGCATATCCACCAAATTGCTAAAACGTCTGTTACTGCGAGATCAAGCGCTAAGGCACTTTAGCTAAACATGATCTAAGTCGACTGCGTCAAGACGAGATCAAGTCGAGGCGATACATGCGGTATCTGTGACTAAAGACTTACATTTCGGACCGTATCAGTCAAAGATGGAAGTCTGGCGGTAAGAGTCTTATCCAGGTCTAGGATCACATTGATTTGGAATTCTCAGTCTATTAAATCGAGTCATAAATCCCAGTGGGTTTGGGATTACATGTGATGCAGTCTGAATTGAGTCGAACTTGGGATCTCGTAGCGGTCAGGGCTCGAATCGAAGCACAAATCAGGAAGTACAAATAGGAGCTGAAATCAAGACTTCAAGTCAAGACTACATCAAATGTCAAGTCGACATCTCAAGAGTCGTGTCGGTTTGGAAGCGATAGATTGATAGTCGGACCTCTATATGTTTGATAAACTTTTCTTTGGACCTAGAACAATTTTTCCAAAATGGCTTTATTGTATTGGAGTGCATACACTATAAATAATAAAATCTATCTTGCAGTTACAGTATCTTAAGTATGAAGAATTAAAAATATTATACTACGGAGTATTAACTATGAGGGTGTTTGGCTAAGCTTATTTTTTGTCAAAATCAACTTATAAGTTGATTTGATAAAAAAGAAGTTTTTGGCAAGCATTTTTGGAATGTAACTTATAAGTTGAAAGTAACTTATAGGTTGATTTTTAAAAAGTAGCATTTTCCAACTTTTTTTCCTTACTTGTTTTGCTCAGTATAAGTTGGTTTGGCAGAATAAATTCTTACGTTGCACCGACATTTAACACATCACCCAACACCCTTTATTTAATAGTCATAAAGATATAATTTTTTTAATTATATCAACTTTATCATTTTACACTTCTTGAAATTTTTATATATATTTAGTTGCAAAATATAATTTTTATATATAATTAATTTTTCATTCTTTCAAATATTAAATTTCTAATTTATTTATATCGTAAAAGGCTTAAAAAAATTAGTATACAAATGAGATGTGGTTATAAGTCATTTTCTGAGCTTTATTCTGTTTATAAGTTATTGTTGGCATCAAGCATGTAAGAAAAATCTTATTATAAATTATGTTAGCCAAATAAGTCAAAACAAATTTGAGAACTTATAAGCGACCTACTTATATGTTGTATTATTACTTATAAGTTGGTCACTTATAAATTAAAAAAAATAAACTTAGACCAAACTCTTATAGAAATCATATGCCAGTAATATATGAAATCTTAGTTTCGACTTCGAGTAATATGGAGTAATATTTAATGGGCTTTGATTTTTGCACTCATTGATATTATAGTTTCATTTTACTCTTCACTGTTTTATGAAAATAATTATTTATTGATAAAATTAAGAATATGTGATATATTTTACTATAAAGTGAATATAATTATTAAATAGATAGTGAAAAAATCAAAGACCTATTTGATACATCAGTTCAGTAAGTAGTATATAATATATATATATATATATATATCGATATATGTAGTCTACGAATGACACACATAACAGAATCCAATTCCACATTAATGAGGTCTGTTAACCTCACCCTACCCAAAAAAACGGCCGCCGACTTCAGTTGAGCTCACGAGTTCCCCTTCCACATGCTTCTATTGTTCATATGTGTTGACCAGTTGATATATGACTTTTTAGACCATTAACTTTTTATTGTTACATTAAATTGTTTTATTATTTAAATTTTGATATCTTGATATTAATCAATCATTCGTTAGATTCATAAAGTTTTTTACATTATTTTTAATTTACATCACTTCATTTTAGATTTTATTGATGTTAAATAGTTAAACAAATTTTATTTATAGTTTAAAAAAATAAAAATTATCAGTGAAAAAAAATTTGATAGGACTGATATTTGTACAGTGGGACCCTTATTGTGAAGATGTCTCTAATAGGATATGCCTAGCTACCTGTTGCAGTCGTCTTATTAAAAACAAGAAAATGTTCTTTGACTTTTGCTTAAAAAATTATTCATCCCACTTATTTTGATTTATGTTTCCTTTTTTATTTATCAACTTTTGAGCACCAATTTTCTTTATTTTAATACATATGAATTAGATATTATTGGATTAATCATTCAAAATGCTCTAATATTATTTTTTCCTTATTTTTATAATACCAATTCATATGTATTAATGAAAATATCAATTCAATTGAATTATAAATTACTCCGTAATATAATGTTGACATCAATGAAGCATATAATACACTTCCATCAAGATTTAATTTGTTTATCAATGAAGCATATTCAAAATATATATTATTAAGCCACGTAATTATGTTCAAAGTTGCTGGGTCTAAGACAAAAAAATGTTTTCTTTTGCATTTATTGTAAAAAAGAAATTGTGCAAATATCATTTTATTTGTAGAAGGATTCCAAAAAGTATTCTAACTACTTTAGTTTCAATCAAGTATTAGGATAACAATGGCTAAAGACAAGTACTATTTCCATCTATAATATTGTATAATTTATTTTTAATTGTTTAAAAATTAATAAATTTTTTGTAATCTTTTTCATTGATAGAGACACAATTATATTTTAATCAAAATTATCATGTTAATAATAAGTGAGTTAAATATTATATTTGATATATCTTTCATATAATATATATAATTATTTGAGTTGAAATTTAAAAACTAAATTAGAAAAATTCAAATTTGAGTGGTCACTTTTTGGGATGAAGAATCTTTCGTAATGATGAAGATACGTAAGTAGAGTTTCATGGTAGAATAACCCGGCTCAGGCTTCAATTAGCGAGTCGAGGCTGGCTTCTACTCGTGAAATAGAGCAGAGCCTTAGAGGCGGCATTCGAGACTCAACAGCCTTGACGGTTAGCCGACTTGGTAAATCTTTTTAGACTATTAATATATATATAATAAAACTAATTTAATTTGCTATTTAAGAAATATTTTCATGAAAAGTTAAAAATATTAAAAACTTCATTTATTCTATGTAATATTGATCTTGTTAAAATTTTGTTAATAAGTTTGACTTTTTATAAACAAATAAGTTTGACTATCTTTTATCACTTCAAAATTGTTATGGTCTTTTTAATTTTCATATTAAATCAATGCATAATTTATTTTTCTATTGAAATTAAATTTATAATTTATTATTCTTATGATGTAATTGAATAATAACTAGATTTTATTTATAATTTATTAAATTTGAATTTGGAGGTTAGACGAGGCCTTGGCCAAATTAATGCTTGAGATGGGATTGACTCAATTTGAATTCTTAAAATTAAGTGAGCAGGTGCTTCAATTCGTCTCGAGATAATCACCAAATCATAACTAGCATTATTTTAAATTACAACACTATCTTTTTAAGTCACGACGAACTTTTAGGAAAAGAACTTTGCGCCAATATTTTGTCAATTCATCAAATGGTTCTCAGACAGTATTGAAGATATGACTATTTTTTAATAGATTCTTCCTTTTTTAGTGATAAACTATAAGTTCCTCAATGATGAATGATGTGCAAGTTTAGCTCAAGGTAATCTTTTCCTTTACCAAAATTATTATTGTTTTAAGCTTTGCATGCCTGCATCCGTTAAGTTCACAATATTCTATCTATATAAATGCACATATTGTTAATAGTAATTATCTTAATCTTATATACTGCAATTCTTGATGATATATTTAACACATGTTATTTGATATTACTAAGAATATATGGGGTCCAAGCCCCACAAACTCGTGACCTGCAGGTGTAAAATCTCTGGAATCTATATATACAAGTTGCCTTGCATTGAAAACTCTAGCAGTGAGGAAACTTATGGGCAAAGGGTCCATCAAATCAGTTAGTATCTGAAAGATATGGCCTCACAAAAGATGCGTCGTTGAGACGTTGAAGCTAAATACCGTATTACGTTGAATAAGGTTCTTATTCTCTCATGTCCAATTTATAGGAATAAGTATACTCTATAACGCTCACATAAATAAGTACAAAAGATACCAAATAAAAAGGCGTTATTTCTTCCTACTTTTAGATACATGTATCGTTTATAGCAGAATAGTAATGCTCGGCGTCATCTTGCACCCTGTTCTTTGTTTTAGGGTCCACCGACTAGGAGTCACTAGAAGGAGTCACCGTCGGACGAGTCCACCGACTAGGAAGCCTCGCTGCGTCCTGCAATCGAGAAGTCACGTCGCTAGATGACTAATCGATTCCTTCTTGCGTGGAGCGCTGCTACGCAGAGTTTGCTCACAGATGAATTCTTTGCATGAAATCATGCGCGCGAAGATTCAACAATTCTCCCGCTTCCGAGCTATCGAAGAGAGTAGTCATCCGTATAACTTATGGCGATAGCGATCTTGCGGGGCTATACTAAACCAACCAATTGAGCAACGCTTATCAAAAACACCACTTGGCGAGAATCTTAGTAAACATATACGCACCGTTATCGTTGGTATGAACACTTATCGATGAACCGCCTTTCTTTCCGACACATCCACGATCCGAAGTGATACCTGACCTCTATATGCTTTGATCTTGAATGCAATGAAGGATTCTTGCTCAAGTGAATGGCACTTTGAGAGTCACACAAGATTGCAAACCGACCTTCGTGAATTCCGATTGCCTTAAACAAACTCTTGAGAGCCAAAAGTAGCTCCTTCTGACCTTTCGGTGAGATTGCAATATATTCGGCCTCCGTGGTGAAAGCGCGGCCTTTATGCTGCTTTGTGCCGCTGAAGCCATGATATTGCTCCTGCAAAAGTGAGCAGATAACCCGAGGCGTGAATTTCTTAGAATCCAAATCTCTGCCATGTCGCGTCATTAAAGCCTTGAGCACAACACCTTGTTTGCCATAGCACCGTCTGCATATCCGATGCGCTTTAAGATGCTCGAAGCGTCCATTAGCGCACTCCGGTGCTCTTCGCGCTGAGATAAGAACCTACTAAATGCGCCAGGATGTACCGTCGGCGCTTTATGCAGCGGCATAGTATGAACTTCCGATAGCCGAGCGTATGGAACCGCGTTGCATTCTTCAACATCCGTCTTACATCCGGGACATGTTTTAGACTCAGCAAAGTGTGCACCTAATGGGCTGCAAACTTGGAAGATTCATGTTGAATCTAGCTAGTATTTTCTAGATATACTTTTCTTGAGACAACCATGGCATTTTACCATTGTCTCGATCTCGCTTGATTTCCATTCCCAAAATATTCCTAAGCTTTCGAGGAGTCCTTACATCTCGAATACCTTACTCAATTGACGCTGGAAATCATAATCTTGGCCATATGTTGTCCAACAATTAGCATATAAATCACTCAGAGTAATAACAATATATAGTCATTACTAAAACCTTTTTAATAAATACACAATAATGATCAATCGAGGGTTCTAGTAAGCCATACTCTTAGTGATCGTATTGAATTTCTTGTACCGTTAACGAGCTTGTTTAATCCATACAAGCTCTTGTTTAGCTTGCGCACCATGTGTTCCTTACTCGCCAGCGACAAATCCCTTGAGGGCTGCTCATGAATACATGCCGTACAGGTCTCCATGAAGAGAAAGTGGTCTTAACATCCAGCTGCTCGATCTGAACTTTAGCATGGCCCCAGGCCAAGTACTACTCGTATTGGCGTTATCTTGACAACCGGAAAAAATCTCATAAATGATCGATGCACTTTGTCTGAATCAGCGCTACTAGGCAGAGCCTTGTACCTTGGTTTAGGTTTTCATCTTTATCTTCAATTTAAAGACCGCCTATTTTTTAACACTTTTTGGTTTGCTTCTCAACTGAGAGTGAGCGTTTATTTCTTCTATAATGAGTTGTCTTCTTCTCTACATTCTCATCAAATAATGTTCATACTTTCTTCCAATTACCTCTTGATATGAATTAGTTACCCTCACTTGTATTGTCATAGTCATGAGGAGGATATCTAGTAGATGGAGTTGATTTCTAGTTGATCTGCTTGAATAGATAAGTTGACATTCATTTGTCTTGAGGATCCAAGAGTATCATTAGGCTCCCATTACTTAATTGATCATCATGATGATCGTTATCATGATTAATTCTTCAATGTTGTCATTGTTATTCTTTATAATGTATAAAATCGACTCCTAAATACTGAATATTAGTAGCGATGAGTAGTTAGATTTGTCTTCGTCGTCGGACTTCGATCTCACCCATAGATTTCGATCCGTCTTGACATACTTCCATATTTGAAATTCTTGATAGTTTGATCTTCGAAAAACACAACATCTCTACTCCTAACAACTTTCTTAGACTCCGGATCATACAACTTGTAACCGAATTTGTCGTCTCCATAGCCTAAGTAGACACACTGTTTGGATTTGCTATCCAATTTTGTTCTCTCATCCTTTGGAATATGTACGAACGCCCTACAACCAAACACCCTAAGATGTTTGTATGAGACCTTTTTGCCACTAAAAACTTCTTCGAACTACCTTCAGATAGTTGTAGGTGATAGATTGATGATAATTTAAAAGCTGACACATAAAGCCTCTCCCAGAATGTGGTTGGTAGATTAGATGAGCAACATGCATCAATTTTTCTCAACTTCATGGTTGATTCATCCTCTCGGCTAAACCATTGTGTTGAGGAGTCTTGGGCACACTTTGCTCATGTCGAATACCGTGCTCCTTGCAATAAGATCAAAAGCTCCGATTAATTCCCTCCATTGTCGGTCCGAACACACTTGAGATACTTTCATGATTTCTCGACTAAAACATGGAGTTGTTTGAACACATTGATGACTTGATCTTTAGTTCAAGAGGTAAGCCCACAATTTCCTTGAATGATAGTCTATGAGTAAAAAGTAAGGCAACCACCCATGGTCATTAACATAGGTCCACATGCGTCGAATAAATAAGCTCGAGAACATACCACTCTTTGGCTTGGCTTTTTATTGAACGATACTCTATGTTGTTTGCCCATCAAAAAATGGGTACAAGACGAAACATGAGTGTCTTCAAACCTAGGAATGAGATCTCTTTTCGACAAGATCTTAAGCCCCTTTCCACTCATGTGTCCGATCCTATTATGCCACAAGTCTATCTTTGGTTCCACGACATGAACTGCATTGTTGAGAGCAACCGGGTCTTGATCGTCGTGTGCGCTAACTGGCATGCGAACAATTAATTTTTGAGCTCTAATGAGCTTCCACTTCCCAGAGAAGAATCAAGTTTAATCGAAAATCCGGAATATAATATCTTTCGGAATTATTCACTACCAGTCCGACTTTAAAAGCGTATGTCACTTTATTCCGCCCAATTTCCGATACGTTTGTTTCCCGATTCTTTGCTTCCCCAAAGATCTCCCTCTTTATATGTCATGAAGAAGGATTTGGCGAGGTAACATGGGCAGAACTTACGTAGTGCCAATCATCTCAACGATGCGTAACTACGTCGCTTGATCTACCAGCTGATCAAATCACCGCTCAGTTAACAATTGCAACGTTATTGTTTTCGTTCTTCTTGTTCTTGACTGACCCGTTTGCTACATCCTTTTTTGAGGCCGGTTCCGATTGACCCAACTTATTACAATAATGGCATTGATCCTCCTTTTTCGAGCTCTTTGATTTTCCAGGATGAACTTTTGTGTGTTATTGCTCGCTTTCTTATGCTCGTAAGCAAACATGTCGTTGTTTGAACCTCATTACCCGTTATTCAAGTCTCGCCAGAGCAATTCCTCGTTGAGATGGTATTAGATACCATCTCTTTTGAAGATAAATGCCATCCGGGCGAAGCACTCAAGGATACGGATAGAGTTCAGGCCGAGGCGAACAAGAATCCTGGCTTGAATTTCAATCATTAAAATTAATAGTTGGGTTAAAAATATGTTCAAGTTGATTAAGGTGTTGTTAATGAAGTACCGTCAACACCTTAATTTTCCAAGTTGCCTAAACTAGACTAACTTTGTGCCCTGAGGTTTTCTCTCCATACAATCCCTTGCGGCTTTGTCAACATCCAAATCTTTGTTGTGTAATGATGGATGTCCCGATGTAGTCACGGATACTATAGCCTCTTAATCTGATTGCGTCTGTTTCGCGGACATTAGCACGGGGAGCCATATACCTAGTTCCTCAATTGATTTGTCTTAACATCTTCATTTAGTCAGTATCTTTATTAAATTGCATAATTTTGTTTGCAGTTTGTCTCAAAGCATATTAGGATTTAGCCGATTGTGCACGAGCCAATAACAAATGTTGTTTGTGGTTTTGGATTCCCTCGCGTGTGTCTTGAAGAATGAAATCGTGCAAATCACTGATCATTTAATCTCCTGACTAATGCTGATAACTATTTATATCTACAGGTGTTGTGTGCACAATGCAAAATAGCCCGTCCCTATTTGGCTGATCATCAGTTCTTAGAAGTTACAAGACTTAGTTCTTCTCACCGTAGGACACTACTATGAGTTTGCTCACAGGATGAATTACTGTGAAATCGCGCCACCGCGAGGAATTCCAACACCAAGGACTTGACTACATGACCTTCTCTTGACACACGTGGACTAATAACAAAGTGTCGTATCTTCAAAGGATAATTACAGTGAAACGTCATTGGCCAGCGTCTGAGGATCAAATTTAAAACTACGTAATAATAAATTCGAGAGATGAAAAGCAAGGCTGCCTCATACTTCCAGAAGAATTGCCATGCTGAGTTACCTCAAACGCGATGGATTTAGAACTATAACAGGAAAACAAAACTAAGCTACATGCAAATTTAAAGTTTATAAACGTCTTTCCATAGGAAAAAAGATTAGTCTCAAATTTTCACTAATAATTTTCGGATAACATCTCGCATGTAGACTAAGAATTGCTCCATCATATAAAATATTAAAAGAAAAAAAACGAAGCATAGACTAGAAGTAACATTTGGTGTTGTGAAAGCAACATTTCATTGTGCCTCAGATCTTGAAGCAGCCGGGTAAAAAATTTAGCTATTTGGACTATGCTGTACTTATAAAAGGAACTATGATGGAGGCGGACATGTTTATAGTGAAATCGTCTATATATCTAGCAGTGACAATTTACTCTGTTATTATCAAATATATAGGATGGTTAATTTTTAAATCTATCTGATGGCATAAGTATAAATGAAAAGTCGTACCAAGTATATATATAATTGTATGTTTCCTTACAAGGTAAACTTCTGACATGGAGTGTTGATTCGTGAGTCTATAAATGACCAAATGGATTAAGAATGACCTGAAGAAGGAAGCTGATGGAGACAATCCTAAATGAAGGTGAAAATGATGGCCGAATGGTTCGGCTAAAACCAATCTTAAAGGGAAAGTAGCGAAGAATGATTGTGATGGTTAGAAGCTAAATCCCCCTCGTCTCAACGGAAGTATCGGCAGGTCAGCCTAAATCCCACCAAAATCTCGTCTGAGGATTCAGATGGATTTCAGCGAAATCCCTCGTCTCGTGGCGAAGAATGATTCTCGAATCGTTCAAGCTAACTGAGGTAGAAGGCTTGATTGCCCGAAATCGTTCAAGCTAAGAGGCCCTCGTCTCGGCGAGGAAATATGAAACAGTGCTGCGAATCGTTCAGGCTCAAAGGCCTCTCGTCTCAGAGGGAAGTAGCAAGAAACGATTCGAATCATCTGACTAAGTCCTAGATCTTGAAGGCAAAATCCTTTAGCTAACTCCCTCGTCTTAATGAGAAGGCAAAAAAGCGATCATTAAGAATCAAATGGCTAAGTCACATGCTTAACGAGGAAGAACAAAGTCCTCAGTCATTTTAGCTAAAGTCCCTCGTCTTGCTGAGAGAAAACAGATTCTCAATACTGATTAACTTTTGAACTTCCGACGAATGAGACTTGATGGTCTTGAAAGGCCTCATAGTCAGATCGCCATCATTTTAAATCAGATCCCCGAATACTCCTCGATGCCTTTTAAATTGACTTTGAGAGGGTAGTGAGCAGTGATAAAATAAGTTCAAAGGCAACAAACTAGTCACCTTTCGGAGTATATAAAATCCCTGATCTATATATACTAGTTTTACCGTTAGAGCTACCCAGGTGAGAGCTTTCCTTAGACTTTGATCTATCGAATCGGATTAGTATCTGAAGATATGACTTTCCTAAAGATGCGTAGTTGACAGACTCATCTCATATTCATTGTAATAGTTATATTTAGGAAGAAGTATACTCTAAATAAGTCCATACAAGGGGCCGCCCGCTCTTACCTCTTTTTAGATGAATGTCTTATACATTTATCGTGAGATACTGTCATTAGGGTGTAATCAGGAGGTCTTTGTTCAGGTCCTGACGAGGTTTCTTGTGAGGCAGTGGCAAGGAGTCCCTCGAGCCGAGGAAGCCCTGAGTCTGATCCAAAGTGTCCATAGTCCATTAAGGACGACCTCATGGTTGCTATACCGATACCGTGGACGATGTAGGAGTCCATTCACCCGATAAGGGTAGCTAGAAAATTGACTTTATGTTCTCATGGTGATGGGAATAGACATGGAGAATAGTGAATAGACATAGTTTGCGTCGTCCCAATTTATTTCGGTTCATTTCTTTTGTAATGAAATTGGGTTTACTACTAAATAGTCTCAGACATAATTGATTGAAAATCCATAAGTCTTATAAATCACGTTAAAGTGATATAGTGTGTGAATAGAGGTTGATGGGGTGCTCATGAAAGCTTGCAAAGTCAACGTCTATCTTTGTGGCAATTCACCACTACAGGCTATTTAGTTAATTTGGTTTTATGGGAGGAATGTAAATGGAATGAAAATGTTGTAAATTGTGTATTAGTTTATGTATAAATCTGGTTTTAGTTATAAGTTCAACAAAATTTTCGTTAGTTCCTACTTTAGATCCCTCAAAGAAAAGTACAAGTGCAACATTGTGTTGTCCAAGTGCTTAAAGAATTACAGATAAACTATTGAGTACAACCCTTTTGAAATGGATGATTTATTCATTATTATTGTAGAAAAGTAGCATAGGTGAACTTGGTGTTGTGTGCTTAAATTGCAACCAATTTATGCGAATTTAAGAGTTTTCCATGAGAGATAACTAAAGAAATGCTTCTCAGGGACTGGTATGCACTTAACAAGCCAGCCAATAGGCCATGATACAGAGGCAAGAGCGATGCATACTCCCCATTGACCCCAACTCAACCTCTCTGTATCTGCGAATTTCCTTAGAAATTCCACCATTACGACTTGTAGAACGACTGTGACTAAAATGATTCCCACGAACAACTTATTCCCGAGTATTCCTTCGAAGACATTCTTTTTCTCTAACTTGCGTGCGTTGAATTCATTGAACACCTGACAAAGGACAAATAGATTGAAGATTAGTGTTTTGTTTACCTTCTCGTTGACGCTAAATATGGATTCGCCTTTGAACTGTAGTGTCAAGAGTATTGATATCTGGTATAATGCTTGAGCTAGTAAGTTCCTCCACATAACGTTGGTTATTAGTGGCTCTGTTCGTCCTACAGGCTTCTTCTCCAGAAGGTCTTTTGTTGGCCTCTCTGTAGCAAGAGCTAAGGCCCCGAGGGTGTCCATGATGAGGTTTACCCATAACAGCTGGACTGCTGTCAGTGGTACCTCGCCAGCTGAAATGGCAGCTACAACATTGATCACAAGCGCTGCAACGTTTACAGTGAGCTGGAATTGGATGAATTTTTGAATATTGGTGTACACGCATCTTCCCCATTTCAATACTGTGACAACAGTAGCAAAATTGTCATCTAAGATGACTATATCTGAGCTCTCTTTTGCCACTTCAGTTCCTTGGATTCCCATAGAAAGTCCTACATCAGCTTCTTTGAGTGCTGAGGCATCGTTTGTTCCATCACCAGTGACTGCAACAACGTGCCCTTTCTTTCTCAAGCACTGGACCATCAACAGCTTGTCAGAAGGAGATGATCTTGCCATCACGAGTATTCTGTCAACTTTCTCCATGCGTTCCTCTTCTGAGTAGTTGCGAAATTCAACACCTTCTACCACAAATCCATCTGTACCGTGATGTTGCTGCAGTATTCCACATTCTAAAGCTATGGCTTTTGCAGTGAAGACATTGTCACCAGTGATCATTTTGATGTCGACACCTGCATATTGGCAATCTTCCACAGCTCTCTTTACACCTGGTCGACATGGATCCTTCATTCCTGTTAGCCCAATGAGGATCAAACCGTCGTCGGGCACCCTCTGAATTAAGTGATCCATTGGTATGATCCTTTGATGTAGAACTACTACTTTGCCATACAATTCTTTGAATATTCCTTTGTCATCATCAATTTGGTTTTGTAGAATCATGTATTAAAATCATCAATGGGCCAAGTGTGTTGTCCTCAACTTTTCTGATCAGAACACCACTTCTCTTTTTCTCTGAATTGAATGCTTCCACATTCAGAATGATGCAGTTTTCATTTACCATCTCCGTGTTCATTTGCAATCCCAGTACCGCCCATTGAAGGATTTAGCGCATGATCAGACTGCCTGAGAACTCAAGTTAATTCACTCGATTTATGAGGCACTACTACCAGTGGTGTTAAGACTCACTCCCTGATGTAGCACATCAAGAACATTGGCAGGAATGGATTTGAAATTGTTTTCTGGGATCTGGCAAGCCAGGTATTACTTTCATCAGTTAAGGTAGTACTGTTTGTCTGTACATATGGTGGTGGCAGACCCCATTGTCTCGCACGCTGAGAGTTTCCTCACCATAGCCTGGTCTTTCATCATTCTTTTCATTGAATACGCGAGAGTAAGGGTGACTGCAAGAGGAAGGCCTTCCGGTATAGCAACAACGACAATGGTGACTGCATCAGCTATAATCCCCACCACGGCATTGATCACATCATCAGTCTTTGTTTTACTTCCATTGAATTCTTTATTTCCATGTTCATCTTCGGTTGTTCCTGTGAAGTATCTCACCAAGAGAACAACAAGAACCAAGAAAGCAACTGCCAAACCAATCTTGCCAATTGCTGAAGTTAATTTATTCAGCCTGGACTGCAGAGGAGTTTGCTCGTCCGAGTTTCCAGTTATTGTGCTCATCATTTCTCCCCAAGTTGTGTTCATCCCAACAGAGGTGACTATCATCTTGGCATATCCATCTGCAACTTTTGTTCCAGAAGTTAAGAAAGGATTTTGGATGTGATCGATTTCGACATGATCAGCTTCTCCAGTCATACTTGATTCATCAATGAGTAAAGAATGGCCTTCCAAGAACAACCCATCAGCTGGAACCTGATCACCAATCTTCAAGCAAACAACGTCTCCCACAACAATTTCAAATATTGAAATCTTCTGCCGCCTGCCATTCCTGACAACTTCTACTTGTATGTTGTTACTAACCTTTGAAAGCTTATCAAACTGTTTGCTCTGTCTGAAGTCACTTATTGCTGAAACAGAAATGACGAGAAATACTGCAAAAATATGCTCCCACCGTCATACCAGCCTTCTTTTAGTCCATGTTCTTTAATACCGAATCCAAGGGAAAATGCGGCACAGACAAGAAGAATAAGAATTGTTGGATCTTGAAAAGCTTCCCATATAAATTGGAAAAAGCTTTTCGTGGGTGGCTTATTGTATGTGTTAGTACCATAATCTTCCCTGCGTCGCAAAACATCTTGAGGATCAATGCCGCGGTTAATGTCACAATTTAACGAAGTGACTATCCCCGAAATGCCTCCAAGTTGGTTAAGTTGACTGACACTTCTATCTTTTACTAGCTTCACCAGGGTTGTTGTATTGCTATCATTGAATCCGGAGCACAGTTGAGCTACATTGATGACAACTGTGTCAGGCGGCAAGGGTGAGTGCATTTTTGCTTTTTTGGACAAGCTCTTCAATTGTACTATTGGGACCATCTTGTTATTTTTCATTATTACTTCATTGAGAAGATTCATAAATGCTTGTTCACAGAGGTTGTATGCAAGAGCCATTCGCCATTTCTTCCTATTGTTCGAGCATTGAAGATTTCCTGCAACAGTTCTTGGGATGGTTTCAATAGCAGATGTGGATTTGCAATACCTGAACACCCAAAGTGTTTAGCAAGTATCAGAACATTGTATCAGTTGAATGAATTTTCTTTTAGCCTAAGGCCTAAGGGGGTCACACACTGCAATAACCATGTATATTAGTGTTTATCCTTGAACCTTGATTGCATAGATTGTCTTCTTAGAAACTATGAATCGAAGCAGGGAAGCTAGAGTAAGTTTCAACAGAATCATTCAAGCCTTATTTGTGCATTGATGCAATTTGGTGAATAAGAAATGGTCGTTTTTATTTTATTTCAATTCAGTCGTTCAAAGAAAACGTTTCTATGTTTTTAGATAAAATTTATTCCTTAAAGTATACTCCCTAGCTCATTAAATTTGAAACGTTTATGTATTTTTTGGATGAAAACGAGCTCATTTAAAGGGAATTTTTTTGTGTGTTGTGTGTTGTGTGTTGTTGGATAAAAACTAGCTCAGTCATAGTGAAATTGAAGAAATATTCTTGTCATATGAACTTGAAAGTTTTAGAAATTTCGCATTGGGAATAGAAAATTCAAAATAAAGTGTTACAGAAACACAATGAGAAAACATTGGGGTCAACTCATAATAAGACGTCTTTGGAGTCAACCACATGAATAAATCAAATATGTAAACTGTGTACCAAAATCCTTTCTCAACTTTCTTTTCATTAAGCAAAATGTTTATACATACTGCATCTTTTTTAGCATAATTCTCTTCTCATTAAAATTTTGAGGAGGGAGCATATAACATGCCTTAAATATTTTCTATATATCATATATATGTATTGACGAAGTACCATTTTAACATGCACACTACTTTAAACATAAATACTAATAATGTTTTCGCAATAGTGGGATATTCTACACAATATCATATATACAGATGATTTTTTTTTTAAGTATATCAACATCATAGAGGAAGGGGCATGCAATGTTATAAGTAATACTCCGAATATACCTGTTTGAGTTTCTTGTGTAATCATGTCTTTGGCTTGGTATATTTGAGAGCTTATTGACATTGTTGGCAACTACATACTTGAGGAGATATTGAAAGGCTCGTTCACAGAGGAAATGTGCATGAGCCAAATGCCATCTCCTCTTGTTGGCCGTCGAGAGAACCAAGTCGGTATAATTGATGTTCGATTCAAGGATTATTGACATGGTATCAGAGTGGAGTTGATATTCTGCCAAATAAAACTAATTGGTATGTAACTAAGATGTGAGAAAACAAATTGGTCTTCACTAAGTCAATTAGCGTATTCTATTTCAATGAGTTTGATGAGAGTTCATAGGGTATATTTATATAGACTTCCCATGAATTTTTATTTCTTTTAACTTGACATTCTGACAGTGGAAAATGCAGTGTTATTTCTAAAAACTTCATAAGTGGCTAATACGTCATGGAAAGCATAATTTATTACATCATACAGTTTCATATCATACGTAAACTTACCAGAGTCCTATATGAAGTTGAGCATAAGTGAAGCTAATACGTCATAAGTACATTTAGGGTTAATGCCATCATCTCTTTTAGTTGGCGCGTGGTACCCATGGGAGGTACATTCATTGGGCAAGATTTCCATGTCAGTGTGCGGTGTGCCACATATACACGTAGACTTTCTTTTAGTATTGGCATGTCGAAGTTTTCCAAGTCAATGGTTGTTAAACAATCCATGCATAATTTATTTGGCAACGATCATCTACAATTTATCATATTATACATCACTAGTAATATATTACGTGCGTTGCACGTGGATGAAAATAGATTAATATGTAATATTTAACAGATATGATATAATAAATTTATGTGTTACCTCACTAATATATTTATTTTAGCTATTTACTTCAAATAAATAAATTGAAAAATATTCAAATAGTAAGGTATTTTTTAAAATTAGAATAAACATAAATTTTTCTTCTTCTATTTGTATGAAAATTTCAACAAATATATTTTTAGATTTAAACCACAAAAATAAATATAATATAATGTGCGGATTTCATTTTATAGTTTTGAAGGCGATATATAATGAGATCGATAATAGAAATGACAAGTATCAATTTTTTAAAGTATTTTAATATACTCTTTTTAGGTGTTATAAAATTACACTCCTAAAATTTAAAGTACATATAACTAAGATTTTCATTCTTGACAATTTTTTAATTTATCAAAACATTTATATATAACTTTCAAGTATACAACTTAAGTTTTTAATAGTTTCATCTCTGTTAGTGCATAGAAATTGGCCAAGTATTTCGCGTGTCATGACTACTTGTCTCTAACAGATGGCGACCTTGACTTCGAGGGCGAGTGTATCTTTCGAAAGCGATTTTTGTTTCCATATATAAAGGAGATGCGATAGATATGATTTGGTTAATGGAAAAGGCATTACTTGATGATCGACACAGAAGGAATATACACGTCTAAAATAAAGAAGGAAAAATGACCGGTGCATTTAATATATTTCTGAGATGGGATTTTTTGTTTATGGTAATCTTTTACTATAAACTTAATTAGATGCCTACGCTATATAAAGGCTTGTCACGGGGCAGTAGAAGAAGGGTCTTGAAACAAGAGATTTACGTGTAATTTGTGAAGCAAAGCGAGGCTTTGAGAGTTTATTTTTTATTGTGTAGGGTGAATGTGCCAGTGTTCTATAAACTCCTTTTAGATTTAATACATTTGTTGTTATACATTAGTTCTGACGGTTCTGTCGGTCTAGAGTCAATTGTAGGTTGTCTTTGACAATGGTCACTCGTAGTAGATTACATTTTCAATTGGTGTAGATGCGGGCACTCTAAAGTACAAGAGTGAGGTCAGTTGTAATCTTTCGCAAATGAAGATTCGAGGGGAAGGAGGATCAGCAGCTTCGACCACATTAACGTGATGGAAGCCCAACTATGCTTCTTGGAAGGCGAGGATAGCTAGTTTACGAGAGTCTCTTTGTCTACGAGGATATGGTATGCATTATTGGGTGGACAACGCCTATTGTTAGCAGCCTTGAGGTGTAATAGCGGTAAAACGGATGATTGGACCATTGAAGAGCAAGAACTTGCGCTAGCGAATAGCTGAGCCGTGAAATGCAATGTCTTCCAATGCTATAGATTTGAATGTGTTTAAATTAATTAATATATGCAGTGGAAAAAATTTTTGGGATATATTTGCAAACTACATATGAGGCGTTGAAGAATACGGATATGAAGACTCTAACAGTTAACAAATAGATTTGAAATTCTAAGGATGGAAGATGACGAGTCTATAGCTATGTACAATAATAAATTGAAAGATATGGCTAACGAGTCATTTGTGTTAGGGGAACCTATGAGCAATGAAAAGCTGGTGAGAAAAGTGCTTGGAACATTACCCAAAAGGTTTGCTCATAAGGTAACAACTATTGAAGAGGCTCAAGACCTGACTACCATGAGTTTGGATGAATTGATAGGAAATTTGGCTACATTCGAGATATCTCTCAATGAAGGTGAGCCCAGTAAGAAGAAAGGTATTGTCCTGAAAGTCTCTTCATAAGATGTAAATGATGAAGATTTGGGAGAAACCATATATATGCTTGCTAAGAACTTTAACAAAACCCTCAAATGATTTAACAAGAAGCCATTCAGTGGTGGTGTCAGTTCATCTATTATTGACTGAGCAACAGGCGGTGGAAGAAGCCCGGCAATCTGAGGCAACTTTAGTGCGAGCCGGTCCGATAAATCAAAAGAGGAATTCGGTCACGAGAGAAGTGTGAAGGCTTTGGACATATTCGAGGCCGAAGAATGTCCCAACTATCTCGAAAACAATCAAAAGGGTATTCATCGGCCACGGTGATGATGAATCGAAGAGGAACAACTTGTCCAGATTAGCGATTTTGTAGTGAAGATGAGGAAAGGCGCGTGATTGATGAAGAGTGCTCGAAAACTACAAACTTCTTGTATACGAATGGATGGAGCGCGGTTGTCCTATACCAAAATGGATGCTGAAAGGAACAAATTGAAGATTGAGAATGAGGAATTGAGAAAATTAGGAATGGATCAAGATGAGAGATCCGTTACTTAGCTTCAGTGAATCTGTTGAATAAAAGGAGTAAAAATGGCAATTCAACCTTTGACATTTGGAGGAGATTCGAGTTGGTAAGAAAGTGCGGTGATAAATGCAGGAGTTGGGTTTGACAAAGCTTGTTCAAGGCAAGGAGAGACCAAATTTGTTCAGACAGGATGGATTCGGGCGTCAAGGCAGAGAGAGAACAGGTTGATCGTTGGCCGGATAGAAGCAAAAGTGTGAATGCTGTAATTATTGTGGAAAGAAAGGTCATATTGCCTCCTATTGTTATAGATATATGGATCAAGAGAAAGCAAGTATCAACCACGCAAGACTCGATTAGATTGAGGTGAATGTTGGCGAGTCAAGTAGCCTCGCCTCCTTGAAGATGTCGGCATGTCGAGTTGGTATTTTGATAGTGGATGCTCAAGATACATGACGAGGTAAGAAGCGTATCTTCTGGATATTTCTCACTTAAAGGTGACCATGGTACGTTTGGCGATGGTGGCAAAAGGAGAAATCCTTCGACATAGGAGAGTTGAATATGATGGTTTACAGCTTGACGATGTTCTGCGGTTGAAGGCTTGATTGTAATGAGTCACCGTTAGCATAAGTCAATTATGTGATGATGGCATGAAAGTCTCCTTTTGCAAGGAGGGATGCAGCATTAATGACTTGTGGCCCAGAAAAGAAAACGATTGATGCGGAGCGAGATTAGGCGATAATTGCTATGGATCTCGAAAGCTTTATGCAGTACGAAAGATGAGGAATCTTGAGCTGTGGCCGGGCGGCCAGGTCGTACTCGTTATAGAAATATCAATAAATTATCTCCAAGTTGTTAGAATACCACAAATTGATGTCAAAGACAAAGCATGTGGAAATTAATGTCACGGTGGAAGCGGAGACCTTGAGAGTTGTCGCTTGAAAGTTCTGACGAATTAATTACGCTGGCAGCGTGTGCTTGAGTTGTCTGGCGTGGATCGATGGGGCCCGTATGAAGTAGAAAGCATAGGCGGTAAGAAGTATGTATGTGTGTGTTGGCGGCTTCTTCGGTATACATGGGTTAAGTTTCTTATAGAAGTAAAACACGTTTGAAGTTCTTAAAAGGGCGATATAAGTTCAAAATGAAAAGGAACGACTTGTTGTCGGGATCGATAGTTAGTGATCATGGGAAGGAGTTCGAATTCAAAGTTTGCCAAGTTTTGTGCGGTGGAGAGGAGATTACTCATGAATTCGGCCCACATAAGCACTTGACAAAATGAACCGTTGAAAGGGATTATCGAACTATCAAGAAATGACACGTGTCGTAGCCGTCCTAAGAATATTCCTCTTAGTTTTAGATTCGAGGCGATTAATACTGCTTGTCACATTCATAATCGGATCACATTTCGCCCCGGTACAAACAACACAAATTATGAAATATGGATGCGGAGAAAGCCAAATGTGCAATATTTTCATATTTTTGGTAGTTTGTGCTATATTGTTGGCGTCATTGAACAGTGAAATTTGATATCAAAAGTGATGAAGGCATATTCTTAGGATACCCAAGAAACAGTAAAGCTCTTCGGGTATTCAACAAAGAACTCGTGTAGTTTATGGAATCTATAAAATGTGAAAATCTTGGACTCGGGAGTCGAGAGTAATATAGAACACACGGATGATGCTCCACCTATCAAAGACACTTGGTCGAACAACAAGGACAATGTTGTTGAGGGCAAAAGTGTTAATGTTGCCAATGTTGATAGTAGACTGTTAAATGACGATTAGAATCCAAAGAACCGTCCAGGTTATTAACATTATTGGAGGCGATTGATCCAAGGCATTTGATAAAGAAAAGGGAACCGGTTGACTACAGGAAAATGGTTGGCCTTATTGGAGAAAGCTGTTTTATTTCTAAAATCGAACCAAAGAATGTTGATGAAGCTCTCAAAGATGAGCATTGGATACCACTCGCCATGTACGACAAATTGCTCGGTTCGAAATAATATGTGAGGCTTTGTGCCCCGGACCTAGGGATCATAATGTCCGCGGGAACCAAGTGGTTCTTCAAGAACAAATAAATGAGCAAGGAGTTGTTACTAGAAATAAAGCAAAGGTTGGTGGCTCGAGGATACTCGCGGTGGAAGGAGTAGATTCGAGAAGAAACATTTGCTACAGTTGCGGATTAGAGTATCACAGCGTTAATACCGGTTGCTTAATGAAGTTCAAACTATATCAAATGGATGAAGAGGTGAATTTCCTTAATGGGATAGTTAGAAGAAGAATTTCATTAAGCGGAACAAGGTTTCGTTGATGATAGTTGTCCATAACATGTGTACCGACTTAAAGAAAGCTTTATATGGCTCGAAAGCTGAGACACCGGCGTGAGTGCGAGAGAGACTCACCCAAAAGGGAAGTACCTATTGACCAAGGGATATGTGCATTGGTGGAATAGACAAGACTCTTTTTTACTAAGCATGAAATTTCAAATTGATGGTTCCCAACATGAAATCATAGCGATGACATAATATTTAGGATATAGAACAAGCTAGTGCAATGGTTTGTGTAATAGATGGAGTCGATTCGAGATAAGCATGGTGGGTGAGATAGATTACTTTTTGGATTTCAAGTCAAGTAGATGAAAACTGACATTTTCATATCTTAAAGTAAAATTTTTCCAAAAATCTTGTCAAGAAATTTGGACTTGAAAATGTCTGAGAGTCAAAGAGGGCCTTGCCTGCTAAAACTCATGTGAAAGTCGATAAAGGCGTGTCGATGGCGGATTCATTCGACATAAGCGATTCTGAGGGCATGATTGGAAGTCTTCTACATCTCTAACAGTAGAGCGAGATATTTCATATTACGTTGGGTATGTGCTAGGTTTCAAGCAAATACCAAGGAAACATCAAATCCAGTCGAGAGGATCGTGAATATGTAGATGGTAGTTTTGGATTATGGTCTTTTGTATTCTTTTTGATACTATGAGTTCTTTGGTAGGGTATTGTGATCTTGGCCCAGGTGGAAGCTGCGAAGACGGAAAAAGCACGTTTGGTGAATGCTTCTTTTAAGGGAAATAATCTCGTTTCTTGGTTGACCAAAATGAAACTTCGGTTTCTCTACTGCAGCCAGGGCGAAATTTGAATCATGGCTGGCGGCAGCGGTTAATACATAACTCACAGCCAGATGAGGGAAGATGCTTGAAGGAGTAATGTTGGTCAAAGTGCAATGACTCTATATTATTGTGACAACGGCGGCTATCAATATATCAAAAGAATCCGGTCTGGCATGGCGAACAGCGTATTGATATTAGGCATGCGTTTCATAAGGGAGCTAGTTGAAGACAAAGTGATATCCACGGAGCATGTGACACGGATAAACAACTTGCGGATATTTCACTAAAAGCTACGGATGCAATCAAATTGAATCACTTGAGATCTTCTTTTGGATTAGGTGTTATTTATTGACAAATAGCAACCAAAGAAGGATTGTAGGACTTGGAGGTATGAGGTTGATATCAAGTGTTACAAAGCTGGTGGAGTGAACAAGTACTTTCGGAGAAGGTTAATGCAGCAGATTTATAGGCGATGGCCGATGACTAAATATTCCTAATTTTGATGAATATATTTTTAGTAGGGGAAAAATCGAAGGAAGGCGAATAATGATCAGGTTAAAGCGGTATGATTTATTTATTATGTTGAGATTTTGTCTTAACTACCCACATTCCTTTTAAACACTTTCCATATATTTTACTCAAACAACACCAAAACCGCCATCAATTCTCTTCAAATTCATCTTATTTCTTCCCTGATCTGCAGCGAATCACCTGAAGCGGTTTGCGTTCTTTGTGATTACTACGTAACCGTACCACGTTCTCTCGAAATCAATCAAAATAGCAACGCGCAAAAATGGTAGCTTCGAGAAGAGGCCTTAATACATGAAACAAAGGAGCCTGAAGGCGAAGGTGAAGGCCCATCGCGATCTTCGGCGACAACCATGGAGGATGAAGAAGCATTTCGGTCGTATGCCAATCGAAGTATTCCTCTGTTCTTATAGATGATGATTCCACAATAGAGGAAACCCTACTTGATTATGACAATTATTTACACTTGGGTGGATTATACGAAGTCGTGAACTCGACGACCACAGATCGGTATGGATAATGTGGACGATGATGATGTTGGTGGGGAGAATTCCCATGATGAAATTAATGTTAAGGAGAATGTTATTGAAGAGGAAGTTGCTTCAATTGTTGAAGAAAGAGTCATTGACTCTTGGAGTCTTATAATGTTAGAGAAAGCTACTTGAGATATGTGAACAAATACATCGATACCCGGTATTGAAAGGTGGTGAACCCCTATTATTTAGAAGATCATGCTAAGATAGATGATAGTGGTGGGGCTCCGGTGATGATAATGTGTCGATTCTTGAGGACATGGTATTGCTGAAAATATTGAAGGACCAAGTGCGAGGGGCTTGGAGTGAAATATAAATCAGTCTCGAGGGCTATGGATGGATGGAAGGATTCCACTTCCTTAGAGGGAGATGTGTTAGAGCCATCGTAGGTAACCATTCTTTGAGGGTATGGATACTGACATACTAAGTGTTGCAGTGACTTCGAGGCACGCAAGCTGAGGCTCACGTCACTGGCAGTCGAGAAAGGGTGAGACCATGGATCGTGTTGAGGTATGACCAGAGAGGCTAGTCAAAGAAAGAAGAAATCTAAGAAGGAGGCTTAGAAAGCTGGTGATGTTGTTGGAACTCTCGGCCGAAGAAGTTAAGCAAAGAAGAGAGGGCAGCCAAGAAAGCTAGGAAGGCTGAGAGAAGGTACGGAAGGATCTGAAGCTAAAATTGCTAGAGAATGATGTTGAGGAAGTTATGTATGAAGAAGCGAAGAAGTCGTTCCCTCGCATTTGTTCAACCATCTATCGATGACGAGTGGTTGCCTGAGCATGAACCACAAGGTGATAATGAGGACGACCAGGGTGAGGAGTCGGATAAAGAAGATGTTGCTGCTGTGATGGAGAAAAGGAGGAAGGCTAAAGGCAAGCTTAGAATGAACGAGAACAGAACAAGAATTGGGAATCGAAGGATTCCTAGAAATGTGGCAGTTGTACCCACAACCAATGTGTCACTAAATTGATGAAGAACATGCTAGGTGGAAGTTTGTGGCGAGAACAAATACATTCTTTGGCGAGAAAAATTAGCTTTGTCAAAGGTGACTCAAAAGAACCTCAACATCATGGGCATTCTGGAGGAGGCAGGAGTGATGCCAACTATTGAAGTTGTTGGCCCATACTACCCAAAGCTAGTCTGAGAATTCATATGCAATATGACTGAGGACATTGATGACATTCAGGTCAATCGCTATGGTAACGCTTCAGAACTTTACGCTTTGATTTATCTCTCCTAAGTGATAAATGACTATTTTGGGAGACCCCATGGAGGCAGTACGGGGTACAATCTAAGGCCTAATGATATTGTCAAAGTGTTAACCGGAAGAGTCATTGACTCATGGCCTGACAAGGGACTCCGCTTCTACAAGTAAGTGTTAGTATGTTGTGCTACACAAGGTTGGCGTAGCTAGTGGAATCTACTACTCCATGACACTAGTGTGTCGAATCATTGGGTAAGTTCATGTGTACATGATCGACCTTTGGGCCTCATTTCACTTAGGGCGGATTACATTTTGATCAAATTGTCCGACATGTCTGATCGAAATGCTTTGTCTTTGAAACCATGTCCCCATCGAGCATGATGCATCATCCTCTGGCTCGGCTTGACGATAATGCGATTGCGGAGCGATGAAAGGTGCCGCTCCGGGGATTATCACCATGATCCGAAACCGATGGAAGGAGCACATGTTCAGCGTGTGTCGTTGGCGCCTCTTGTTGAAGAAGGGGGCTTCGGGGGAATCATCTTGATGGAATTCGGCTCTTGCGAGATGAGATCAGATATTTGAATGGAGTTATTCAGTCTAGCTTGGCTAGAAAATCTGTCTTTGGAGGCACCATTGTGGCTTCTTTGGAGATGATGATCACAGTGGGGTGGAGATGATGATCTGATGAGGGTCTGCGGCCGGACCTTAATAGTGCTCTATTCGTGTGATAGTAACTCTTGTGTGTTGGTGCTTAGGTTATGTTTTTAGGACAAATAGGGGGAGATGTCCGGATGGAGAACCCTATGGTGGTGTATTCTTTTTTTCTTTTGGCATGTGTTTATGGATATACGGTGGTGTTAGCCTACTATAATGGCTTTATATTGTTTTATGGAACTGTTTAGCCATCATGTTTTACTTCTTGTCTCTGCGTTTGGACTAAGGTTTATGTTCAAATTCCATGCTTGTGTCTATTTGAGGATATTTATTCTTTTTTTATTTGCGAATATTTATGCTTTTTTATTTAGGTTATATACGCTATATTGTGACTTGTAAGGTTCTCGACATATTTGTAAAAGCGAAAAACTTTTACCCAAAGGGGGAGTTTGTTAGTGCATAGAAATTGGCCAAATTATTTCGGTGTCACGACCACACATGCCAACAGATGGCAACAATGACTTCGGTAGGTATCTTCGAAGAAAATTTTGTTTCCATTTATAAAGGAGATCTCGGTAGATAGGATTTGGTTAATGGAAAAAGGCATTACTTGGTGATCAAGCTAGAAGATATACACGTCTAAAATAAAGAAGGAAAAAGGACCGATTGCATTTAATATATTTACAAGATGGAAGTTTTTATTTATGGTAATCTTTACCATAAACTTGGTTGTGCCTACACTATATAAAGGCTTCTAATGCGGACGTAGAGGGTGCGAAACAAGAGAGATTTATGCATTGTGATTTGTGAAGCAAACGAGCTTTGAGAGTTTATTTTTATTGTGTGGTGAATATGCCGAGGAGTGTTCTATAAACTCCTTTAGATTGTAAAACTGTTGTTAACACTTGGATTCACGACAGGTTCAACTGCTATAGTGACTATTCACGTAGTTGACACATACTAGGGATAGTAGTGTGTAGTGGAGGATAGGTGTATTGTAGTCAGGGGAGCCTGGACTTATACATCCAGATTGGAGTAGAATAGGGCGTAAAGAATGGGGAGCATTCGCATAAGTCCTTGTTTGTAATTCTCGATCATAGTGGAATCCTTCACTGGGCAGGTTGCCCCCAGACCTAGGTGCATGTTGCATTGGGCGGGTTACAGTTGTTTATTTTTACTTTTGAGTATTTTACTTTCTAAGTCATAGTCGGTCTGAGTCATTGTGATTTAATGCGACAAGCGGTCATACATAGTAGATTACACTTTTTCAATCTCTATCAAAAGATCGTAGAATGTTATATAGAAGATACATTCATAATTTATTAAATTGCTCGTGATTAATCATTATTAGATAAAACATACTAATATCTCATTTAACCATGTCTTTATTTATGCGTACTATCTTTTTTTGTAATAAGTACATAATGTCACTTTTCTTTGCAGAATCATTGAGACTAATATTCTTTATCTTTTTTTAGGATTTTATAGATTTTAATCTATGTTTAGTCATCCAATTAATCTTTGTCAAGTATTTTAAATTTTGTAGAATTAAATCTCTATATATACATAATTGAGTAAGTATTAAAAAATATGAGTTAGAAAGATATAACTAAGCTATTGAGGATTTTTATATATGCTCATGGGATAAGAAATATAATATAGTTGTGTGTATCTTCTTTGTTAAGCTACATGAAACCTACTTCCCAATCTCAAGTTATAAATACGTATGAAGAATGTTAATTTTAATTCAAGTTAAATTTATCATATCCAAAAATATCAATAATATTTTTCAATTTTCAAAGAGGACTTTCAGAGTATCTTTTGATGTATTATCATAATCGTATAATCAACATACCAAATTATATGCATAATAATAAAAATAAATATTACATAGAAAAATAATCAATCAAAATTGCCTGCGTTAATAGTTAGATACCTTTTCGTTCATGCATTACAAAACTCTAATTATACATAAATTCTTCTTATATAAATATATATGCATAAAGGGGGAAGGAGTAAAAGATGAAATATAGTATATATAGAAAAATATTTTTATGTGTTACATGTTCAAAAAAATAGAAAGACAAACCATGCTATCGTGTCGAAGATGGTGCAACTCACAAAAACTTCAACTCTACGCAATCATTGACATTTATAAAGAGGAGGTTTGTTGGGTTTGCCATTATTGGTGAGGAAAAGCTTACCATCAGTGTGATCAACAAATATGAGAGAAATTGGTTTACTTTTTTTTAGAGAACATAATGGCTTGCTAGCTAATTGTATCTATTTATATAATTACTTTCTTTAGAATGTACTTATTAATTTTAATCATAAAAAATATTTAGAGAAAAAGTTAGAATTATCATTGTGTAACTTCAAAAGGTGAAATAGTAAAGAGATTGTAACTCTCGACCACTATAAATTGTCTTGAACTATAATTTTAATGTGTTCTATTATCTTGATATGAAATAAATAAATTTGCTTACTTATATTATTTTTTAAAGATCAATTACTATGGAATACTAAAAGTATTGTAGCTCCAATCACTATAATTGTCTTAAAATATAATTTTAATATTTTTATCTTGATGTTTTATTTTTTAAGATCAATTACTATTTTATTTCAATAATAAGCTCAATATTTTAGATTATTTAATAATAATATTGACGATGATAATAATATATAATTTATTTATAGCGAGGATACAAGTAAAGTCTACAAGTTGGAGTATTAATTTGGACTGAGGAAACATTACATAGGCCTTATTTAACAATTAATCAATGACAAAAGAGAATTAAAATAAATTATAAAATTAATAATTCCTTGTACATTAAATTAAAATAAATATTGATACTTCCTTACATTACATTCATATTGGGGATTCACGGTGATTATTCCAATATACTAAATAAATTTGATAATGATTTTTATAATATTTGGTATTAATGTTTTTGTAATCTTTGGTATTAATATAATAATAGAGTATTGATTCATGACAATATTACTTTCATCTATGTCGATGATAATATTAATAGCCAAATAATTATGCAACCAAATGAAGCGATTGATACAATGTTTACTTTATTCCTGATGGTAGATATTTGTTTCATTCATGTCAATACAACTTTTGTCATGTACTATGTATTGATTAATAAAATGTGTAACTCCCATGACATAATGAGTCATGTAACTCCCAAGAGATAGCAATAATTTGTCTTAAAAAAAATTCAATGAGCTATTATAACCGGTCTTGAAGTGAAAAAATACATAAATTTAATTATTTATTTAAATGTAATTGAAGTTTGATAATCATTACAAAAAGCTATTATAACCGGTCTTGAAGTGAAAAAATACATAAATTTAATTGAAATTTGATAATCATTACATTCTTTGTAATTAGCTTAATTTGAAAGGGGTAATTTAGACGTTATAAAAAATGAAAGAAACACAATTTCACATGTACACTTTTATAAAAGGTATATAGATGTACGGAGTATTAGTCCATTAGGAAGTTATAATGCTTCACTACAAAATGACTTGAGCGTCATTCAAAAAGCGCTGAACATCACAAAAATGCCTTAATTAGATGTGAGCGTCTAAGTAAGAAAACACTTAGATGGCCGCTCGCGATAAGATGAGGTTTTTGAGTGTCATCTAAGTATTAATACTTTAGACGACACTTTACGGGGGCGACTTAGATGGCCTTTTTGAGTAACATAAACAACATACGGCGCCGTTTAAGCTAAAAAAAATTTAAAAAAAATTGTTACTTAAATTCATATCAATTAAGTATTTATTGTCCATACATATTCATTTCTTACAATTATAAAAGGAAAAAAATAAAATCAAAATTGCACTATTCAAAATTTATAACAAAATATGAAATTTTAAATAAAGAATTTAAGCAGCTAAAAGATACATAAAATTCTTTAAAACATAATATCTTCATTTACAACCACGTCCGTTATTCTTCATTCTTCACCTCGAAAACACAAGTTAATCATTACAAAATATAAGATAAATGAAATAACAAAACAATCATCAGACCAGGAAGATAATAGTGTTAGTAGCACAAAATAATAGTGTTAATACAACGCTGGAATTAAAAGATCACTAAAAATGCAGTAACCTGTAAAGCATCATAGTCATACTCAGATATTTAAAGGCCATAAGTTTGACATATTAATGCAGACCATATAAAATTTAACACATGAGAAATAGCTAAAAACCAACTTACAAACATCAGGCCGGAAGATTTGGACTAATGAAACATACTTATATCTTTGAATGCTCACTGTAGTGCAAAACAAGGCCAAGAAGTCGTTATATTAAGGATTTTGGCGAAGGCCCTGACTATCTTTTAATTTTACATGTGGTCGCAGGCCCATTTCTTTTTTTATGCGGGCCAGACCCCTCGTCTATTCTTGGGCGGACCACTTATCTTATTTTTGTTGTCTAGGCAGTATGTCAAGCCCAAATGCAATATTATAAGCTAAAGTGCATGAAGTAAATAAGCATATTACTCTAACGTATAAAGTAAAATGAATTGTATTTACGGTAAAATAACTATTTTGTCCATACTACTACTAAAGTATAGGGGCAAAAGTATAGGGACTAAAATAAACTGCTACCCCATTACTTGGATATTGCTTGGCGAATACATGCTTCTTTGAAAGCTGGAAATCCCAACGAGTGGATGTTGGAAAGCTGCGTAGCAGCACTTGAAACCTAAAACCTATTGAATAGAGTCTCTGATTGGATACCATTAGGCCATTAAGCCATGGGTGTACTCTCGTGAAACAATTCATGTGTAATTTCTCCTTCTTGTTTTATACCTTGGGTATAATGCAAAGTAGAATTTTTATTATTTATTTAAAAAGGGGAACAAAATAAAATTCCTTAGGGAAAAATTCCTCAATATCTGATTTATCAAATCGAAGAGGATCGGCCAGGTCGAACTATGGATCCCCCAGCGTTCTTTGGCGATTTGTGAGATGTCTGGCTTGCTTTACCTGACTTGGCCTTGATAGGAGCTTGGTATGAGCTCGGTTTGATTTGATCTTGACTTGAGCTTGATTTGACTTGATTTGAGTTGGATTTGGATAGAAGCTCTATTCACGAAATTTGGATATGTGTCTGAGTCTTGATGGACTTGAAATTTGAGTACGGACTTGGATATGGTCGAGCCGGGGGAGCCTTAGCATCATATTTCCGTATTGGTTGTATTGGACTTGATCTTTGGGTCTTGGGACGATCTCCGACCTATATTTGGGATGGACCCTCTCTTTGAAGGTGTCTTGCAATGCGGGACTTCACCTTTGTAGTGGGACTTAGTAGCTTGATATGTTACTTGTCTTTGGTGGGACTTTGTACCTTGATATGATACTTGTCTTTGATGGGATTTGATGTGGGATAGAACTCCGAGCTTGTAAGTTGTATGGAGTCATAGCAAGCACGTTTGAGTGCTCTCTCTTTCTTGAATATACTTCTCATTACTTTAATCCTCCACTAAAACATCTGAAGCAGGGTTTTGTTTTCGTAGAAACTCGTTTTTGAGATCAATAATGCTTTTCCTTTCGCGTTGATTACGAAGCAAGCGTGGTACTTGGAATAGACATAATATCTTTTGTTAATTTGCTAAGAACGAATAGGATATTTGGCTTCATTAGCCATCTACCAAGTTAAGACATCAAATTTAATCCCTGGCCTTTAATAGGAGCCTCTTGAGATAACACTCGAATCCAAACATCTTATTATTATCCTCGGCCTTTCAAGGATTTATTTCAAAATTTCTTTTTCGATCCGAGGATAGTCCATAACGATTTGTGTTGGATCTTTAGGCATCATTAGTTTTGAAGGATTGTTCGCAAAAGCTTAAACATGGTCAACAACTTGACAATCTCTTCTAAGTTTAAGCTTAGTCGAGATAAACCTTTATTGGCATTTCGAGAGAAAAAAAAAAAAAAACAACATTATCAAAAAGATACAAAGCCGGGCAACATTATCAAAAGAATGACAACAATCCAGCCTCAAAAAATAGTCATCAATCATCATTGACATTTGAAGAATAGGCATCATCAAGAGTAGGCAAATTTTTTACCTTAAAAAATAGCCATCATTGACATTTTAGAATAGGCAACATTTTAAAATAGATAGCAATGTAACATTATCAAATCAAACACAATATCAAGAGTAGGGAAATTTTTTACCTCAAAAGTAAGTCATCATTGGCATTTTAGAATAGGCAACATTATCAAAGCAGGCAACAATATAAAGAATAGACAATAATAACATGAACTGTATCAGAATTCAGAATAGGTAACATCAAGTATGGATATAATTATATCTTGGATGAAAGCGCCTTTCCAATTGAAAATTAAGAGAAATATTACTTTAGATTTCTATATTTATCATATTTAAAATAATTTGATTTGCAAGTATTTGCAAATGAGGTTTATCAAGAGCTTACTTCAACATCTTTGAGCAATATACCGCTCTATATTAACTTTCGGCTAAAAACAAATTCATAGTTGGATAAGAAGTACTATTAGTGATCTCAGTAACATGAGAAAATACTTCTACAAATTTTCATATATCATAAACAATCTCTCAATCAATATCAATAGGCAAGTAGTGGGCAAATGCACCATTCTCTTCTGTAAATCTAGCTAGGCCACAAATCTTTGTAAAAGAATGTAGTGGACAACATCAACCAAGTGGATTCCATATAGTTTTGGTGACCAAAACTTGCAGCTTACCCTCTAGTTCCAACTCATCAACTATCTTTTTAAAATCTTTACATCTAGTCTCAGAATTTAACAAATACCAAACACCATTCTTAATTTTATCAACAATAAGTTTGATTATCAAGTTTATCTGGTTAGAAAATTCAAAATATTATTGTACAAACATCTAACATGAAATTGTTGGCCATCAAGAGGTAAATTTCTTCTATTAGTAAAATCAACCTTCAACCTTGAAATATAATTATAATTGGCAGAAGTATTATCAACATAAATATAGAAACTATTTTATCCCTAAGTTGCCAATCATCCTATTGAGGTTAGAAATAGAATGAGGTGGATGAACATTAGAAAAGTTTAAAACGCTTTTATGCAGTTGCCATTTGGAGTATATGAAATGTGCAGTTATAGTCATATAACCTATTTTTTGTTCACCAGACCACCATAAATCGATGGATTAAACTAATTCCCCAGTAACTAAAGACATTTTCTCTTCATCTTAACATACCATCTTGATTAAATGTCTCGAGAATCATTCTTAACAGTATGTCTAGTTATCCTCTGGTACCAAAGATAAATTTCTCTCAAGAACTTATTGAAAATAACACCTTCCATTATAAGAAATGAGAATTCATGACCTAAAATTATATGAGTAGAAAGCTCTCCAACCGTGGCATGGTATCTTGTCGAGTTGCAAGATTAGGACTTCTTAGCGTCAGTAAGACTGGAAACACTTAGGCGTATTGGTTTTTGTCGGCTATCCCTTAAATGCAACTCCACTTTGCAAACAATTCTCCAAATATTTTTCGACATTTGTAGAACTTTTATATTTTTGATCAACAATGTAAAACTGCTTTGTTTGCACTTATATATTTTAGTGCCATCAGGATGAGTAATTAACTCCATCTCTGTGTGAACAATGGACTTTTAACTCTTTCCACTCATGCTTGATTGCAAGTGTGGTTCCTCCAAAGCTCCGACAGCGGTTGAACCATTATGAGTCTGGCTATTTGTCAAATCCAACATCTCCCTAACCTCAATTCCATCAATAGTCTCATTATTTACATCGTCATCATTTAGCGACCCGCCCGGTGGCCATACTAAGGTGAGAGTCATTAAAATCCGAGAACTTGAGTCGCCCAAACGATGGGCGACTGGGTTTAAAACACAATTCGTTTCATCGAATGTGATCCGCAATTAAGTTTCCCAAATCAAGCAGGTTTTTAAAATTTATAATCCGTCGGTGACATCGAAGCGACCTACCCATAGAAATATATACCTGGCAATATCCCCAAAATAAAGTAATGCCGACAAGGCTCTGAAATGAAATGCAATTTTCGAGAATACAAAATGACAATGCCGACAAAGGCTAAAAGTTTCAAAGGAAACTACAACAACAATCAAAAGCGATTGACAACACATCAAAATCGGTATGAGGATCCTTTGCCACCCGATGCTTTCACTTTTAGCCACTCGGAACAAAACTCTCAGAGCAGCCTCTTGGCTGAAATGCCGCCCCATCGACTGGCACAAAAATGAAATGCGCCCAGCGAAAAATTGTAAGCAGCTTAAGTAAAACTTATGCGAGGGGTGAACTTACCATACGCGACAAGTCAATGTAATATAATAGTCAAATATGAATAAAATAAATATATCGGGACTACTAAAAAGGTCATACAACATAATTCCGCAGGAAATCTGAGACATAATACATGAAAATATAATAGAAGGCTTCGGCGAAACACCTGATTCGAGAAAGAAATCAATAGACTCAACAATGACTAAAACTCAAAAACCAAACTTCTATCTACCGTATCCCGCTGATATACCATCCTCAATGCGCATATACTCAATCCGTCTACTGCGAGGAATGGACTAATCATAAATACTTGCTTTACACACGCGGTAAAGGCCAAAACCGCACTTTACACGAAATTATAGGCGCATATACCTGATGTAGGCACATCGCACTCATACACTAAGTCACGGGCACGCTCTTATATACTAAGTATAAGGCACACCGCTTATACAGCTGAGTATAAGACACGCTTGACATATCTTAAGTATAAGGCGCCGCTCTTATACGCTAATTATAGGGCACATATCGTCGTATATCACGCAGGAAGGAGGGAGTCACACTTCAATCATCCCGACATAGGTCAAATCCACGATACTCGAGTCATAGATAACTCCCCAGCAATGCTTTCTGATAACCGGCTACTCCACGATATCAGCTTGTTAAACGTCTCACGATCGTAAGTCGAGAACACAATCGCCGACAGAGGCCATAATCAGAAATATAAGTTGGGAGTTCGAGCTATTCTTTACCTCGAGTAATCTTGGCCCTGAGGAATATAATCACGCATGTCGTATAAACGATTACATGTATGTCATTCTCGTAATCATAACTTACAATAACATCATCTGGTTCTCACATAATCATATCATAATAACATTGTATATCATTCTCATAATCATATCAAATAACATGTTCACACAATTTAAAAAGTAAGTACGTAAATGCTTGTAGTGAGATAATCTTCGCCTCGATGGTACCGCATGAGCCGAAAGACAATCAAGGTAGCGCCGCGCTTTCACGATCAGCGCCTAAGCAGCTGAGAAATTATAATCCAAGACCCCTACTCTTATACGGCGTTCTAGAAGATACATAACCAAACTCTGGGAAGTATCTAACTTGATCTAACATGTGGATAAACTATCGAATTATAATCCCATCGGACACAGCCAATCGATCCCCGCTATAATTCCATCGATTACTTTATCATTGCAAATCAACATAAGTCATTTTAGTTAATCGGCGGGTCCATAATTAACAACATACTCCGAAATATCGAATTATAACTTCGACTTAGGATTAGCAGCACTGACCTAATGCGCTTTAATCAATTTTAAAATGCCAATTTAATATCACAATAACTATAATAAGGTCCCGACTAACCTCTACAAGCATTTAAAGTCTTAAAAAAATATCAACCCAAAAAGTCAACCGAAAACCTAAAAGTCAACTGAGCCATGTAACATCACCAGCTTGACCTATAAATCACGAATTAATCCTTATATACATCACTTGGGGAGCCATAACCAACTAAGATTCATATAAAATTGAATTGGAAAATTGACTATGGCGAAACCTAAGAAATATCTCGAAAGACTTGAACTTTCTTGCCTTAACTTCGAGAGAGAATGATGGGGAGAAAAGATATTCTCTGACCGATCTTGAGTTTGGCGACGTGAAGAGAGAAATGGAAAATAGAAATTTTTTTAAGGGGAGGGTAATATCTTTGCCCTAGGAGAGAAGAAAGAAGAAGATGATGGCTTGATGATGTGGAAGATAGGGTAATTGATAGATATTTAAAAACTTCGAGTCCGATTCGGTTTCGGTTAATTCTCCCTCTTTATCGTCTTAAATCTCGCGAATCCAGATTCAGATAAAATATTCCATGACAAAAACTACTAAATTATAAATGTAATTAGAGCTCTCCAAAAATTTTACGAAATAATATTATAAATCGACATTATTTATCTTGTCGGGTCCAGCGATAGAGCGAAAATTTAAATTTTTTTTTAACTTGGCGGGTTCATACAATCTACCCACCCCTAATAAAAATTTGGACCTCTCTTAACAACCCTCAAACAATCAAAGCGAGAACAATATAATAACACAAGTCAAATATCACACAAAATAAAAAGCAAATATTAACTCGCTCTACCGTCGGCCAGTGAAATCGTCGACCCAGCTTTACCACAGCGTCCCTGCGGCTGCGGTCTAAATAACTCTGAAATTCTAAGATTCGATCCTGGCTTAAATTCGAACTCTCGTGGGAAAAATCTCCCATGTTACCCGACATCAAAATGGCTCCAATTTGTTTTAAATCCTATATACCTTGGATCCTTTGATTTCCACTTTTCTTCAGCCAGCTATACGATTTTCTTTCCTGGGTGGTACTCAATAATCAGTCATAATCAGCGATGAACTCCATCCACCTCCCTCTGCCTCAAATTCAAATCTCTACTGCGTCGGTAGATACTTCAAGCTCTTATGATGGGTGAAAATCGTGGCAATACAGAGATAATGTCTCCACGACTTCAGCGCAAAGACTATCGCCCTTGGCTGAGATCATGGGTGGATAGTTCTTCACCGGGATTTCTCAAGCGTAGAGCATAGGCAATCACCTTCCATTACTGCGTCTAGCCTTTGATCCACGTGCGGCATCACTATAAATCACGTAGCCCTGAGAACTTGAGGCGGTATCGCCAACCTTGGAGCCGAAGTCAACTTCCCACTTTAATACCACAGAAAAAATCCCTCACAATCATCATCCCAAATAAGCGGAACCCCTTTTCTGGTCAACCTGGTCAATGGCGTCGCGATCAAAGAGAAGTCCTTGATGAATCTCTGTAATAACGGTAACCCCAAGAAACTCCCCAACCTCGGTCACAACTTGTGGGATGCTCCCGGTGTTAGCGGCCTCCATACGTGGATCGACCTGGCTCACCCTGCCAGGAAATAACGCGGCCAGGGTGCACTTTCGCCAGCAGAACTCACATTTGGAAAACTTGGCATACAAGCTGGTCTTTGTCTCAAGGTCCCTCGGCTTCATCACGCAAATGCCTCTCGTGTTCTCATCCCCTACGGAATATATCGAGAATATGTCAATGAATACCACCCTGGCTTCCGTCGGATCGCCCGAAATGCACGATTCATCAAATCCATAAAGGCCGCGGTGCATTTGTCAATCCAAATGGCATCACTATAAACTCATAATGCCTGCCCGAGATCGAAAATCCGATTTCGGAATATCCTCCCTACGATTCTCAAGCAGTATTAACCAGGACGCCAATCCCGATCTTGAGAACACCTTGGCGTCCTTGGTGATCAAACAAATGAAATCAGTGGGCAATGGTATCGGTTCTTAATGGTCACTTTATTCTTGTCTATAGTCAATACCTGACCTCATAGAACCATCCTTCTTTTCACAAACAACAGCAGTGCGTCCAGCGGAGATACTTTCGATGCGATGAATCCCACTTTCAGCAAACTCATGCTTGGAGTCCATGATTCTTGCAACTTCATTTAGACCATCTGTCACGGTGGAAGAAATTGGTGCATTACCGAGGGAATAACCTCAATAGCAAATTCGATCTCCTACTGGTGGCAACCGGTAAGTCCTCGAGGAAAACATCCTTGAACTTCTGCACGACCCATGGCGTCACCTACTTTCACGCCTGTACACTTTCAAATCCAACCACATACCCAAAGGGCAATACATCCTTTCAGATAATCTCCTAGCCTCAAGTCTTGACACAAAACTTCGAAGAGCAAAATCTTTACATCTCCACTTAAATCGGGATATTTGGTCTCCCCAGAACCCACCAAAGTAATCTCCTTCCCGATGGCGATCGATACTTGGCGTGATGTTTCCCCAGGCAATCCATACCCAAGACAAGTCAAAATCAGAAAGCTCAAATGAAGTAAATCAACAGACAACAAGCCGACCACATACACACTCAAAGGGCAGTCTACATGCTCTGAATCTAGCAGCTAACCTACCTACACGGGCGTCGCGTCTCCAGTGGCACGACGAGGAAAGCCTGTAACACTCTGAGATAATGCGAGGAATAAAACTACGAGAAATAAAAGAATCACGTAGCCCAGTCAAACAGCACCACAGCCTCGATATCATACGGAAATAATGTACACAATAGCCTTTCTGGGGGTATCACATGCCTCTGATGAGTAGCGAGTGAATGCGGCTTTCGACCCGACTCGGCCGAACAGCGCGGCACTCCTACGAGAGTCCTCAGCTCCATATCCCCGGCCTCCACGGCCGCTGAGTCGACCACCACGACTCCCCTGATAACCGCCTCGGCAATTTGTTATTCTTTGAAATCTTGCGCTCCCCTACGGGAAAGTAGGGGCACTCCTTCGCGGAATGTCACGGCTCACTGGCATCGATAATAAGACCACCCTCTCCCGTCAATCCTGCTTTTCCCATTGCCCAATCGACCACAACGGTAACAACGGATACCTCTGGACCCCAGTTACTGCGGACCCGCCCTTTGGCTATTAAATCTTGAAGGAGTAGTAACATAACTCGGGCGGCCCATTTGGAGCATTGAAGTGACTTCTGCCCGGGATCAATGCCTTTGGTCGTCCTCCTCTGAACTCTACTCCTCACGAGGCTACAGAGCTAGAAGGCCTACCGGAAAGAGAAGTCTCAGTGGAGCTCTCATAGATCCAGCTACTTTTCACCATTGCACTTGACTCAGTTTTCCATCTTGAGGCTGCGTTCCTCGCAACATGGAAACTAGTAAAATCCATCGGTGAGATACGGTGGCGATATCTCCCACGTCGACCCGTCCCTGAATCCCCAACCGAAGTCCTCTTCGCCTCTACGGATAAACATGAGGAAGTAGTCGGCACGGATCATTGAAGCATGCATGCAGCACTCCCGAGCGACACCGAACCACGAGTCAACAAAATCGCTCTGCTCCAAGGCCGCCATGTAGGTTTCTAAGCAACCAATTCTCCCGGAAGAGCTCAACAAATTGCTCCCAGAGACACATGAACCTCCCTACCGCGATCGAGAACCTGTTTCGGGTTCTCCCTTGGAGTCGGACACCACTCGTGAAATACATATGTAGCAAGCTTGGCTCTCATCCTCGCCCACAATCCCATCGGCTCAAAAATCGACTTCATGTCCCACGGACGGAGCTGTGCTGCTCTGGCGAACCCCTGCCGAGCCGGATCCTGCTTCGAGAAACCGATCAAGCAGCTGCTGCAGGAATTCGACCCGCTTTGTTGCTCGATCACTGAGGCATTCACGCTCTCCTACGAGGTCTACCTCAACCTCTCGACATGCTGGAAAACTGCACCTCCGGACCCGCTCATCGCTTGACTATACCCCTACCCATTTCGGCCTCACAAGGCTGGAACACCGACTGCACCGCCACCGAGGCTACGGGTGGCGTCACCAGCCGGTCACGCAACAAAGAAAAAGACTGGGAATTTTACAAAAGACACCACTCCTGGCGACTCAAGGAAAAACAAGTCGACCTGACCACCACGGATACCCGAAGTGTCCCCAGAGCCTAAGCTCGATACAAAATTATAACGACCCGCCTTGAATTCGGCATACGAGGTGAGAGTCATTAAAATCCAGGAACACGAGTCACCCAGAACCGATGGGCCGGCTTCGATTTAAAACACAATTCGTTTCATCCAAATGGCAATTCACAATTAAGTTTCCAAAATCAAAACGGTTTTTAAAATTTATAATCCATCATTGACATCCAGCTTGACCTGCCACGTAAATATATACCTGACATATCCCAAAAATAAAGTAATGCCGACAAGGCTACAAAAGAAATGAAATGCGATTTTCGAATACAAAATGACAAGCTAGGCATGAGGCTAAAAGTTTCAAAAAGGAAACTACAACAATCGAAAGCAGTTGACAACGCATCAAAAATCGGGCGTGAGGATCCTTTGCCTGATGCTCGCTTTATTTTCCGGAACAAAACTCTCAAGCAGACTCTTGGCTCGACTTCCGCTGTCGACTGGCACAAATGAAATCCGCCCAGCGAAAAGGGGTGTAAGCCGCGAGAAGCTTAGTGAAACAACGCAGGGTGAACTTACCATGCAGACGAGTCAATCAATATAATAGTCAAATATGAATAAAATACATATATCGGGACTACTAAAAGGTCACTCTGACATAATTCCATGAGGAAATCTGGACATATCTGTGAAGATATAATAGAAGGTTTCAATGGCTTACCACGATTTGGAGAAAGAAATCGATAGGCTCGACAGCGACTAAAATACAATTAAGTGAGCCTCCTATCTCTGCATATCGCGGGTATACCACCATCCTCATCTTGGCGTATACTTTCAATCCGTCTACAGGAATGGACTAATCAATAGTAATCACCCAGCCTCTGCGGTATAAAGACGAAACCGCACTTATACACAAAGTATAAGGCATACTTTTCCTGCACAAAGTATAAGGCATACCGGCGCTTATACACAAAGTATAAGGCACGTCGCTCATACTTTAAGTATAAAGAACATTTATACACTAAATTCTAAGGCACCGCTTATACCTTAAGTATAAAGGCGCGCCTTATACGCTAAGTATAAGGCACATATCGTCGCATATCACCGCAGGAAGAAGAGTCACTAACCACAATCATCAGCATGGGTGAATCCGATACTCGAAGTCACCTCAGTCATAGATAACTTTCCCAGCCATCACCTCTCAATAACCCGGCTACTCACTCCCAGACAATATCCAAGCTTATAGCGGCTAAACATCTCACGATCGTAAGTCAAACACAATCGCCGGCAAGGAATACGAAATCATAAGTGAAATGAGGCCACATAAGTCGAGAAATATAAATTGGAGTTCAAGCTATTACTTACCTCAAGCAATCTTGGCGCCACATAATATAATCACGTAATCATATAGCAATTTACATGTATGTCATTCTCATGTAATCCTTAACCTGATAACATGTATACTCGTTTCTCGCGCTAATCAAATGCAATAGCATTGCCGACCCGGTGAGCGGGTGGGGCGTTAATCATATTCATCCATTGTTTGCAGGAGTTATTGAAGAATCTTGAATAGACATAACAAATAAATGTACAAGTCAAAACTTACATTAATATACTATACATTTATATTACAAATAGTACTATTTAATAACAAATGAACATGAAAATTATTATATAATCACTAGTTACAAAACTCCTAATTTAAAATTGAAAATACAATTCTGAAAATCAAAACCTGAATAAATCTAATTAAAAACCTATATTTAAAATCTAATTCAAAATCCGATTCAAAACCTTAATTAAAAACCCATTATCAAAACCCTAATTAGAAAATCCTAATTCAAAAACCTCTAATTGCAAAATTCCTATTTCAAAACCCCTAATTCAGAAGAAAAATTACAACATCCATAAGTTCACAATCAAATATTCAAACCCCTAATTGAAAAAAATTCTAATTCAAACTCCATAAGTTCAAACTGTACACTATAATACTATATGAAGATTCAAGAATCAAGTATATACATAATCAATCAAATAATGACAAAGCTTAAGCATGCATGTGTTTATAAATTAAAAAAATATTAAAACTCAAACATTCATGTGGTTGTAAATTTAAAAAACCACAAAGATGAAAACAAAACACAAACATTTAGAGACACATACATATTTTTTGTAATTTTTGAGAGATGAAAACGAAACCCTTAAAATGATAAAATGACAAATGATTTCGTAAGGAGGGGAGGGAAGGAGGGAAGGGTAAAATTTGTTAAGAGAAAATATAATGGCATACTTAATAAGATTTGCTTACATACCCTAAACCTATCGGTTTTTAAAATTTAAGGATCCTATGAGTCCGGTTCTGGTCCAATTTGAGAACTGGGAACCGAATCCAGAATTAAGGATCGGTTGGATAGTCGGTCAGGGCCAATGGATGGGTTTGGGAGATTTCTGAGTTAAGCAGGACACAACAACACTACACACAACATTATAGTTTATCTCTATCCAATCACGAGAGCTATGCCCAATACCATTGCACACTCTGTATTTTTCGACGAGTTCTTTTATTCATTAAGAAGAGAGAGAACCATGGGCTAAAGGTAACATTGCATTACATAAGCTCAAAAAGGAATAATAAGACATTGTTCGGTAGGTTACTTCATCGATTTGATCTTGGAATAGTTGGAATGACGAAAGTTGTATTTTGGGGTAAAAAGATGGTTTTAAAAGTTGGGATTTAGTCAGAAAGTAGGCTACGTAGGTGCAATTTGGTCACAATTTTAGCGAAAGCGATGATACATAAAATGGGTGTATGATGGAATTTGGGGATTGACACGCACACATGTAACCACTTTCAAGAACTAAAATCCCTAACATTTGTTATTGGAGGCAAAGCACGGGCAGTCCCTTTATTGAACCAAATTGACAATTAGAACTAAATTCAATCTGACAAATACATCAGAAGGAAGTTAGTGAAATGAAAATTGTATTGATTGGGTTGGCGGTAAAAAATCGTTTGAAACGGGCATAGAGCACATTAGAACCGAAAAACTTTCTCTCTGTTTTATTATAGTCAAATCTGCAATGTCAGTGACATAGTTTCTCATATCCAGGTGTGTTTTTGTTTGTTTCCTTTCAATTTATTTATTGTTTGTGAATAATTTGAATTAGGGGTTTTAGTGAAGAATAAAACCATGTTTGAACAAAGTGGCCCAATTTTTCTGAGCTTGTGCATGTATGACGAATCTCAGCGACATCATTTCTTATGAGTTACCGTGGATTATTGGAAAAACATTTTGGGGGATCTAAATTCTAATTAACGACTTTAGGAGTCAATGTTGTTGGGCATTGTCGTACACATTAAGACAATGAGATGGACCTACGTAAGCTGCTAAGATAAGCGTTGCACATATGAATGACATCGTTGTGTAATTCGATGGACATGAACATTACTACCAAATTACTGGGGGAATATAACAAGCATTACATACATTATGTGTGATATTCTATAGTATATTTTGGTGAGATTGAAATATGTGTTTTGGTTATTTTTAAAAGTTAAAATATTAAAAAATAAAATATATGGTATGATCTAAATGGAATGTAATAAAAAATATCATACGAAATGTAACATGTTATCTGAACTCCAATTTCTGTTTGGTTAAGTTTATTTGTTTATGTTGCCCATGGCAGGCGTCGCACAACGAGGTGTTTGATTCAAAAATGAGATTGAGATTTTGCTTGTGAATTTACAGTGACACACATTAGAAGCAGACTGATTGTTATTTTGATGTTAGATCAAATTAGGCTATTACAGATGCTTTTAAAGTTAAGAAAGAAGAACTATGTGTTCAACTAAAATGAAAAACAAGATAAAGTAGTTTCAAATTTGTATTCTATTCCATTTAACATTTAACTTTATCTGATAGGTACGTTTTAGCATTTTTTTTTTCCGATTTCTAGTATCTATTGAAATTACAGGTAAACTATCAAAGATTAACAACTATGCATATGAAAGAGATTGGTTGTTGACTTTCTTCAAACCAGAGTGTTTTTTTCTAACTTATCCATAACATTTTTTCGACTCGTTTGACCAATATCATTATTTTCTACCGAGACATTACTTTTCAATTGTTTCGACTTCGGAACTGATTATGAGTTCGCTTCTCTTAGCTATTTTCTTGATATGTTTCTACTCGAGCGTGATTACTTTTCCTTCCTTGATAGGTAAAAATGGATACCATGGCATTACTTCCAAGCCTATTTTCCCCCAAGCTTAATTATTTACTTGTTTCGCCCCCAGACATGATTGTATACCATTTGTGTGTTCCAACCTGGACATGATTATTGACCACATTTATCAGGGGAGGTGATTTGTACGCATTTGATGGTTTGTGACACATTTTTACTGGCCCATCGGTATTCCCCTGTGATTTCCATGGCGGCGTGAAATCATGAATGTGCCTCAACTAACAGGGCATGAAACAAGGCTAAATCACTCCAATACGATCCTCGCCATTTCAGCGATTCGAATCCATACCGCATTTAAGAGTGCTACGCATCTAGCTAACTCTCGCCTCCTTACCAACTGAGCTATGCGCTTGTTTTATTCATGGATATGATTCTGGAAATATTTTTACACAGGATAATATTTCAAACATATTTTATTCTGAAGCATGATAATTATCGGTCTTGTTTGTATCCAGGACATGCGACTTCGTCATATTCTATACAAATGTGTTATTTCACACTAGTTTCATCCTCGCATGATTTTTAACGGGCTTTTCGCCCCGAGATGTGAGATTCATCGATTTTGCATTTCGGGCGTTGCAAATTGTCGGAGATGAAATTTTAATCTAGAAGTGAAGGTCTGAGCCCATAATAACCAATTTCGTCTTCCTATCAAGTTCGCTCTATGATATGCAATTGAATATTCCATCTTGTGTTCGCCATTGGAGAAAATACTAGGTTGTGCAAAACCTGCAACCCCATCACTATGGTTGCATTATTAGCTACCAATATATAATACTTCCCTAAATTGGCCTTATTTTTTATATTGTAATTTTCAAATATTTGCAAGATTATATTTGCTTTAAAATAGATAATATTTAATAAAAAAATATATTAAATTGAAAGAAATAAATATAGCTATCATATAGCTTTTATCAAATAATATATAATACAAATAAAAATATCTACTTCACAAAGTCAGTTAAATAAACAAAAAAGCTCAAAATGTATAATCTTAAGGATGGCGTAGAGTTTTTTGGGGGTTAAGATCCTCTTAAAGTTTTTACAGTTAGGTGTTATACTTGATTCTTTCCGTAGTGTGGAGGATTTCATTCCCATCATATTAGTATTATTACACACAGATATATCAATATCCAACCATTTGCGCCTAATATGCTCTACTATCTAAACAAACAATAATATTTAATTTAAAAATACCGTAAGAAATAACACCAAATCTTTATACGTGTTCCCTCTCATGACGCCCTCACGCAGACAATCTACTGTGAATCTATCTCACAACGATCATATAAAAAGTTCTATCAAACTAAACTTCTCCAATCGTGAAAAGCAATTCTTTATAATCTAATATTCTCAACGATAACTACACACTCAAATTTTAAACGACATAAACGATTCTAATCAGTTATATAACAACTCTAACGACCTAAAAAATTAGAAAAAAATTGAGAGAAAAAGATATTTTTAGGATAATTCTCAAAATGAGATCTAAACTCAAGTTATACACTTCCCACCGGGCTGGGTCAGATTCTTTGATCGGTACTTTAATAATACCCGATCAAGTCCCGATCTCTCAAGGCTCCAAACTCGCCTCTCAGGTCGGGAGTTAGGTCTCGAGCAAAGGAGGTCTCGACCTCTCCCGATTCTCCTTCTCGCCATTTCAAATTTCAAATTTGAGCTTCAACCTAACACATCAAACAGCTTCATAATAGCATATGCAATCCCTATAAAGATTATTATTTTTTATTTTTTTTATTTTTTATAGTTAAACTTTGATCATAGATATTTTTATTTTGTGAGAATATAATATTTCGCGAAAAATATATTAACGAAAGTTAATTGAAAAATATATTTTTTTGATATATTTTCATACAACACAAATAAAAAATATTTACACAAAATTCATCACATGAAAAGTCAAAAAATCAAAATGCGATAATCTTTAAGATGGCGAAATATTATTGGAGTATATGGTGACACAGAGGAAACTAATTGAACCAATAAAATCACCATTCTCAAACAAGGAAATTCACATTCAATGTGTATAAAATGTGTATGATATCATCATTTAAGATCATACAATTACAATTTGACACCAACAAAGACAAGAATACAAGCATTATTAGATTAGACATAATAATAAGGATATCAAGAAACATCAAAATGGAGAGAAGTTCACCAGGGGTGCAAAAATCCTAATCTAGAAATAACTTATATGGTAAATTGACATAATAGTACATCTCATTTTTCATCTTAAGAGGCTTGAAGGAAGCCTTAATGATCTCCCCCTTCTCTTCATCACTACAAGCATAGGCTTCAGGATTTAGGATTAAGTACGCTTCCACAGCTTTGAATATCCAATAAACCCTTTCTTTTCCTGCCCTGATTTGCTCTTCTTTCAAGATTATATCATCATTAGTGTAGTACTTAGTAGTCACTTTAGAATTGGTACCACCATTAGGCAACTTCTCTAACTTAATCTCATATGTAACATTTTGCAAGTTCTCTACCAATGTATCAGCTTCAATTAATGTGTATTTGTATGTTAATGTTTCCAAGCTGAGCTCATCGATGCGATGTTTCACTGATTTGAAATTGTTTCCTGCATTCAAGAATATGAGATTATTATAATAAAACCAACTAAGAGTTCATCTTGTAGCTAATTTCAACTTCTAAAAATATATGACACCAGGCATGTATTATAAATGATGTAGTATACATTTTAGATGAACTTACGTTTGATAGTAACCAATTGACTCATTTTAGCATGCAAATTATTCGATTCTATCGTATTTAACATGCATTTTAATATTACCAACTTCAATTCAATTTAATTGATATTTTCATTTTTTTTGAAATTGTTTCCTTCAGCATAATTGATCTTCTTGATGGTTCCAGGGCCTCCATCGCCTTGGAGAAACTCAATACTCTCAATCAAGTGTGGCATCAACTCTGGGATTAAGTTGTGGGAATCAATAATTGATGCCTTGAAAATCCTTGATGCAGAAATTGGAGAAGTGTGTTCTTCAGTAAATGTGGTGATTGCCATGACTTGCTCAAAGAGTTTTAACAAGAAATTTATATGGAGTATTTTTAAATGAAATTGTATGTTAAAAATTAGAACTTTGCAATGTTTGAATAAGAGAACCGTTGGTCTGATTTGTATTTATAGATTGATAGCTGGATGTCCTATGTTCTGATTTTTGTAAAATAGAAGAACAGGAAGATAACAAAACATAATAAAACAGAAATATATGGTGTGTTACTTTAGGAAATTGCTCCAAGATAAAAGTTGTCTCTCTACCTATTTGGACCGTAAACTTGTCATGTTAGGTGGTTTGACTGAGAGTGACATATTTTAAGAGGGTCTAAAAATGATTATGTTATAAAGAAATAATTTATCAGTTGCATATTGGAGCTGAGCTGTTATACACATACCCAAACAGTAAGAAATTGAGGGTGAAATGGCTATTTTGCCCCCCTATTTGTAAGTGTGATAGGTATAAAAATTATGTTCAAGGGTAAAATAGTCATTTTAGTACTAAAAAAACACTATTTGGATATGTGTAACTGTGTATATTGAATATTGGAGGAAGAAAAATCTGTTAATTTATGAAATCATGTTTTTCGTTTTGTTACCCGAAGTTGGACTGCATTCACTCGAATTTTCGATATTCTTCTTTTTGAACTAAGCATTCTATTATTAAGGAGAAGCTTAATATCATGTTACTAAATCATTCTCAATTCTTGAATGTCTTTACTCTTAATCAATTTCCATCTAATAGTTATAATTCGATAAGGACAACTTTGTCATATTCTTCACAAAGAATCACACCAAAAATATGCTCATTAATTCCATAATTTAGCCCCTCAAATTTCTACATTCAGTCAAATTCATCAATCATCACCTTTTTTATTTCTATTTTATGTTTCTGCATCTCAGAAATTTATTTATTTCTATCTATTATCTCCAATTTCAACTTTTCTTTAAAAATTCCTCAACATATGATAATCATTATCTAATAGGATTAGAGGTAGAGGGAGACATTTATCTCTGTAGTAATGTAACATAAGTACCGGTATCAATTTTTATCACAATATTCGTATGTTCTTGAGTGGCCTTGACTGTAGTAATGTAACATAAGTACCGGTATCAATACTTTGCATTTGATCTATAGTAAGGTGTTGACATTGTCCAAGCATTAAGCTGGGCCTTGTTTCATATGTGAATCTGAGTGTATTAACATACAAACTCTCTTCTTCTTTTGTTCTTCTTTTTGATTCCCTTTATAAACGCCTCAAGATGTTTGATGTCAAGGCTTTGTGAGAAATTTGGGCGTCGTCAAAAGGTTGTAGCTTTAAAAATAACTTCACATCGTGTTAAGCAGTTAGCATTTTAAAGACCGAGCAATGTCTTTAAGCATTACGCCATAATATAGAACACATATGGTTTATTAATTTTGTTTACTTGCAAAGACAGTGTTTGTTAACTTAATGCAGATTTTACGTATAATATATGATACATATGGTTAATAATTTTTTGCCACAATGTACAGTAGCTATGGTTTATTTATAATATATAGCAATGTATTTGTATTTTTCTGATCTTTAAATGTTAGTTTATTTTTTATGTGTAGTAGCCTTGAACAATATAATATAACTTAATTAAGTTTTTATGTCATAATATAAAATATACGGGGTTTGTGCTTATTTGCCACAGCAATATACCATAATCTCTTGATTTATAATTATTACATGGTAAAGATGGCTATGGTAAATTACTTAATTATCTCTTTTAGTATAGATATGTGGCCAATTTGTTTAATATCCTAAGTTATACTCTTTTTTTTTTCACTCATCTAAATATTAACATCTATAGCTGATAATCCTAGCTATTTTATCTCTTTAATTTTGAAAAAAAATTCATGATGCTATACAATTAAAAGCTAAGTAATATAAAGTTTGTATTAAATTTAAGATATAAGAAGTTTAGTATGATTTCAAATGTCAAAATTAACTAAAACAACTTTGTTTCATTTTTTTGTCATAGTCTCTCGCCTTATATAGCACACATTAATTTGATTTAATCAAAATTATCATGTTAATATGTTCATAGTAAAGTATATTGAAAATGCGAATATTTGATATATTTCACTATATATTATTATTTATATCAGAAATGGATTATTTAAATATAATTATTAATAATCCTAAAATCTTGAATTACATGATTATCACATATACATAAAATAATATATAATTGATCGACATATCTCCAAATTATTATAATCTTTCAGACATTTTCTATATCAGACTCAAAGAACTATCATACACCCAGTAAGCGGGAAGAAAATGTTTCTCCTCTTGCCTATAAATCTCTTTAGCTATGTGTTTGATAAATATTATTTAAATGCACTATTGATGGAGAATAGTATGCATATATATATAGGCAGAGAGGGCTTTCAACCCTTCATCTAATTCTTACCATCCATAAAGTTAACGTAAAGATTTGTAACTCTTGTAACGGTTTTACAATATTAATATTAGGATGAGGATAAATATCCTACTTCACCCATCATATTAACGAGGAAGACCCAAATATTTTTGTAAAATAATAATAAAATTATTACATTTGAAAATAAATATTACATTCTCCATTGGGTCTAGGCAGATAGACTGTAATTATAATTTTCATACTAACAACATAAGCATTTATAAGCAGCAAAATACTCTGGTATGAGAAGTTGGCGTTAGCCTTGACTAATCGAAGTTTTCACGAGTCATGGCTTGCACATATTATTATTTTGTAACATTGCTTACTCTACGTATTGATAACCTTCAGACAGTTAGGCCGTGAACAAGAGAACAGCAATGTGGTCACGCTAAGCGGTTCCCGAATAAGGCTATTTCTCGCATCATTTTAGCAAGATATACATATCATAAAAAAATTGCAAATCATGTATGTTAAAAATTTACAAGAGCTCACAATGATTGTTATATATGAGCAAACATAAACGACAAAAGATATACGATAATTAAGAACTATCAACAAGATCCATACTTTTAGTATGTCCCCGGGAAGGTCTTTGAGGTACTCCTCAGAAAATGTTACCTACTTGTAAGTTTGTTCTTTCATCGAATCTGGGACAATTCTTCAGTTCTACTCAGGTCAAAAGAATGTGATTTTAGGTCCATGTTTTGAACCCTTAGTTACTCCCACTGCTTCAAAGAAGGTCAGAAATGCGTTGTCAACAGACAATGCCTCGAGATGAAACTTAGCACCAAACTGCAGACAAAATTACGCAACCTAATGCTCCCTAATTGTGAAGCCCTAAAACATGCCACGACTAACCATCACGTGGTAATCTCAAAATCATCTCTCGTATTTGGCTTTTTCTAGGATATTGCACCTCCACATAAGGTATATACACAACCAAGAGGCAAACATGAGTGTCGTGACATCTAGCAAGATCAATTCACTGTATTAACCAATCACCTTTGCATGGTGATCTTGATTGCATTGCAGAAGCTATGGGAATTCCTTGTTCCCTAGCATCTCAATACTTTCTTTGGCAGCCTTTCCAAAGAGCGATCCCCGAGTCGTGCTTTGAAATCTCCCTCAAGAATCAACAACATGATGTTAATATCGTCTTGCATGCACTGAGAATACATCAAACTCCCTAGGTAAGTATGTTATTTTGTCATTTCTTCTCGCTCCATATCTGTGGGTACCGGCCAGAACAAGTTTGTCTCCTTAGAAAAGAAAAGTTGTATTCCTGAGTGTTAATTAGGGTACGCCAAATCTCCTGGCGACTCTGCCGAATATATGCTGAGATAATCCTAGAAGCAGCCAGGATCTATCAATGAATATTTCTATCCCCGGCCTATTACAGAAAGTTCTCACCCATATCTTTCATTTCAAAGTTCTTCGGTAGATAATCCTTAGTTTACATAATAACCCGAGCTCGCATACGTTAACAAAATATCATCAACATACAGAACCAAAAATATGAACATCCTCCCACAAAACTTCGGTCAACTATATTTTCATCAAACCTAAAGAAGACATGAAATTTTAGATACCATTGTCGAGAAGCTTCTGTTTAGCCTATAAATTGATTTATTAAGTTTGGCACTATGCCTCGCCCTATGAAGCCTTCAAAAGTCGAATTTACGTACTTTCATGTCTCCATTTAGAAAGACGCAAGCTTACATCCATTTGATGCAACTCAGATCATAATGAAATATTAATGCCATGATAATTCTAAGAGAATTCCTTTCCAGAAACAGAGCGAAGTCTCACATATAATATATTGTACGTCTTCTTTCGATGAAAACTTTGAAAACAAGTCCGCTTTATATCGCTCAATTTTTTCCATTAGAGTTTATTTGGTTTTGAAAACCCATTTACAACATTGTTTTTTTGCCCGGAGTACCTGAACGAAGTTTCATATTTGATAATATTCCAGATTTTAATTATTATTCTACATCAAACCATTACTAGAATTAACATCAGTCATGGCTTGTGAATAAGAAATCGGATCCTTAGTCCCTTCAGATTCTATTAGATAAAGCAAGTAATCATCAGGAATAGCAGATCGCTTTTCTCTTTGAGATCGTCTTAATGCTGGTTCCTCATTTCAAGAATATTCTCGATCAGTGATAATCTCATTATGGCGTTGGTGATCATTTATGAGATTTTCCTCATTGTGAATGTGTTCATCAATGAGGTGAGTTCCCCTCAAGTTTTCTCTAATAGAGGGAAGTGGGCAAGTACCTTATTTCCTAAATGACTACTTGTTGTTTAGTACTCCCACTGATTTCACCATTCTTATAGAATCCGCATTTCCTCGCTTCAACAATTCCTCGCACTATAAATAGGACACAAAAACCGATATTCTGGGATTTGTCAGATAACCCAAACAAAGTAAATCCTTTCAATCGACCCATCTAAAATCCACCCCTTTTCATGTGGGATTGTAAATTCCCAGCCTCACCAGACACCCCTCAAATTTGAAAAATGTCTTAAACTAGGTTTCCATCCTTTCTAAAGTTCAAGAGTCTTTTGGAACGGCCTTTATCAGAATCCTTTATTTACATATAACAAAGCTTGTTCGTGAATTTGATCCATCCACAAGATATATAGGTAAGTTCTCGCATGACTCATCATGGATAGATCTACATTTCCATTATGTACGATTACGCCTTTCAAATGGCTACTCCATTCTCGCCAGAAACTACTAGCCAAGCAGATTGAAAAACGATCCCAAGGTTTTGGAGAAGTTTAGCAAAAGGTTCAGATGTTTTCCCTGCTTCATCATACCTCCATAGAATCTACCACCTCCGTCTCCGACCTAATGATTTTCACTTTTGTTTCTAATTGCCTTCGACTTCAAGAATGAATATTTATACAACATCCACCATCGAGATTTTATTTAAGAATAGATAAAGATAAAAATAACATGAATAATCATTGATAAAAGTGATGAAGTAGTTTTCGTCTCCAAAAGTTAGAACGTCAAAAGGTCCACAAATATTTGTATGTATTATTTCAAGAAGTTGGGTACTTCTTGTGGCTCGTTTCTTTGTATTTTTTATAGTTTTGCCTTACATAATCAACACACGCGAATGTTAGTAAAATCACTGTCCGGGGAGATACCATCAATTATTAATCGCTTGATTGTTTCACTAGATATATGACCTAGTTTTTACGCCACACACAAGAAGTAGGAGTCTTTGTTGATTATCTTTGTTTCATTATTATGCAAGGTGGTAATGGATTTCAAGATCTTGACGCTTCGAGATGAATTTTATAAAGCTCATCAATTAAATTCACAACCAATAAGGTTAGAATTTCTGCATAAACCGAAATTTTACTGCCAAATTCAAACGAGTATCCAAACTTATCAAGCATGCTTACAGTAAATCAAATTGGTTTAGAAATAAACGATACATAAAGAGTTTGATGCCATAAGTCCAACTCGATAATTGCTTAAGCAAAGAAAAATATCTAAAAATGCCACCAACTTCAACTGAGCTTTGTCTTTTATTTCAAAATGAAATCCTCACTGGGAAGTTTATGGCCTGATCGAGAATGAATCCTCATATAGAATCTCAAAATATGAACATTAGCACCGTGATTAATCCACCAAGGTAAGCATGAACATCATGAAAATTGGACTAGAATGACTACTTTAAACCCACGGGTTACCTTTCTTTCAAACCATCCTTTTACGCTTAATTAACTGGCCCGAAATGTCCGTGTTTCTTACAAAATCTGCAAACATCCGCTTTTTTTCTTCTTTGTATGATGAACCAGCATCATCCATTCTGTTTTTCACACGCTTATGGATCGAGAAATTCTTTTCCCAAAGAGCTTTTCTCTAGCTCCTTCAAAGAAACGAGCAAACTTTAAAGCTCAAGGACTCCTGCCTAGACTCCTCTTGAACCATCTTCTGTTAGTCACACCCATTAAGACTCCACTCTTTCCTTAATAGTGTTATAAATAGAATTTTGAATGGTTTGTGACTGTGAGTGCAGGCAAGTCAATATGAATTAGACCGAAAAAGATTATCCATAGTCAACCTAACTCTTTAAGTTTGGTAACAAGTGTCAATCATTTCTCATATTTAGCCGCCATTAGAGCTAGAATCACCTAACTTGGTTACAAGATCTCGCTATAAGTTTCACCAAGTGATTTTTCTCGCAGCTGAATCGATCTTCAATGGTTTCCAAATTTTGCACTCTCTCGGTTTGGGAAGCGGAGGTTTTTATGTCAGTATCGATCAACATTCGCATAAACATAATGCTTAGCCTATTAGACTGCTCCCAATCGCTATATGATTTGTTATCCCTCGTGGGTACTTTCTTCAAGAAGTTTGAGCAGCTGCTCGTGACAAAGAGCCATGTCCAATTCAAGTAGCCTTAAGAAAACTCAACTCTGCTTCCTTTCCATTCCGGTAAGTCGGTTCCATTGAAGCTTCATAATGGACGCAAATTGGCCGGTATGCTCAAGGTAAATTAACCTGCAGATAATAAATGTACATATCAATCACATTAACGGATAATCATGCATTCGCAATCCTAGGCTCGGACACCACATGTTAAATGATTATTTAAATATAATATAATAATCATAAAATCTTGAATTACATGATTATCACATATACATAAAATAATATATAATTGGATTGACATACCTCCAACCATTAGAACTTTTGTAGATTATTGCCGGAGATATCGTCCTCGCCAAGAACTACTTCAATTGTGGAAGAAATGTTTCTCCCTCTTTGCCTATAAATCTCTTTAGCTATGTGTTTGATAACATCATTTGCGGTACACCATTAGCACAGTAGAATAGTATGCATATATATGATAGAGGGAGGACCTTTCCTGTCTCTTCTTAACATATAATTCCTATATATTAACTATCCATCAAAAACTAATAATGTAAAGATGTAACCTTGGTAACGGATGTAACGGCTTTACAATATTAATATGATGGGTAAACATCCTTACCAATGACCATATTAATACAGAAGAATTCAAATGTTGAAATAATAATAATATTATTACATTTGAAAAATAATATTCTTACATATACCACCCTTCTAAAATGATAAAGTCAGTTTATTGATTTAACATTTTCAGTCTCTATTCAATAATGATTGAAAGCATTGGTTGTTGGGATACTAGATTCTGTGATCTTTTTTTTTTTTTTCGATTTTTCGAAAATGCTTTATAAGATCATTATTAGGATCGAACCAAGACTTCCTCATAATGGCGCTTGTGTAATAACCATTATATAGCCGCCAAGTTAGAGTCTCATGATCCTTGGTCACTTAGATCAAACAAAACAATGGATATGAACTCGGACATGCTAAGCAATTCATAATCCAAAATTTGTAACTATGCATATTAGGAACGCTGAATGGCAAGCCGGGTAACTTTGAAATTTCCATTGTGAAGAACGAATCTCATAAAAATATTGTAATGTTTGATGACATTCATAGGAGTTCTCAAATATTTGTTCTGAGCATAAAAAGTGTGACTACTAATTTGGTGATTTTATTTTGTACAGACTGGCTAAAGCCCATTGTAATAGAGCTTGTCATAACATTCTCCCTAGATTGTCAATAACATTCACTAAAATCAATTTCACATACAATTATTAAATTTATGTGTTAGCTTTTAATCAAAACCAAATTCTCATTTTTATTTCTTTGCAATACCAAAACAAGTTACTCCCTTCATTATTATCCAAAGATTGTCAAGTTTGCCAATTTTCTAATTTTCCAAAACTAATAATAATTTACCACATAAGTCGAGGATCGGTACATTATTAGATTTGGTGGAATAGTCTCACAAACCACCACAAATATTTCCAGCATGATTGTCCTTACTCACGTGCTCCTTGAGAAATCCGAGAATTGTTCCAGATAAAGCCCGTTTAACCTTATAGTGAGCTTCCAAAAATGAAATCCATCTTGGTGGTATGAGTATTACCAATAAAATCTTATCACATCGTCCACTTTTACTGAAATACTCAACATGTCAGATTCTAGAGGTAACCACTAAGCCTCAAAACTCATATAAGGTGTCTCCTGTCCTCGACCTAGCACTTTTCTCCACATAAAACTTAGTTCTCACAATTCCTAATGCCTTCGCTATGATACCATTTGTAACTCACCGTCCCTGCACCTAGGGCAATAACGTTACTAGTAAACTAAATTTGATGGTCTAGACTCAGAAACTATTACAAGTCTTTCCAGCATGTTTTATTCTCATTCTCGTGCTTTATTTAAAAATTTCACAGTGGATCGCCCATCAAGTACTATTCTTGCCTATCCTACTATCCAAGTGTCTATGGGGGTAGAGTTGGAAAATTATGCATAAATGTCTTTCTGCTTAAATTTTTGTGAAAGTCAAAACTTGACAATCTTTTATTGATTGAAGAAGTATTAACAAGTTGAAAATTGATTTGAGGAAGACACAAATATAAGTCTACCGAAGTTTGGCTTGCATTTAAAAAAAAAGAAAGTTAAATTGAGAAAATATGACAATATTTTCACTTTTGTAACTTATTTTTTGTTGATTTATCTTATAATTGAGTAGGGCTGTTACCGAACCGGTTAATTCGTTAATCGGTTTGAAAATCGTTCGTTTTGGTAATTCGAACCGGCTACATTCAGTACGATTCTAATCATGAATCGCCGCTAATCGCTGCGTTAAATTCGCGAGTATTATCATTTTTACTAGATTATTACACCAAACAAGTCCTAACTCACTAACAAAATACGAGTCAAACCGAATTAATACGAATTGATATGAATTAATACGATTTAACTATGATTTAATTACAAATTAATACAATTTAACTAAGATTTAATTATTAGACTAATTATTTAATCGCATTAACGAACCGATTTATTTAACCGGCTTTACTAATCATTTGAGTTTATTTGATTAACTTAATCGGGTTAATAGCCATCCTTTTCGAACCACCATGATTCATTGCATTCCACTCATTTTAACGAACTGATTTACGCAGCCGAATCATTTGGATAATCTAATCAGAACCGATTGTCCATCTCTATAATTGAGATAGGCTAGATCCTTATTTAGCTTGGTGATTCAATACTTATATATTTGATAGCTTCATATACTCCCTCCATCCCATAATGTAATATCCCTTTTCGATTTTAAAAATTTCATAATTGATTCCATTTTTACCAAATTAGGTAAGAAAGTCGAGTGCAAAAACTTTAATCGATTCTCTTTACCAAATTCATAGAAGAAAAATTGAGGAAAACTTATTTTACGAGACGATTCAATTTTTTCTTAAACTTCAGGCAAAAAGAAACGATAAATACAATGCAAAATCCACGAATCGATCGCCTACACCTGGCTGTGATTTAGTATGCGACACTTCATGCCCTCAAAGACGCATTTATCCAAACGAATTAGAGAATAATAAATTTCATCAATTTATATGTAAGAATAAACTCTCCCTAATTTTCAAACGTAAAGACAATTCGCTAATGCAGAAAATATATGAAAGTGTTTTTTTAGTTCCCGAGAGCTTTCATTCTTTCTAGAAAATTACAAAATACACTAGCATAAAAATTAGAAAACTTGTCACCATGTTTTTGCACATAGAATTCTCATGAAAGCTCTCTAAGTTGGCCCCAAATTGGAGAACTCGTATATATTGTTTTCAAGCTTTCCTCATTATTTTTTCAATCCTCATTTAATATACGGAGTAATAATTTAGATTGTTTTGTTAATATTCTACCATTCATTTTATTCTTCTTCCAGTCTGATTAGTTCGACCTCACTATTATCAATTTATCATACACCAACATTGAACCCATAACTGGTGTATCTTTAGATAATTCGAACCACAAAACCCATGGTGGAGAATGAAATAATAGGAATTAACAACTGAGAATCATTGTGGAAGCCTAGATATGTTGATGAATGAATAAGATGAATTATATTTGGTGCTGGTCACATGAAGCTTAAAGATTGAGAAAGTCATGCATGCCAGGTGTTTGATGAAAGTTCAACTCCGATTTCAAATAATTATTTATAAAAATACATCATTTTGATAGTTTGTATAGGGTATCATTTGTGGAGTAGTTGAAAGAGAGAGAATATTAGTGTATCTATAAAACTACTATCTTTAATAATTGTAAGGCACAACAAATATGGATCGATTTTTTCTTAAATTTTGTGCAAAGGTAAATGAGGCTCAGTGTAGAAATCCACGAATATGGACCACACATAAGGCACCTACGACAACTTTTTCCGGAACGAAATGATAGTCAATGTTGATATGCTTTGTCCGAGAATGCATCACAGATTATGCTTGTGGGTATTTAAAGAAATTGTGATAATCAAAGTAAGCCATCGGAACATGAGGCAAGGAAATATGAAGATTACACAAAAAAATCAGATTCAACAGCCGATACTGCCTCCGCATCAGACGTGAGCCATTGTCATCGGGCTTCTTAGAAGACCATGTAATTAAATTATCACTACAAAATATATACATGCCTCAAGTAACGCCATGAACAAGCAACCTACCTTAATCGGAATCTATGTATACACGCAAGTCCACGGCAGAGGCACGCAAAACAATACCTGCTACTTAGATTCGTACTCGGCAGATAATGAGAATGCGTTTTCAAGAAGGTACCATATGCACAAGTCAAAGGCATAAACTGGTAAGCCAATAACAGCTGGGTAGTAATATCGTAAGGTAATGTATAAGTATCAAGAACAACAAGATATCCCCATTTCGTATGGGTTAGAAGAAAGCTACTACAGCTTGGTCAATCTCGACCGAGGGAAATAGGATGTTAAATCAAGGTTACACTAAGTGAAACTCCATACTTGTGTATGCTCACGAATTCTATTTGTGTTTATAGAAGCGAACTCCATAAGTATTGAAGAGCACCAACAAGACGCTGGAATCCGTATATTAGAAGAGCGCGGCCAACACAAGTCAATATGACCGAGGGAATAGGGTGTTAACTGCTTACACTAAAGTTGAACCCATATTGTTAGTAGTATACTCACAAATTTATTTCAGGTTAGTAGAGAAGGAACTCCCATAAGTATCAAGAAAGACCAACAAGATGTCGGAATCCGTATATTAAGAAGAGGCGCCGCCAACAATGGGGTTGAATTTGAATTTGTGGGAAATAGGGTATTAAATCGCTATACTAAGCAACCCATACTTGTGCAGGCTCACACCCTATTTGTGTCGGTAGAGGAAGAGAAATTCGGAAGATCAGCCAACTTGAATACACAAGAAACAGGAAAGGGGACCCAAGTTAGTGTCGAGAAACAAATGCTTAGTCGAGACACACTTGTGAGTAGATCTTATAAAGAACCCGAGATGATGATATCATCAACATAAACAAGTAGATAAACGGTAGACTCCCCATTTAAAGATATTAAATTGATCGTTTTACTGATTTAACCTCGAATCGCTGTAGAAAAGATGAAAAAGTTTGAAACCAAGCACGAGGATCTTGTTTGAGACCATACAAGGATTTATGGAGGTGACAAACGTGAGAGGGAAAGTCAAGATGAGTGAAGCCACGAGGTTGTTTGAGATATACTATTTCGGCTAGATGGCCATTCAGAAACACATTTTTAATATCCAACTAGCGAATGGTCCAATTTTCTGAGATGGCTCGACTAAGAATAAGACGAATGGTGGTAGGATTAATAACAGGAGAAAATGTTTGATCATAGTCAATGCCGGGTAATTGTTTGAACCCTTGGGCGACCAAACGAGCTTTGTAGCGCTCGATGGAATGAAAGATCCACTTATATCCAATCACATTTTGAGAGAAAGAGGATAGAACCAAGGACAAAGTTAGATTATGTATCAAGGCATTATATTCTTCAGTCATGGCCTAAGGCCAATGGGGAAATTTTAAAGCCTCAGTATAAGAGTTGGGAACATATAGGGGAGAAGTGGGATTAGTAATAGTAACCGAAGAGAGGGAAATAATTTTGCGAGGCTTGGCTACCCCTAACTTTCTGCGAGTGATCATGGGGTGAGCATTTGTATAAACGGGCAAGAGGGAAACGGAGGGAGGATTTGCTGAGTAGGATCATGGAAGAGAAGTTGTTTTGTATTGGACAGAAGAGGTGGCGCGGAGCTCGACATGAGTGCGCGGAAAGAGGCTGTGGAGATAGCTTGGAACACATGGCGGGCTGTGGTCAGTTTAGGTGGTCACTGAGCTCTATCAGTACATTTCGCGCGGGGCGGAAGCCGAAAGTGAGTAGAAGCAAAGATGGAAGCCAAGCACATCCAACAGAAATGGGGGTGGGGATAAGAGGTCGCATAAACTCAGCCACGCAAGCAGTTAGTATCCGCAAAGTTATAACACCGTAGGAAATGTTTCGGTATGGGCGTAAGGATGACGAAGGAATCGACGCAAGAAAAAACAAACTCGAAAATAGTAACATGCTTTTAGAAAACATAAACACGCTGATTCACCGATTCAAGTATCAAAGCCTTGTAAGCGAGGGAAGGGCCGTAGGGCATGATCGGGAAGAGACTTCTATGCGGTATTTTTTACAAGGTCAGATAACACAAAAAACTTCAAAACTCAAGATTAAGGTAATTCGGTGATGTACCAAAAACCGCCTCATCTGGAAAAATGTTTTTTAAGATGGTGGTGGGAAGAATATTGATTAAATGGATGGAATAGTGCATTGCTTCCACCCAAAAATCAAATGGCATACGTGCTTGAAAAAAAAGGCAACGGATTTTGTCGGCGATGTGACGATTCTTACGCTCGACAATGCCATTTTGTTGCGGAGTACCGGGACAAGAATAACGAAATTGTATGCCTGTAAGGTAGAACTAAAGATTCTAATTTTAAATTGGCCTTTCATCAAATTTTGAAACATAACATAGAGGTTTATGGAAGACATTTTGGATGTAAGCATAAAATTGATTAAACTTATTTAGAATATCACTTTTACCTTGCATAGGGTAGCACCAAGTAAAGCGAGTTAGATGATCAATAAATATAACATAATAACGCATGGTAGATGGAGATACTGTAGGAGATTGCCAAACATCAGAGTGAATTAAAGCAAAAGGAGTGGAAACAGTAGTAGTAGTTCACAAACATTACATACAGAGGTTCGAGAACCCAAAGAACAACTAAGCTTGTGGATTCTAAACTAGGGCCGTGTGTAAATACACATCCGAATTCGATGTCTCGAGTTGGTTAAAGCATGCACGGAATATGATGATCAAATTGCGTAACTTGTTGGCCGATAAGCGCTTCTACCGTTGAATCTTTATCAGCAAAGATACGCCGATCGACCACGGGCCGACAAACTCATCGATTTTAACAATGGGTGAAGGAAAGGACCAGTGAACCGAAGGCTGACGAGGAGATAGGATGTAGACCCATTATCATCAGATTTAATGAAAGTAGTCATTGTCTGATCAAAAAGAAGATGATGAATTACGCAATTATTACTATGACATAACCGTTGAATGAGATCATATTTTGATAATAAAGTGGGACAATAAGAACATGATTAAGATGAAATTAATACAATTCTTAATGCAACAGAGTAGAGTATCAACATGACATATAGTAGTGAAAGCTAGTCATTTCCGCTTACCATTACTCATTTAGAACCAGCCAGATGGAATAATATATTGCAAAAAGCGGAAAGCGTTACTCTATCATGCGGTAGACGACGACGCTATCAGGATACCATACATCGGATGGAGGCTCGGCGATGTTGAAAGCAGCAAAAGAGTTATGAATCTACCAGTATACGTAGTGCTCAATCCTCTCAGTACACTCCAAGCACATTGTAAGTCGCCATGTATTTGACATTGATTCACATTTTTAGCAGGGGGAACCGCAAGTGAACTGACCAAGGCCTTATTGAAGTTTGAAGTCTACATTTCGCGTGGTTTGAACTGTGAAAAGAATACGCTAATACTTGCTCATCAAGAATGCCAGGCTAAAAACTCTGTCACAGGCAACATCAAGATTTACCGGGTGACCAAGAATAGTTGTCAGCCAAGCCAGCGACTTGATGATCAAGTATGTGGCCTATAAATAGAGATGTATTTTTATGAGGTGATCATCACAAAATAAACATCCTAAATAGTATTCTTGAGAGAAGATTATTGAATCATCATCAATAATTCTGAGGCTTTGTAATTGAGAATACTAAGTTATAAAGATTGCTCAACTGAGCGCCACGAAAAGAGTTATCCGTGGCATTTATGGTTTAAGACTCAAGTAGTCAAGCAAATTCTCGGGACGAATAATCAAAGATCGAGATTCTCTAAGATCGACATGTTAACAATACCTCAAGTATCAAAGCAGTTCAACATGTCGATGAAACCAGCTTAAGCACTCGAGCAATACCATTTCTCAATTATCTCACAGAGAACAATCACCTAAGAATGACGAATTAATTAGCATGAAAGTGGATAATGCAATTCCAGTGCTTCCGCAAAGAGTGTTCTTTACGCATTTAAACGGTGTACACTCGCACTGAGCATCGCATACGCCAGGAAAGTTGCTGGTGCATACACGCCAAACCCAGTGGATGTAAATATCGAAAGTCGCGTTGATTTAAGATATCCGAACGATAGTACCGGTGGGCGCCTTTGCCGGAAATATCCGGCGGTCAGGTGATACGCATACCGATAACGCGCGACGCTGAAGTAGAAATCTATTGAGCGGATATTTCATATCGTTTGGAGGTATCGCTACTTAAGCCAGGATATCTATGTCATGTTCTGGTAGTAGCATTGTCTGAAGCGTAGGCCGAGACACAATGGCTGCTCGCCAAGGAGATGATACGATTGCAAACTTTTCTAAGGAGCCGAATCTTGGCACAGAGTAATATCATTACTATAACAAATGAGCGCTATTTATCCTGAAAATTCAGGAGCTCATGCTAGAACCAAGCATATAAGACTGAGGTACCATTTTATATGTTCGGTATTGGAGAATGGAGTTCTAAAGCTTGAGAAGATTTCAGGAGATCGGAATCCAACGAATATGTTTACGACTCGTAAATGTATAAGAACTGGAGCCACAGGTAACTTCGGGCCAATATTCGTGAGCTAATAGTCTCCTGGGGCTACTACGTATAGCGCCAAGATGGGTGATCCAAATATGTCTTCAATTGAGAGAGCCTGCTGGCTTTCAAGCCTACATTTCGCCTCAATTCGTGGAAAAAAAAATACCAAGCATACTTGGTTGATCAACAACATTAAGAAAAATTGTTGGCGAAATGTCAAGATTACTTCGTGACTGCTAATACTATTGCCAAGCTTTGACGACTATCAAGATGCGGGCCTATAAATAGATACGTGTTTCTAAGGGAGGCGATCAAAGACAAAAATAAACATCCTAAATAATTATTTCGAGAGAAGATTATCGAATCATCATCAATAATTCAGGAGGTTTTCGCAATTGAGAATACTAAGTTATAAATATTACTCAACCGAGTACGAATTTTGATAGGTTATTGTAAATCTTCTCGTCTGGGTTTTAGTGGGATTCTCAGAAGAAGAACATCACGTGCATCTTTCATACATTTAGGAAACTCAGATAAAAATCTTTAAGCGCTCCTTATTTTTTCATTTACTGGCTGCTATCATTGTTTCAGTTTAGATTTGAGATTAAATTATGCCTATAATCTCAATAATTAGTATTGTGAGCCAGCCTCGATTGAAATCTGCATTCAATGGCAAGAACGGCGAGCGCATAATACGCTGCTGACAAATTTGACGGGGAAGAGCTCTCGCGTATCAAAGACGCTGCACGAGCCGGGGAAAAAGTTGAATGCCATTAGTGAAAAGTCCGAGGCGATAGATTTTGCTACTTTAATGGGGCGAGTTGGGGACAGAAGGTCTTTGGGCGTGATCGTACTCATGCTCGGCTCAAAAACGCTGCTGCTAATATTGCTGGCGAGATCAATTTACAAAGATATGACGGGGCGCATTGTCAAATTTTAGCGAGAAGCCATCATCCAAGAATAAGGTACCTACTAAAAAAGCGGGGCTTACTTAAGGATGTTTCAGTAGAATACTCCTGATAGCTAGACAATCTTAATGACTTCAATCAGCTTGATAAATCAATTATCTATTATTTCATGAATTTCATGACGAAGTTACAAGAATCGATATTATTGGCATCTTTGCCAACAGTCGGTTTCCATAAGGGCCGCCATTAGTAACTCCGGTAGGTAAAGGAGAAGTCGAGCTTAAGCGTAGTATAAGAGCGTTGTTTTTCCTAAGAAGTACGTGAAGACTAATGAGAGAAAGGTTCTCGCATCAACGTGAAAAGAGGTAATGAATCAGATGAGAAATAACAAGAATAAAACGGAGACGCAAAGTCAAGCGGGTATGAGTAAGCCTAAATTGGAGGACATACTGGAGTGTCAGGTCAGGCAAAACGGGTCACATGAGGAAAGCACCGCAAGGCTCGAGGGTTTGGGACAACAACATAAGTGGATGCCTAATGTCATTACTTATTATGCGTGACGCTTTTTCCATACAATATTTGTTTTATTAATTATAGGATTATGGATTCGTGCACTGCTTCATGTACAACACCTAATCGGGATATAATGGCTATAATTCATATAGTCGGAGTTTATGGACGGTTCATCTCACGATGGTGAACCATCAATATCAGGATACGGAAGCATGTAAACTTCTTAAAGTCGCCAAATGGTTTTGGCTCGAAAATCGAGATAAAAAGGTAGAGCATTTATCAAAGCTAAATAATAGCTTGATATATGCTGAAGCCGGCTTGCATTGAGATGGCTACCTATCAACGCTCGCGGATGGCAACCGGTAGCGGGCGCTGCGAGCAACGCATCGTAGCTCGAGGTCGGGCACGGGTACTCAGACTCATCGGAGGTTCTCAAAGGACGAGGCCAAGTGAAGATTCTAAGAGAGATCGCGATACATAATCGTTTCGGTCACACGAAAGCGAAAAGGCATTGTAAATTACTTGTTTCCAAATAGTTTGATACTCCGAAGTTAAAAATCGGCTGATCATCATATATCTCGTGAGAGTTTCGCGGCTGCTTTATGCGTAAGAAAGTTAGTTTTGTAAAAACCGTTGTTGCTTCCAAGCGTAAAGCGTTGAAAGTATCTTAGTTCGCGCGATGATGGACTCGCATCAGCTTTGGTCATGAAGCACTATATTGTAAACCTTTATCACGACGCAACTAGAAGGCTCAATATTTGCAATAAACACAAATCTGAAGTCTATGGAATTTTAAGAACCGGAAAGCTACGGTCAGAACTGCATCGACCAGAAAGAAGTTGTTTCGAGATTTGATAACGGGGCGCAGATAATCGATAATGATTTCTCAAATAATATTGCGCCACGGAATCAATGTAAAAGACCATTCCGAACACCCTAACAAAACAGTAGCTGAAAGGATGAACAAAAAATGTGAACGTGCTCCGAGTAATGGTGTTACATTCGTTTACCTCTTTACTTCTAGGCCGATGCAATCAATACCGCTTCCTTCAGATAAATACACAACTCGCCCTCCGAATTTATAAAATTCTTGAAGAAATGCGGGAGTTCTAAGCAAGGGCAAATTTATTTGCTCCTGTGAGTATTTGCTGTTTAGCTTATGTTCATATAGATGCAAATGCTAGAAATTAAAACTTGATGCAAAATCTAACATTTTCTTTATTTTATCGTTATGGCGATGGCCGAGGTAGGATATCGATTTTATGACTCGTTAATCAAAGGATCATACGTAGTAGTGGACGCGTCTTTAATGAAGAGGCGTTTATACAAAAGATAGACAAAAAGCAAGCGCTGAGGTGAGGAAAGGTTGGATTTAAGTCGTAGCCGCAACTCAGGTTAAGACGCTCATTGCATGTAACTCGGCGTTTCTTCCAATTGGTATATTTTAGATCATGCCCCTCGGCCTTAAAAGTAAACCCAAGATCCTTTGCCGACATGCCACCTGAGGAGTCTGGTAATTGACGTAATATGAGACACAACCTCGTGTCAGAAAACACTTCTGATACTAGTCAATAGGTAAAACACCGTGTCTCGTAAGAACTGAGAGTAAGCAAACCAACTCTGAGGTATTCCCCGCTTCCGCTTAACTTTTTATGTTGGGTTTCGATGTTCGAGTCATAGAAGTATAATTTAAATAATACAAATGCGGGTGATCTAATTGCCGGAGTTAGCATTTAAAGAAGAAATAGAGTCATTGATTTCTAATATGATGCGTGGAGTCAAGTTAAACCGCCTAATACCTACACGAATATCGCGTATCAAACGGGTCTATCGAATCAAGCGAAGAATACGGTAGTGGGGTACAAGGCCTGCTTATTATCAAGATTTCAACAAGAAAGGTATGACTATTAATCAAATATTCTCACTCATAGTCAAACTAGTAATAATCGCACTATTCAGTGATTGGTAGTCGAGATATCCGGCATCTTCATCGGGAGCAAATGACGCTAAACCGCTTACATGGTGATCCTGACGGGGCAGAGTTTATGGAAGAACTCGATGTTTCGAGGTTAAAAGCGTAAAGAACTTAGTCTACAACTTCTCGTATTTCATGGCTTCAAGCAAGCTCCGAGGAAAGGGAATATTACCTTGATAATTTTATGAAAAGCTGTCAAGCTCAGGAGTCAGCAGAGACCATCACCGCTACATAAGGAGACTAAAAGATTATGTTATTCTACTCCCTTATGTGAAACGATATATGGGAGCTGAGCCGATTGGGAGTAAGACTAAATATGTCAATGTAGATATCATTTTCACTCTGTATTACGACTAGTGTCGGAAGAAATTCTGCGGATTTAATAATCAGATCGGATTCTCCGAGATCGATACGCGTTATCAAATCAAGAAAGTTCGATCGTCGTTCAACATGCTGGATGAAAACCGGTTAAAGACTGACACCGGCCATTTTCAATTATCTGCGTAACAATCACCCGAGATCGGCGATGAATTAGTGTATATGGGAATAAAGTTGGCCTTTGCGCTTTTAAAGTGGAATTTCATTTCGAGCTAAGTAGTAGATACATGTCAACCTGTGAGACAACATTGGGAAGTCATGGCGGATTTTGGTGACATATTTGAATAGTATACTTGGTATGGCTTTATGCTGAATCACTCTGACCGGTAATTTGCCTAGTCATGGCGCTCGAGTATTGGCCAGAATGGCCGTTCTCGCTAAGGAGGATGATATTTATTGCAAACTTTTTCTTTTAAGGAGTCAATTCGAAAGTACGGTAGTAATTAATGCAATGCGATAAATGAGAATTGCTTATTTATTTAAGAAAATCTTGTTTTTCATGCTTCGAATCCACGATACGGATCGAGATACCATTTTATAAGTTCGGTGTTGGAGAATGGAGTTCTTAAAGTTTTGGTAAAGATTTTGCGAGATCGAATCCAAATGTTATGCTTTATGAAAGCGGTAAAACAAGCGAGTAAATCAAGTTGTGTCTAATTTCGCGTAATCTTCAGAGCTAATAATCAAGTGGCCGAGATTGCGCTGAAGATTGGTGAATCCAAAATACGCCTTTCAAGCGAGATTTGCTGAAGCTTCAAGCCTACATTTCGGGTTATGTTTGAAGACGTGCGGAAAAGAATACGAAGAATACTTGTTGATCAAGAATATCAAGAAAACTTGTGGGCCAAGAATTCCAAGATTACTTCGCAATCGCTAATACTCATTGGCCATGCCGTATTTACTCAATAGGATCAAGCATGTGGCCTATGAATGTAGATGTTGCTTCATGAGGTGATCATCACAAAAATAAACATCTTAAATAATATTTCGAGTATTATCAATCATCATCAATACATCTCAGCGAGACTTTGTAATTGAGAATACCAAGCTTATAAAAGCATTACTCAACCTGAATTGATAGCACAGAATAACCTTTCAGCCTCTGGCTTTTAATGGATTCCGCAGCCAAGAATGGCGACGCCAGCTCTTCACATCATGAACCCAGATGTTTATTTTTCGGGCATTTACTGCTGCTATCATCAAGCTTCCTCAGATTCTAGTATCACCTAGTCATAATCTCACCGTACCTCTCAAGACGGAAAATCGGGAGCCTGATTTCCATATCGACCATCATGAGGATCTAAACCAGGCCTTGGATAACGATACTTCTGATATCGACCCTGGTTGGAGGCTAGACGCCCCTGTTGTTGGAGAAGAATCCTCCCTTAGTCTAGGATCAGGCGGGAGCGGGCTATGGTAGAAGAGCACACAACACATTAGAAGTTTGGAGGCCGTATGGAGGAAAGAGCATATGGGTCCTCTTCTTACCAAGAGCATATGGCGCAGGGAGGCAAAGGAAGGCATGGGGCGTGTGTTGTTCATGATTGTGACGAACTGAGCATAGTGAGAGGGTAAGCCCTAGAGAATTTGAGCAATGATCACCGTCAATTCAACGAGCCCACCTAACGGCCTCGAAGCGAGCAATAAAGGCCATGAATTTGTTGTAGAAAATCTGTCATAGTGACGTTGCCTTTGACGAAGGTTTGGAACTTGGAACGAAGGTTCATACTAGTTGGCTGAACATGGTCCAGAAACAATTGGTTGAGAGTATTCCACTCATCACACGTACTGGTACAATCATGATTTAAAAGAGTTTTAAGCAATGGTAGAGAAAGAGTGGCTTGAATCCAGGATTAAACCAAGTCGTCATATTGGATCCAGGTGTCGAGTTGAGGATGACCATCGACAGGCCGTGGTAGAGTACTATCAACGAAGTGCAATAATTTCTGAGTCCCTAGGAATTTTCGAATAACCTTTTTTCAGTTTAAGTAATTAGTGTAGGTGAGTTCAAGTGCGACATAATTTTTAATATTGATGGTTGTATGGAGGGGTGGAAAATTAAAGGGTGGTGTCTATTATACCATGTAAGGACATATACCATGTAAGGACATATAATAAATCTATTCTGGCTTATCATCGATTGCGATGAATAATTGTTGTATTTATAAGAGGCAGAAATACAAAAATTTGTAATCTATTACAATTGAATCACTCGCTAGACTAATGAATAAGAAGAATAACTAATTATGTGATAACTACAAATACAAAGTAACGGCAAATACAATAATAAGCGGCCTGGTATATAGCTGATCAAGTCCTACTACAATAGAACAAGCGAACCAGGCTTAACAAATATATAGATATATGGTTGATAATGAATGACAATGTTTCCATAAAAACATGTTGGCTGACTCATGTTTTGTGGATACATTTGAAGACTAATAATATTCTGAAATATTTGTTTCAATATATCTAGTTAAGTGATTACGTTGTGCCGGGGCAAAGATCAATTAGAAAATAATTGGTAGGTTATTGTGGCATTTCTGGTCTTCTTTTATAGTTTGGGTTCGATTCCTCGTAGGAGCAACCTCGTATGAGTTGGTTTACGGAAAAATATCTGGTCAGTTGAGTCAGATCTCGCGATTTAACTTTTATGTGTAGTTCTAGGACATGAATACCATAAGACCTTTAAGTTGAGGGTTTGAACCAATTCCGTTACAAGTTTTATCTGAGCTTGTAATGATTCAGTAAAGTGATTACGTTACACGTTTATCATTTGAGCTTGTGATGATTCTTATTATGCAGAGCCTATTAATTAGACTCAAACGTTATTCTTCTACTATAACCGGCGTTACAATTATTACCTTATTTCGAAATATACCCCTTCAATTTATTACCTTAATTTCAAATACCTAGCATTTAAATTTTACCTTATTTGTTCGAGATGAATTCTATATATTGTCTCCATCCCAGATTCACTATGTATTTCAACCTGACACATATCAAATAGGTAGAATATTATTTGTATCTTTAATTGTTTTGAAAAAAATGCAATCAGAAGAGGCAGAGCATTATTATGGTCGATCGCATGATGCAACAACAGAAGCAAAAGGGAAACATAGGATTTCAGCTGAATTGACCAGGATTGAACAAGAAGCTCGATTACTTGAGGTTTAAGTTATAGTCGTTTTATGTTTGACGTAGCATCGACCTCACTTAGCGGGATGAGGCTTGGTTTGGTTTATGTTTGACGTAGCTCCTGATGAAACATAGAGAATTATATCAAATAATTACATAGAATCATAGACAATTCACTTTGTTCTTTATTTAACATGTGCTTCCTCAGGAGGAACTTGCACAGCTTAACAGGATGGGGAAGGCTTCGGATGCTTGCGTAGAGTAAGTACATACTTCATACATACCACTCAGAAAATATTGTCCCAACTTGATTTTCAGCAGTCAAAATTATCAAATTTATTAATCTTAATTCACATAGATAACTTTAATTTACATCAAAATTATCCAATTAATAATAAAAAACATAAAACATACTTGCATTCGATATATTTTCTCAAAATATGATGTAACTTATATGAAGAAAACTTGAGCCAAACTTTAAAAACTAAACCATTCAAAACTAGACAATCTTTCGTCGTCGTTGCACTAGATAATCATTCTCAGAGATGGATTTTACCTGGATACATAGATTGGTGGCTCATGTTGAAGCAGAACCGGATCCTCTACTTCCACTGTGAGACCTCTTTGTTCATCACTGAAGATTCAATTATTCAAACTTCTCATCTGTTCAGCTTTTTTATGCTCACTAAATTCATGTGTTTCTGCTAGAACAAGAGGTCCAGAAAATATATTGTGGGATTGGTGGTTTGAGCGAGAACACAAATATGCAACATGCGAATGTTGTATACTTTAATGCCTCTTGATAATACAGAGGAGTTCTCGCTATTTGTTCCGAAAAATTTCAAGGAGATTAGCCCTTTTAAATGTGGGTGATATGAAGGTGCAATCTTTCCAGGAGTCTATCAATTCATGCAACAAATGCAGCAAGCAAATAAAGGTCCAAATGTTGTGTGGCTGATGCTTTTGTTCTGCGATTTCCTTTCGTGTTACAGAAATTTACTCTCTTCATCAAGTCTATCAAGACTCCTGAGTACGAATTTATAAGATTGATTATCACAATGTGGTAAAGCATATAAGTGAGACTAGTAAGAAGGAACATGCAACGTGGTTGTTTTGTTAAATATAATTTGATTAATTGTTATAATTATAAGAGATAACAAAAATTGAATTATAAAGAGTATCGATTTCATAAGACGATGTGAAAAAAATTTATCTTTTTTTTCCTTTTTTTTGAAGTGGGGCCCTATGCGTAAAACTGAATGGAACACTCCTTAGGCCGGGCTTGGACTGAGATAGATTATAACAGTGTGGTAAATCATACAAATGAAATTAATGCAGTGGATGACATAAGTTGGCTTCTCATTTAACAATAAAACTTAGGTGCTCCGAGTCAGTAGTGTAACTCAAAGTACATAGATGCAGCCTTGCTGCACAGGTTCTAGTCCTCTAGCTGGACGCTTTCCTGGTAACTTTCGGAGCTACCCATCCTAGTTCATCATACAACCCATCGCACAGAGAGATTGAATATGCCAATCATGGTTTTGGATACTGTGCAGAGAGAGTGCATAAGTTATCTCTGAACTCGTAATCCGATCCAATAAGAAAAACCTGCAAAAAATTGAACTCGTAAAGTACAAGTCGGATTGGGTATTTGGGTTGGAATGTACATTTATAAATTCAGATCCGTGATGGCCTAAGAATGACAAACGTCGCCATAATAGTTTGACATGTATATAGGTGTGATGACTAAAATTATAATAAGATGAGTCATGTAATAAAAATACGAATGTAGAACCTGCAATGCTGCAATGCAAGCTTTGTTGACTTGTAGACTTATTGTATTTGTAGTTATGAATTTATTATTTATGATTCTCATTTCTAAAAGAGTTAGATATGGGCTTCATAATTGGGTTAGGTATTCGGGTTGGAAATTGGATTTGTAAGACAATCGGACTAATAAATGCTTAAGACTAGACGTGGCTAACCAACCGGGCCTCGGTGGGCCGTTCGGGGGACCCGGCCATCAGTTAGAGTTCGTATTCGGCCCGGCCGCCCCAAGCCTGAGCGGCCCCGATTCGTTAAATGGGGACGGACCGGGAGGCTAACGGTGGGCCACGAGCCCGGCGCGGTCGAGCCTTGATATTGGTGATGAACGCCCCGGCCGGCCGATTCAGCTGTGTGCGTGAATGCTGCTTCATGCTCAGCGGTGGCGTTTGAAATATTTGCACAAAAAAATAAATATGGTAGTAGTAGGATTTGAACCTTAGACCTTATGATGGAAGAATAAAACTTTTTGAGCCAGATTAGTAAGTGACTAATTTATTAATAATGTGTATAATAATAAATGAAGTTATCACAGTTTCAAATAATATAGCCGTCGACTAATCAGCATTAATGCAGTTTGGTATTAAATACCACGTTAAGCACTTCGACCGCTTTAAAAGTGGGCCTCGAACCGAATAGGGGCAGTAACCGCAACGGGCGGGCGGGCAGGATTAAGAGTTGGGCCCGCCGAACTTGTTACCAGGCGGCTGGTTCGTTATACGTTTACTTAAGACGGGGCAGATGTTAATCCATCTAATTAACGAGCTTAGAACATTGAGGAGGCTAAACTCGGCTCCAAGCCGAATGAACTAGGAAAATTAGGAAAATAGTAGTAATTTAACCAATTTTTAATTTTACAACAATTAATATTTTTCACACCAAATAACTTACCTTTCATACAAAAGTACCTAAATACCCTGTTTCTTCCCAGAATACTTCGCGATACTCACTTATTGCATTCTTGCCACCATGCATGCGCTTTTCTTGCCGTCCCTCACTACAACGCTTGCGGCCTACCACCGCCCATTGCCCATTGCATTATCCAGGGCAATAATATACAAACAAAGCAGGTAACACGCCAAGCGAAATAGGCATTTACCACTGAACAAAGCGAATTATGCCCATGCTTGTTGTGTAACAAGCGAATTATTCTCATGCTTGTTGTGTAACAAGCGAATTATGCCCATGCTTGTTGTGTAACAAGCGAATTTTTCCAATGCTTATAAATAAACTACCGAATTCGTTTATAAATATACTACCAAATTGATTAAGTGCTTATTATACAATAAGCGAATTCATTACATGCTTATTACACAATAAGCAAATTTACTTTGTGTTTGTTAGATAATAAGCATGATATTAACTTGTTTGTTTATGTAAACACAAAGAATGAATTAAATAATTAATTACATAAGAAATATGAAATAATTAATTACATAATATTAAATAATTAATTACATAAGAATGGCTTAAATAATTAATTACATAGAATGAATAAAATTAATTAATTACATAAGATAATTAAATATTTAATTACATAGGAATGAATTAAATAGTAAGTATATAAAAAATATTAAATAATTAATTGCATAAGAATGAATTAATTACATAAGACAATTAAATATTTAATTACATAAGAATGAATTAAATAATTAATTACATAAGAAGTATTGAATAATTAATTACTTAAAAATAAGATAAATAATTAAATACATTCTGGTTAGTGATGATTGTGTATTCGATTGTCCGGGGAGCAGTGGACTACTCGTATCTTGGCTTTTTAGAAATGCTCGTCGGGCTACCTTGCGGCGAACCCACTTTGATTTCTCCGCCCAACTTACCCTTTCCTAGGAGATTGTTTGCGCTAACCAATAAATTTCATCAACCTCAAAGGGTCTGCATTCTAACCTTAGCTTTCTTTGGTTCTTTTTTGGTCCGAACCACTTATGACACTAAATTCCTCACTTATGTCGGAAAATTGATCTTACTGATTTTCATTAATCAAACGACAATTAAAATGGATTAGAGGGATTATAAAAATTCAAAATTATTGTTACATGCGATTTGACTACACAATAAGCGAGAGGAAAATAGAATTCATTTCATGTTACTTCACCAACTAACAAGTAATTTCCTTGTTTATAAGAAAACAAGAATAGAAAAAATTTGCTTGCAAGAGAACAAGCACATAGCTAATTCGCTTGTTTCACTTCAAGCATGCTCATAATTAGCTTCTTTCACGCTTTCCCAACACACTTATTTTGTTAATTTTTGTTGTTGATATTTCTTAAATTGTTGTTAATCTTTCTCAAATTATTAAATTATTAATATGTTGTTATTCATATTTGTTAAATTGAAATTATATGTTAAATGTTTGTTCTAATTCGATTATTATAATACTAGCGAATTGATCCATGATTGTTAATTACTGGCGAATTAGAGTAATAAATTTGTTTAGTAAACAACCGAATTCGAGCCATGATTATTGTTAAATAAGCGAATTAGAGCAATGATTATTAAACAACAAGCACGACAATTATTTGTTAGGTCGGATTTATGAAATTATGTATTAATTGAGATTATAGTTAATTGGGAAATTATTGTTAATTTTAAATTAATTTTGAAATTGTTGATACTTGAGATTATGTCTTAAATATTCCGAGTATTGTGTTAATAATTTTTTTTCATATTGAATTAAGGACTATGTCTTAAATATTATGAAATTATTGAGATTATGTGTATTGATTGAGATAGTTAATTGTCAAATTGTTGTTAATGTTTGCTAATTGTTAGTATTTCTCAATTATGTTCAATTTTATTTTTAAATTGTTTTTTTTCTCAAATTGGCAAACAAATATTCGTTTATTCTCCATCGTATATCATTTTTTTGTTCATTTGGGATCAATCGAAGTCAAACAAGTAAGAATACCATTTCATGTTTTATTGTGAAAGTATCATGATTCAAATTTAGTGTACAATTATGTATTAATATTTCTTAATTATGTTAATTACTGTTTGAATCTGATGATTTTTAATATTTCTTAATATTAATATTTTTTAATATTTCTTAATATTAATATTTATTAATATTTACATTTCATATTAATATTTCTTAATATTTTAATTAACAACATCATGTAATTTTATTTAAAGCCTCCATATTCAACAACATCATTTTCTAAAATAACAATTTTTATTATCACTTTGTTCTTCAACCCAAATTTGCTTAATCACAGTTTTAAAACTATGAACAATAACGGAATATCATCACGGTTACCGGTTTTGGTATTGGTACAAGGATGGTAAATAATTTTTCAATTTGTCAATTTCTTCATATTTGCTATTTTTTCTAACTAATTAATTCATAAAGTAGTTTCTATCCAAGTGCTGGGTAAAAATACCGTCTGTGCCATTTGCTTGAAAGAAATACATACTTAGCTGGGCCTTGGTGTAGGTTCATAACCTTTGTCGAGATAAGATGTGGAATATCTTTGCTGTAAGTTAACTAAAATTTTATCAAGTTTTCTAAATCGTCATAGCACACATATAATGAATATCTATTGCAATCTACGGTCGGTTCGAATTTGTGAGGGATTCTCTCGAGATTTCAAAGAAAGCATTTTCGAAGCATGTGCAGTAGCAGTAATGTGACTATAAGTTCAAAACCAGAATGGTTCCCTTACCGGATTCTGGCTGTTGAGCCAGGTTGAATACATGGCTACAAGAAATTTGCTTATAAACATTACGATATTTGTACTTTCACAATGTAATAAATATTTGTACTTTGATTCAATATATCAATAAAGACCACCTTTTTAAATATTTTTGTGTACTCGACATTTTTTTTTTTTTATTTTTTGATGGTTAACAAACTAGCAATTTACTTTAATGTTTGTAAGAATATAAGCAAATTCCTTTCATGATTGTTATGTAATAAGCGAATAAGTTTCATGTTTGATATCTAGTAAGCCATTTAACTTTTTGCTTGTTTGTTTACAAGCGAATTCGCTTCTTTCATAAAACATAGGCATAATTAAATTTGTTTCTTAATAAACATGAGACAAATTAAACTTGTTTCTTAACTGTTAGGCGTGTTCGTTGGGGGTATTTGTTAATTTCCACTCCATTCATTTTCTTGTTTTGGTGTGTATAACTTGATTCGGGCATTATCCTTTAATCCACGACCTCCCTTAAGCTGATATCTGTTTAACTCTACGAATAAATCATGCGGCTTCCCCCGGCCCCTCATGCAAATGTGACCTAATTCCCCCTCCCATGAGCAAATCGACCCCCCCCCATAACACCTGCAATTTTGGGTCTCCTTTGTGGGGGCGGGATAGGATTTTATTATTGGTGGGGGTAGGGTTTTGTTTTTGATGGGGAATGGGGAAGTTATTAGTGGTGGTTGGCTAGTGAGGTGGGTGGGATTGGGGTGGTAGTGGAGGTTAGGGTTGTGGTAGGTGTGATTTGGAGAAGAAGATGTTGAAAAAAATTAAAGAATGAGCAAAAAAGGTTAGGGATATTTAGTTACTTTTGTATGAATGAGTGCTATTTAGGTAAAAGAATATTAATTGTGTCTTTAGAAATTAAAAATACGGTCCAAATCAGTGCTATTTTCCAATTTTCTCTCAGGCTTATTGGGCTAACTTTTGGAATCCAATCGGTTTTCTGAGGTTGTTCAGTGTAAGTCTTGAAGAGATACTTTCACTTTGATCCGAGGTAGACTAGTTTGATGATTTGCTATCGATCTATTCTACTCAAAAATTATATTCCTCTATTTTGTGCTTACTTTTATGGTATTCTTTTCTTTACATGGAACGATTAGATTGAATACCAACACTTCTTTTCTAGGGATTTATTTTTTACTATTGAAATATGTCTTGAATATTTTTGTGGTAAACTCCCACATTAGAAATATGGGAGAAATCTCTTTATACTTGGCCTTATAAATAAGTTCTTGGTGCATTGAATATTTATTGCCCTAAATAGTTAGTGGGTTTTGCTAGACTTAGCATTACCTCAACAATTCAATCCATAATGTAACACTACCAAACAGAGAGCTCTAGGGTCTTGTGACCAAGGTATATGATAGTATTTGTAGAAAGATATCCATTCTTAAGAACTTCAATGTTGTGGTAGGTAGTGTTGTTGTATTGGGATCAAGAATATTGAGTCTTGTAATTCAATTCTAGGAATAATGTAGGTTGTGATTCTATTCATCAGGATGTAGTGATCTACATAAGTCTGAAAGTATAGTTTATGTTATTATATACATCTGAGAGCATAATCCGCTCATTAGGAACTAGGCATAGTTACAATCTATTTCTGGTGTAGTGATGTATAGAACTAGGAGCTAAGAGAGCTAGTCTTAGCTCAAGTCTGTAATTTGTTCCTCTTATAGTGAAATCTGTTATGTGGCTCTACCCGTCGATTAGTCATAACAAATTGTTAGCGATACGAAGTTAAATCTGTCTCTTTATTTTCTACACCTTACTTAATTACTTGTGTTAGATTCGCATCTCTATTAGCAAATTCGTTTCCTATTATAACATTTAACTCCATCAAGTGATAACCACAATCCAGTTTTGGTTTTAATTAAATTTTGATAGAGAAAAATGAAAAATTGGAGTGTGGTTATCAGTATTTGGAGTGTAAAAATCAAAACCTCTTTTATTGTGAGGTAGTAATTAGTAGTTAGTGGTTGTGCTTGGTATTGGTCAATTCATAAACAATTTCATTGTTATCACATGAATAAAATTATTTCAATACGACCCTCTTTATTCTATTTAAACGAAACCTCTTTATTGGAATTTAACCATGTAAATTTCATAATGCACCATTGCATATGGACCAGTAAATTGTAATCGGTGACCGTCAATGTCTTGATTCCTTTCCTCCTGTATTATCTACTTCTACCTTTAATAATTCTTTTTTTGGTTTTATCTCCTGAGCTATTTTTTAGTGAAGACATAAGCAAACAAATTACATGTCATTCGTTTGGTCCATTATATTTGGAGGAATTCAACACAAACGCTTTGAAAAATTCTTGAGATATCAATGAAGTCTAGAACATTTTGACTTCCATAATGGAGGCTATTTTCTGTTCCTACGTACATTAGTCGTTTTAGGATGATGCTATTTCAAGCTTGCAAATTTTTCAAAAGTGTCACAATCAAGATTACTGGATTAGTTCCTTAAGAAAGCATGAAGCTGGCAAGATTATATTTTAATAAGAGTTTTATCACTTCTTAGCTTTGGTTTATCTAATTATTTATTTGATGCCCTTTGGTTGAGTTGTAGTGATTTATTTTGATTACAACCTTCATCTTTTACTTTTTGTGCTATGAAAAAAAATATTGTAATGTGTAGTTGATTAAAAGGAGGAATTTAGAAGGAAAAACTGAAGCAGATAAAATGTTTGAAATTGAAACTTTCGGATATATTAATTCTTAATGTGATATGGTGGTCATCTATACAGGTGGATACAACTAGATTTTTTTTTCCGAATATTCGAGTTAGAATTTAAATATCCATTCGAACGTTATCGAATACAAATCGAACTCGAATTTGATTTCATAATTAGATTTAAAAAATTTCAAATACACTCCTTTAGAATTCGAACCGAATATTCGATGCGAATTCGAATTTTTGTATTTAGTTTATTAATTTATATATACATAAATATGTATATTAGAATTTGATTTCGAGCTCGAATATAAAATATGACGAATATCTAATCGAGTTTGAATATTGATAGAATGATATCAAATTGAATTCGAACTTAATTTTAATAGTCGATTTGAATACAAATATGAATTTGAATACTATCGTAAAAAAGAAATTTGGTAATATTCGATTCGAATTCGATTCGGTTCCGTTCCTATCGTATCCACTCTTATTTTTTTCCCAAGCTCTAGATGAGGAAACCTTGGTCTAATGGAAAACCACATTTTGGTATTAATTATTCCTTACATATATATTTTTTTTTTAAATACTGCTAAACAAACATCTGGGGTAGTCCGGTAATGGTTGTGTATATGTTCAAACAAAACAACTAGCAATTCAAGAGAAAACTAGTAGTCCGTATAATAGTGTTTATAAGTGGTTTCACTTCAAGTCTTCAATTATAGTAACATAGAAGAACGAAATAATAGAAGAGGAGATGCATGCTCTATTATCGAAATGCAGGAAATAAGATAATGCATTTGCTACTATAGTGTACATTTCATATGGGAGTGAGAATGTCGACATAATCAACGTTCAAGCAAATGATTCTTTTTCAGAATTAAATATAATCAATCTATCACTATCATATAAATGAATCAATAAGACCCAACTACTCAAAATTTAATAATTTTATCTATGCAATAAGAATCATTCAAAAGGAATCTTTAAACAGGATAAACCCCAACTAACTATTTCCCTCCTTTTGTAGCACCCACCCCCACCATAAACGATAGTTCACGTTCTAATTTTAATATACAATCTTTTTAAATTTGATTTTAAATATTTTAAATATGATTTATTATATTTTGTGAAAAATAAATCACTTATAGTATTTTCAGCCTACTTTATTATAACAATATAGTTTGATTCAAATTGAAATTGTGTGAATCAAATTAAGTCATCAAAATTTGTTAATTTTGATCATTGAAATAATAAGTTGAAATATTTTTTAAAAATATAGAGAGAATCATTTAAGCAAAGACCCCTTACAAAATACAATTAATTAACTACAAATCGATCCACTTAACAATCACTCATTAAAATAAATTATTTGTCTTTCAATTTTCTGATCATTAAAATAATTATTTGTCTTCTAATATCCATAAGGAATATCCAATTAAGGAAACTTTAAATGACGTTGTGAAGTTCGTTCGAATATTCCTCTGCCAAATTTCAGTAGTAGTGCATAATTTCTAGACGAAAGAAGGCCAAGAAGATGACTCACACACTACAACCACTATAACCCCATGCAGTGTGATACCCATAATGTTAGGAATCCTGCATCGTTAGTGGCAGCTCATGGTAATGATAAGCTGAGATCGCGTTCGGGGATACATAATAATCTGATCTTAATGTAATTAAGGATAATTGTGGTATCATCAAGTGCTAATTACCAAGATCCAACATGATTGATACCGCTAATTCGAACGTGACAATAACAGAAAAGAATAAATTATGAAATAAATATTTCAGTTGCGCCAGTAGAGGAAATTGTCCGGCCTCTTTGTGATCACCATTATCATCGGAAGAATTGTTACGGGACTCCATGAGGCCTTGTTATGATTTAGTACTAATGCAACACAAAATCTACAGAAAGCAGATATACCGATTAGGTGTTTCTCATAGATAGCAAAACCCCAATTCTGGCGCCGTATAAGGCTGCCAGTCTTTCGTGAGTTATACTATATTTTGATTACCTTTGAGGGTGATGTTTCCACAGCGCTCACAAAACCTAATCTGAATAGGAAAATTTGGGCCAAAGGCCTCAAAACCGCTTGAAAATAGGTCTTCAGAAACCTACATCGGGAGAAGGTTCGGGACGAGATCCGAGCGCCCCCAGTCAATCCAACGCGAAAAAGCAAACTGAGGGTGGGACTTGGTGGTGTCGGGACTTGGTGGGACCACCAGGTCCGTCTCCCCAGCTTTCTAGCCCGATATTTGGTTTTAGCATCCAATAACCAGCGAAGACAAATTCAGTCACCGTGCTAAACTTCAATCTGCAGCGCTTTACATAGTTCATCTCGAACTCCCTTTGAAGTTGATCCACGCCTTGATACATTTTTCCTGACGGAACAGCACCAGATTCCACTGACTTATACATCGAAGAGACATAGTCAAATCCGCGCACGTTGGAATTTTCACGTTCAACCTTTGCTTTCCTTACCGGGATCTTCTCGATCTTCTCAGTACCTTGGAAATCCTCGAGCTTTGATTGGTCGTTAATGAATCTCTCTTGCTGCCCTTGTCGGCCGACAACTCCCTTAATCAAATTCATTAATTATTTTCTAGTTAGGTAAATCTTAAAGTTTGAACCTACAACCCTTTGAAACATGCGGTAACCAGGATAATGCTACTTAGCCGGTTTGCATCTCGCGCATCCGGAGACTTCGAGTATCTCGTTGTACTTGACTGGGACTTTACCCACAACAAACATTTCTAACACCGAAACTCCATGTCACGGCAGTTTCACAAAATCCGAAACTACCGTGTCTATTTCCACCCGATGGTTTGTACACGATCTCCATGAAGTTCTTTAAAACCATCCCCACCAAGCTTGATACCGCGCATGTCGCAGACCCTTTTAGACTCGGTCTCCATCGTGACTGCACCCTATGATGTTCCTCCACGGCAAATACTCCGACAAAGAATACATCGAGCTTCCATCGTGTACTTTCATCCTTGGCCTTTTAGTGATAATCTACATGATCGGAGGCGCCGAAATCTATTGAACAAGATTAGTCCATCAGATCTAGGCCCGACAAATCTAATCCTCAGTCTTCGTAGCAAGAACCGTTTGATAAACCTCAAAACAAACATCATTATCCTGAAATTTCCTCAGGACCCTTCCATTATGTCGATGACCGCTTCCCAACCCAAGACGCTTCAACAATAACCACTTCATATGCCAATTCGCTTCAGCTCGATCCACAAATCTCCGAGGGGACCTTTCTATCTTTAAAACGAACCTTTTCAAAGTATATACAGATGAAACCAAAGACAATTCTATCTTCCAATCGTATTAAGTCCTTTCAACGACATGGCAGCCTTCGATGCCAATTTCTTTCAAATCGGTCATACAACATACGGATAACCATTGATCATTCAAACCTAAAGCTACGTGCAATTTTTAGGAATTCTCCACGGTTATAGGAAACTCTATGTTGACAATAACTTTCAGATGTCCGCCAAGATCTGTAATGAAGGATATTAACCCGTAATTAAGGATAATTGTGGTATGTGATGCTAATTGCAGATCCAACATAGTTGTTACTGGTGAACATGACAATAACAAAAGAATAAATTACGAAATAAAATAATACACATGATTTAACTTTGGTTACTTCATTGTCCCAACTGCTGGTCCTGTATCACGGTATTACGGGACTCAGAATCCTATTTTACCATCTAAGCGATTGACTGCTAATGTACTCAAATCTCTAGAAACAAAGTCATCTCCGGTGGATGTTTCTGTAGATATGAAAACGCGATTAGGAGCCTCGAATCTTTCATGAGTTCTCTATATTTTGATCCTCACCTTTGAGGTGGTGTTTCCACTCTAAAAAACTCATAATACTCATATATATAGGCTACAAAGATCCTAGGTTTAAAACCTAGACCGAATAGGAAAACCTGGGCCAAAATACCTTAAGCAGCGGGTCCTAAAGTCATTGCCGAGAAGCAAGCCACGAGGTTGGGACTTAGGTCGGGACCCTGAAGTCAGTCACCCTCGACCTCCCACTTTTTGGTAGCCGATGTTGGTTTACATCCAACAATCTTCCATGGGCAATTTAAAGGATCACCCGTCTTGAGCTTCAATCACGATGCCATGCACGAGTTCGTTATCCCCCGAACTCCCACTTTGACTCATCCTTGACTTAAATGCAATTTTCACCAATCCCGAACAACTGAGATACCACCAACTTGACTACGAGAGACATAGTCAAATCCTTAACGTTGTTGGAATTTTCACCGCGTGAAATAATCTGTATTCTTTCTTTCTGCAAGATCTTCTCGATCTTCTCCGAGGTAACTTAAAATCTCCTCAAGCCTTATTGGTCATTAATGAATCTCTCTTCTTCTTTTCTTGTCGACAAACAACTCCCTTAATCAAATTCATTAATTGTTTTCAATTAAATTGCATCTTAAAGAGGTTGGGAGCCACTACACTGCGCCTTTAAAACACGCCGACAACGCATGATAAGCGCAACCGGTTGCATCTCATAGCATCAGAACTTCGAGTATCTCTACTAACCTAGGACTTTACAACCAATAATTCTAACACAGGGAAGCTCCGTGTTTGTCACGTTAGAGGGCATTTTTTAGTAAGTTTCTCTACAAGTACAAGGTGCCCTTTAGAATATTTTGTAGCAGTGAAAATTATTAAAAAAATATTTTGCTTACTGGATTTTAATTTTAAAATTTATGAAAATTATTTCATTTGATAGTTGTAAATTATTAAATTAATAATTCAACTTAAATACGAAACAACCTATAATGTAACTCTTTACTATATTTTTGCATAAATATACTTTGTGATATTTTAGTATATGTATTAGTTCATAGTTTGTGTATAATGAAAGACCCTTTAAGGTCTCTGGATCTTGTAATATTATCTATATATTATACATTTATAATTTATTTAATTTTTGTTCTTTTACGTCTAGAATTGAATGTAATTGGGCTGATGTTATGTACGTATTATATGTAGTTGTCATTGCAGATAGTGAAAATTTATTTAAAAATAATTAAAATAATTAAGATGACTTAATCAAATTAATTAAATCAAGGATTCTTAAGAAATACCACGTGGCTAGGGTTCTCGATCGAACCCTAAATTTAATCTAAAACTCAGAGGACTAAGGTCCTAGTGAATTTGTGATATTAGAGCATAGGCGATACATCGGGAAGAGTCCTATAGAATTGCTCGGAGTTCAGAGAAATACATCACTCATGAAATTTGAGATCATATGAAACATACGAAAATCTCGAGCCTAGATATTCAAATACGAACCCTCCATATGAATAGAAGACCATTATGAGTACTAAGGCACTAGGCTTCCGGAGTTAAGACTTATATTAAGCTATGTCAACACACCTTAAGTGGGGAATGGTTAACCATTCACTAATTTGCTAAGGCCGATTAGGAGGCATATCTCATCATGTCAGAAGAAGCCTCAGAAATCGGACATGGCTATCCGGAATACTAAAACGCTTAGGCCAATCGGGGAACATATCGGCTTGTCGATACACCTCTAAAGCCCGGACAAAGAGCATCTTGACTACGAGCCTCTAAAAGGCGATTGATAGACATCCGCGGTATCCGACGAGCCGAAGAGTACATAAGGATGTATAAAATTAGCAAATCAGACTAACCGTCTTAAGATCAAGTTGTTGAAGCCCTTTAGCAAGATTGATCGGAGTTCGACCTGGTATCACATAAGCCTACACCAACAAGTAACCCTCAGTTTAATTTGCTAAAGCTTACAGGGGTGGAGGCTAAATCTCGAATGGGGCCACACAATTAAACCCTAGATTGAAACTCCGGACCAGATACAAGGGAACACCACTAAAACCCTTATATCTGAGGACTAAGGTCAAGTTGGAAGTCATGATGCTTAAGATGAATGCAAATAAATATGGGAAAGCACGAGACATGAAGGGTAAGATAAGAGTCAAAAGCAGGCGGGTGATAGCCTCCGAGGCGCGAACATACTCTGAGTGCATGATGTGACCAAGGTATACCACTTGAGAGGATAGAGGTATGCTTACTTCGTTCGGTTAATTCGATAATAATATTAATTAAGTATAAATTGTTGCAGGCAATTACATTTATGATTTAGTAGTAATGGCCGGGTACCATTTGAAACTCAGTTCTATCGTTAAGTTGGAGTATAGGTTGTTATTTATGGACTTAGGGTTAAATAAGATGGAATTATAAGTTGATTTAAATGTTAAAGTGATAAGGTGGGAATTTTAGAGGCGATGGGTTAATGCAGAGCAGGGTTGTTATTTCGTTGTCTTATTAAATTCGTTTTAGACGTTTAGCAATCGTTCCACTTAGAGTTGGTAATGTATCTTCTAGAGCTAGTATAGTAGTAGGTTTTTTGATTGGCTGCTTTCAGATTGTTTTGTTAGCGTTGATCGTGGGAAGGGTGCCGTGATTAGCAATTTAGAATTTTGTGGTAGCTAACGGAGGTGAGAGTACTTATCTCACGGGTACTACATTACGATACTTACTTCCAAATTGTGTGAAGCATGTCATTTGTGGTATGATTATGTGAGAATAGTATACATGTCATTGTTGTATGATTATGTGTGATTAAAATTTGTGGCCAGGCCGTGATAGCGTTATGTGATCGTATTTAGGCGTTGAAGATTTAGCGAGGTAATAAGCGAACTCTCAACTTGTTTCTTGTGTTACTGTGGCCTTGTCGGCGCCGGTATTTACGTGGCCTTGCGGCCCAGTTCTGATTGATTTTTATTGTGAGGCGTTTTTAGCTATGTGCTTTGATATTGTTCGGAATAGAATAGTTAGTTATTGGGAGGTGTTGGTTGGAGTTATACATGACTTTGGTGACTTGAGTATTAAAAGATATGACCACATAGTTGGGATGAATTCCAGAGGTTGGTGACTCTCCTTCGCTGCAGTATATGTAGCCTTTATTGGCCTTATAGTTCGGTATAAATTGCGGTTTGGCCTTATACTTCGGTATAAGTGCGTTTGGCCTTACTCTTCGGTATAAAGCGGGAGGTGATTATCTATGACCTCTTTCTTGTGTGCATTATTGGTGTTGGCATATACTACGGTATATAAGAGGCGGTGTTTAATCGCGGTGGTCCGTTCACAGTGGAAGCCAGTTAGACATATGCGCATTAGAGGTTGAATATAGTTATTGGAGATATGAGAGAGATAGATGGTTTGATGAGAGGCTAGAGTTATAGTCGTTGTTGATCTGTGGTGATTTTATTCTAGGTGATTATGCCTTATTGAGACTTTGTATTATATCTTGACATGTTATACTGAGACACTTCTTTGAAATTTATGATATAGCCTTATTAGGTAGTCCACGGGTATATACATATTTATTCATGTTGACTCTGTATATCTATTATTTGTCTCGTTTCGTGTATTGGTTTCACCACGTGTTAAGTTTCACTAAACCCCGCGGCTTACGCTCCTGATCGCATTCTGGTGGGTTAGTCAGGGAGAATTTTGTTTGAGGTTGCGTTTTTATTCAGTGGCTAGGTGAGCTGTCGGGTGGTGAGGATCCTCGCGGTCTCGTTTTGTTGTCTTATCAACGGTTTAGCGATTGTTGTATTTCGTTTTGACTTTAGTATTATCGACAATTATTTTGTGATACGGATACGGTATTTACTCTCGGTTGTAGCCTTGCCGCGTCTTGTCTTTTTGAGATATGTTCTATATATGTAAGGTTGGTTGGTTATATATCGCCTGACAGTTGTAAATTTTAAAGCATTTTTTTTAGGAATTTTAATTATAAATCAAGTTTTTGGATAAAAGCATAGTTCTTTAAAGCGAGTCGATCCGTCGGTATAGGTGACTCTCGTGTTCGAGGATTATAATGATTCTCACCTCGGGTCGACATGAGGCGGGTCGTCTGATTTTGGTATCGAGCTTAGGTTTAATTACTTGCAGGTTATACGTGTGGTTGTGTGTCGACTTGTTTTCCTTGGGTCGTTCACCGGTTTGATATCGAGCTTAGGTTTCGAGTTTGTTATGGGTTGAATTTTTTTGAGGATTTGGCCATCTTTTGCATGATTTTGTAATTCCGACTCCTCGTAAAATTTATGTAGCTTCTTCGTTCTGAGTCCGTTTTTCAATGACGATCTTATATCGTTAGAAAGCTAACGAAGAGATGGTTCTTTGATATATATGGAGAGTCTCGTAACTCATTACGTAGCTCGGTATATACATTTAAAACGCGACTAGAATTTGTACTTTCGACTTTTTGTACTTGACTTGGTAGTTTATTTACACTACTTGGGTGTCCAGATTGGGATGAAACTTTGTATACGGTTTTCGTCCCGTAGGTGTAGTTTCTTGAAAAAAATTCTTAGAATTTTCGGGCCACTTGAGGTTGGTGGAGTCAACCCCGTGAGAACATGTGTGCTATGCAGAGTATGTTTACTTTAGATTATTGCATTCACTTAGGATTGGATGGCCTTGAGCATATAACATTGACCTTTAGGACTTTGATTCATCCTTTCCCTTATGCTTTTGATGAGCCTTGATGAGGGCTTGATTGTTTGTTTTGTTTTTCTCCTGCTCTTGGACTCGGCTAGTTAATGAATATATATGGCATGCGTTTAGTGCAAGTGAGCTTGAGTATTGAAGGTATTTAGTCGTGGAGGGCGTCCTCTTGCTCTTTATTGACCACTTGCTCATGGAATCACTTTATTTACGGTTTGATCCATGTCTTAGCACATTCCTTGGTTTTGCGGAGATGTTGTAGAGTAAGGGATGTCGACTTTCTTGTTCTTAACCGCACCTTATAGTTGGCTTTGACTCACATGCCTTTTTCTTGCTTTTTGCTTTGTGGGTATCATATGAGGCATTTGAAGAGGCGTCCGTCTCTTGCTTATGACTCTGCTATGATGTTGATGTTTACATGTTGAAGAAGGGATAAGGTACTTTTTAGACTCATAGTCTTTGTGTTGGTCTTATTCACTACGAAGCAAAGTATTCTTCATATAACCCTCTTATGCCTTGATTTAATTTGTTTTTGACTTTATGCTTTTAATGTTTAATTTGATGCTCATGGCTCTTTGGCCTTTGTTTCCTCTTGATTAGCCTCACATGATGGCTTTTAGGGCACAAAGAGATTTTTGATAGGTTATGACTGGACTTGGAGCGTTCAGTACACTGCGTACCTCGAGGATCATTTCTCGAGGATTAGTCAAATGTAGTTTATTTTGATAGATAGTTTGATTTATATCCGAGAGTTTATTAGGTGTTTATGCTCTTATCCATGGTGCAAGTCGGCTTTATGCTCTTTACTAGGGAGGCTGTTAGGCCTTTTATGCTCTTGCGAGGGTTGTTAGGCACTTTATGTTCTTCGGGGGGCTATTAGGCACTTTATACTCTTACCATCCTTAATACGTTTGGGATAGTATCGTTTTTAGGTGATGGCGGTTATGGGTTCCACCTTCTTTCTTCCCATAGCATGAGTCCCACGTACTTGCATATTCTCTTGAGTATGTTGTATTGATTTCGACAAGGACGAAGGAATCATGTGTGAGAAGGGCATCGTTTCGCTATTCTAAAGCGATTAACTTGTCCCTGGCAAATAATGGCTACATGTGTGGTGAGACTTGGGTCTCTTGCTTGTTGGTCTAGGGGATCTTCATTTTCGATTCTCGATATTCATAACATGAAGTGCATGGATAGATAAATGAGGAATTTTGTATCCCTTCAAGTGGTATATCTTAGCTTGACATCATGCACATGGGTATATATTCGATCTTGCTTACAGGAAGCTATCACGGTCTTTATTTCTTATCTTACCCTTGTGCTTTTCCATATTTATTTCCATTCATCTTAAGCATCGTGACTTCGACTTAGGCACTTAGTCATAGGATATAAGGGTTTTAGTGGTGTTCCCGTGTATCTAGTCAGGAGTTACAATCTAGGAGCCTTCTTAGTTGTCCGTCTTGAGATGGCGGCTCCACCCGAGAAGCTTTAATGGCTTAACTCTGCTTGGGTTAATTGTTGAGTCTGAGGGCTTGGCAGAATACTATGGGTGAACTAACGTAGAAATCTTGCTCGAGGGGCTTTAGCGACTTTGATCTTGAGATGGTTAACTGATTTGTAAATTTAGCACATCATATGGTTCTTATTTCGTCGGATCTTGTGGATATTGAAGCCGAGTTTAGAGGCTCGTGGGTCAAGATGCCATTGTCGACTTTAGGCGTATTAGACAGCGTCGTTCACGGCGGCCTAAGCGGCTTAGTAGTACGGATAGCGCCTCGGCTTTAGGCGTGTTGGCCATGGTAGAATATGTTCCTAACTGGCCTTAGCAGCTTAGGACGGTCTCTATTCATATGGATATTCGTATGTTGAATATCTAAAGGCCTTGAGAGTTTGCGTGTTTCAGCTAGAATGATCCTCAAATTTCATGAGAGGATGTGTTTCTTCTTGAACCTGGACAACTCTACAGGGAATCCTCTTATGCGTTACACATGTTGAGCGCCAGGCTTCTTGGGATGTTGGTCCTGCGAGTTTTAGAGATAGTGTTGGAATAGAAAAGTGGATCTTTGCTTCCTCCCTTAGTCTTATTTGTGTCTCTTAGGGTGCCAGATTCCGTTCTTTCACCTCATCCATAGACACGTCATTCATCTACTTAATCTGACAAAGTATCTGATGTAGTAGGGGTTGACGTATCGATGCTTTTGTCCCTGTCTTCATCATCACTTGTGTCCCCAGGTTCAAGATTTTTAGCATCGTCTTCTTGAACCTAGTCCGAAGAGATGCAATCTCGAGATGCTTTCTTTGCTGCAGAACCTTGATCATTATCCTTTCGATATTTGAGCAATGAGAGTCATCTTGATGTTGCATTTTTGCAACATATTTTTATACCATCCAGTTAGAAGGTAATATTTGTTCTTCAGGAGAGGTAATACCAGGTCATCATTCTTTGGGTGCTAGGATGTCTGAGCCGGAGAATGTGACACTCTGATTGTAGGTCCACAGGAGGTGTCTGAGGTGTAGAACATGATTGCTTGAGTTCTAGGCAGCTTGTCCGTCGAGTTCTCGAGATATGTGTTGAGAAGGTTCCTTAGGCGGCATTGGCGCTTGGCTATTTCTAAGTTTGTGACATTGCCTTCTAGGCTCCTGAAATATATTTACCAGAGACTGTGAGTTAGTGAGGGGCGTCAGGGTGGTCCGTGTATTTAATGGACTATCTTTTTGTGATCCACTACTCCTTGTAGTAACCTTTATACATAGAGAGGTTGATATAGTCTCTGATATCTCGGTTGTAGTAATGATGAAGGGTAATTGGCAGTCCACGGGTGTGTCATAGACTGTAATGCAAAGAAGTATTTTTATTATTTCTTTAAACGGTACAAAATAAAACCCACTGTAGGGGAAAATTCCTCAGTGTACAGGTTTTATCAAATCAAAGAGGATCAACTATCAAAACTGAATCCTAAGGGTTTATTGGCCCGATTTATTGAGATGTTTGGCTTGCTTGACTTGTCTTAAGTCTTGATAGGAGCTTGGTATGAGCTTCGGTTTGATTTGATCGACTTAGCTTGACTTGACTTGATTTGATTTGATTTGGATGGGAGCTCTATATTGAAATTTGGATATGTCATAGTCTTGATGGACTTAAGGCGGTCTACACTTGGATATGCTCACGAGCCGGGGGGGCACTTGGCGGCAAATCCCGTGTTGGTTGTATGGACTTGATCTTGGGTTTTGAACTTAATCTCCTGTCTAGTTTAGACTTGATGGACTTACTACACGTGTCTGTAGTGTGGGGCTTCACCTTTTGTGGTGGGAATTAAGAGATATGACCCAGGTGAGACTGGTAGTTGTATAGGCTCTTTAATTGGACTTTATAGCCAGTATGCTACTTGTCTTTGATGGGATTTGATTTAGGATAGAATTAAAGGCTTATAGCTATGTGGGTGATATGAAAGTTGTTGAAGCAATGCCTTTCTTTGCTTGTAGTATAACGACATAGCGGCGTGTTGGTGTAGAAACGGGACTTAGTGAGATTTGGCCTCACTTAGTTTGATTTAAAACTGTGAAGTAATATGCAGCCACAAGCACTACAAACATTAGCGGGTTGTTGATAGCGATGGGGACTTGTTTTAAGCTTTACGAAGCAATATGCGCTTCTAGCTTTGTACCCCCATAGCGGCCTTAGCGGCTTGTTGTTGTAGTGATGTTGAGTATGAAGGTGGATTGTCCATGCTTGTTTGATATCCTTGCGATCACTCGGGCCAGGGGGCTTTAGGAGCGTGTTTATACAGAATCCAGTATGGGGAATTTGAATGTTGATGTGTTCTATATACGGAACTTGATGAATCAAACATGATCTTTTTCGGTGTACACGTAAAGATTTATGAATAATTGGGGTTGTTAGCTATTCTGATTCGAAGAGTTCTTGAAAATCGATGTTAGTTTCTCATAGATTTTGCTTAACTTCCCGAACAATTCTGCGTTTTGCGCGATAATTCCTACTCAAGCATATTTTTATTTTGGGAGGTGTTTTAAAGACCACCTAAGTGGTGTTTCAATTTGGTGGTTTAAAAATTTAACTTAGAGAAATCTCAGAGGTTTTTTTCTTTGTATTTTCTCAGGTGTTTTCATTTATGGTATTGTATATTTCGAAATTCAAGGGGTTTATATGAGCCTCCGAGCCAGTCTTCCTTCGATTGATTGGTTTAGTTTCGGGTGGATCGAAGATTTTTAGTTGAATTTTGAAGCGGGATACGAACCGTGGACAATAAGAATTACTTTGTCTCCAAGTAATAAAATGGGGCGCCTATTTTGTATGAAAAGAAGGTTTCGGATCTTGTTTTTATGTCAAATAAAATTTTCATATTGAACCCGAACCTTTAGGTGCATTTATTTTTTTTTTTTGAACCTCATAACTTTTGGAGTGCCCATTTCAAACCCCAAAACTTTCGGAACCTGAATTTGAGGCCCCAGGGCCAATTTTAATGTATTAAAATTAGAGATTTCTAAAGACTAATTTATTTTTGAACTCGGACCTTTAGTGCGTTTATTTTTTGAGCATAATAGCTTTTGGAGTCTTGCGTTCTCAGAAATCACTTTGTTAAATGCGAAGGTTTTACATTAAATTTAGGGTTAGATCGAGAGCATAATGCATAATTCTTTAATGGCCTTATTTAATTAATTTGATTAAATTAGATGTAATTATTTTTAATTATTTTTTAATAAATTCTCACTGTCTACAAGTAAATACTAGGTTTCTACACATTGAGCTAATAAGAGGTTCTTTTAAATAAAAACGACATTAAAAGTGAATCTATTTTTTAATTAACTATTTATTCTCATAATATTGAGTTGTTATAAAATCATTTAAGTACCTATATGTTGAAATTTTGAATATTAAAAATATTATTTAAATAATTATTAGTCAAAATGTTCAACTAAAATGAAATGATTTTAGAAAAGTGAGCTTAGAAGCCTATATGCCGCACTGAACTGCTCACTAATGATTCAAAATTCAGGTCCCTCTATAGGTCTTGAAAGAAAACACCAAAATTTCACCTAATACGATCCTAGTGGTGCAAATTATGTCCATGCTCCATTGCCTAGCTAGGAAATTAGTCCATTTTTAGAAGTTCAATTTTTTCAATGGTGATCATGATCAAGAATATATATGCCAAGTAATTGGGAATATATCTCGCAAAAAATTCAATAAGCTTTGAGGCTTTCTGAAGACTAGTGGATACCAGTGGATATCAGTGAACTTTCTTCAATCGCAATGATACCCAATACACTTAAATTGGAACAACTTCTTTTTTAAGTATGTTTACCTAAAAACAATTATTGTAACACACAATAATTCAAGACCCCATAAGTTTATAATTGTGATGGGATGTTTACATAAATACCATTTCATGATTCTCAACTTGGATTTGATGCCTCATCTATCATGAAAGCTAAGCAACACATAATACCCCACCAAAGAAATATTCAGAACCCATCTTTAATTTATACTACTATATGTATTAATCATAATGTACATACTACTAGAATACAGGCCGAGCGTGATGGGATAAAATTAAATTCCGAATTTAGAGTCGTATAGAATCGAGTAGTATCGGATTTTCTTAGTAGAATAGTTAATTATTGTGTCTTATATGGAGTCGATTTGGTGGCGGTATAAGTCAGTGGAACAAATTTTAAAAGAAAATAGAAATATAAAATAAATAGGGTCGACGCCATTTAAGTCTCTAATGTTTTTATTATAATTGAGCTTAAATGCGGTTTAGTGGCCAGGGTCAATTTAATATATTAACTAATAACATATAATTATAAAATAATAATATTCGAGTCGCACTACGTCTCCGTTTGTAAACGTATTCAATTCAAATACCCCCCAAACACAAAAACATTTCATCTCTTACCCCCCAAATACAAATCGACGATCAGCCCGCCTTTCTACCCGAAATCGCTCACTCACCGCTCGATAAACCTTCTAGCCCTCCTACCGCTGAAAAGCGGTCGGCGGCCGCCCTCCTCTCCTTGAATGGTCAATGGCATGACCTCCTCAAATTCAAGCGTGACACTTGTAGCCCCCTCGCCAATTCAAGCGGCAACGGCGCCCCCACCACTCAAATTCGACAATCGAAACATCCGGGTTACATTGTGTGTGTTTTTGCTAATAATTCATCAATTATATTTTCATATGTTATATTATATTTAGTTGATGATTGATATTTTCATTATATTGAATTAACATTATGTTGAATTATTAGTTGAATATTTTTATTATGTTGATTTGATAGTTGAATATTTTTATTTTGTTGAATTGATAATTTGAATATTTACATTATGTTGAATTGATAGTTGAATATTATGTTGAATTGATAGTTGAATATTTTCATAAGAGTTGAATTGATAAATTGAATATTTTCTGAGTTACAATTTACGATATGTTTTTCATAGGTTACATTATGTTGAATTGATAGTTGAATATTTTCATAGGTTACATTATATTTTTTTTTGCTAATAATTCATCAATTATATTACATGATGAATTGATATTTGCTAATAATTCATCAATTGATAGTTGAATAGTTTTTCATTCTGTTGAATAGTTGATAGTTGAATAGTTGATAGTTGATTGTTGAATAGTTGGTTGATAGTTGAATAGTTAATAGTTGAATAGTTGATAGTTGAATAGTTTTTCATTTCATTTTTACCTACTTGATAGTTGAATAGTTGATAGTTAAATAGTTGATAGTTGATAGTTGAATAGTTAATAGTTGAATAGTTGATAGTTGAATAGTTTTTCATTCCATTTTTACCTACTTGATAATTGATAGTTGAATAGTTGATAGTTGTCGTTTTCATTACGTTTTCACACTCTTGAATAGTTTGATAGTTGTCGTTTTTCATTCGCGGTTATACTCACCGTTTTATGATAAATATTTTTATTGATAGTTGAATAGTTGAATGTTTTATTGAATAGTTGAATAGTTGTCGTTTTCATTCTGTTTGAAAACGTTTGAATAGTTGAATAGTTGTCGTTTGAATAGTTGAATAGTTGAATAGTTGAATAGTTTGAATAGTTGAATAGTTGTCGTTTGAAAACGTTTGAATAGTTGAATAGTTGTCGTTTTCATTCTGTTTGAATAGTTGAATAGTTGCATTTTCATTCTGTTTGAATAATTGAATGTTTTATTGATAAAATATTTTGTTGATAAAATATTTCTAATATTTCTAATTTGATTGTACAGATGGTATGTGGTGGTAATAATAAGAAGGGGAATGAGAAGGCCATAGAGAATAATGGTCTGTTGAGCTCAAGGCGAGGCTTGAATTCGAGTATTCGTCCTGGTAGGCAGTGGCTCCACCGTTTCCTTCCCATAGGTAGAGTTAGCTCCCCCCCAGTCTGACATCGGTTTGTTACCTGAGGGGGCGGCAATGGTTCATTCTACAGAGCCGGCGGCATTCGACATCGAGTCGGCCTACTCGTCTCTTCATGCGTTTCGGTGACTCGGGGCGGCTTGAGCGAGCCTATTTGCTCGTTTCGATGACAATGGCGATGATGAGGCGGCCAAGGATTCGGACTGGGGACGACTTGAATGAAACGCCCGATTAGAGAACGCCCTGTATGAGAGAGATGGCAGATCGCTCGAGGAGGTCTCCATTGGCTGAGGTTGGAGTTAGAATCCTTCTGATTATTAAGTCTATTAATATTGTCTAAATTGATTGAAATGATTCTTTTTATTTATCTTATCTAACTTTTTACTTTTTTATTCTTTAAATTTGCTCTTGTGACGGCTCGATGTTAAGAGGTTCTTAATTCGAGATTATGCGGGGATTCGATCAAGTTACGGCCAGTACAAATCGTCGACATCGAGGGGCGACATCTGGAAATTATTCCAAGTAAGTATAAAACTTTTGTTTGATTTAAAGTTGTTTAAAATATTTTTTAGTAAATAAAAATCTAATTAAATTTTTTTTTTATTAGAGATATAAGATAAAAGAAGAGCGGGACAGCAATAACACTGCGCTGACCTTATTCAGCCAGACTTCGAGAAAAAGTGGAGAAAATTCTTGCAGTCAATGAAGAGGCTCACCGAAGACTACCGGATGGCGACTTTGATACGATTATACAGCAGTAGAAACCCCTTTGAGCCTCCTTGGTGATTTGGGCTGATATTTCCGACATTGGGCGTGTGACAAACGGCGTCGGATGCCGAGCAGGCGAGTCGAGTCCTTAGTAGATTGGGGGCGGCCGGATGGCGTAGCATCCATTTGGGAGTAAGTCACCGGTTGACCGGTTCAATTAGAAAGGTAAGAAATAAGTCTTGTCTTTTATTGTTTTATTTAATTCAAATATTTTGTTGAATTTCTAATTAAAGTTTTCTCTATTTGTGTTTAAGGAGAAAAAGAGGGGGAAGAGGGGTTCGCCATTGGGTATTCTAATGAAGATGAACAAGAAGAAGGAAAAAGGACACCCTCGAGGGAGACGAGGCGAGTTTACGACCGAAGTGGGACATAGCCTTTTGTAAGTATAAGCTAGTTTGTGCATTTTATATATTTTATTCATTTATTTTAAATACTCGAGCCACTTATTTTGAATGTTTTCAAATTGCGGGAGGCATTACAAGCCTCGATTCTATGAGGCATTCGGGAAAGATAAGGATCCGTGCTATTTTCCCTTTGGTGAAGGACTTTTTGGACCTCCCACCCAGGGCCTTCGTGAGGTGGGTTAGCGAGGCGTACTTAGTGCGGTTAAAACGCAGGTGCTTCTAGTTTCTTGGTGGAAGATCCGGCTACAGTACCACCGCCTCCGCCCACTGCGGTGTGATGGAGAACTCCGCGGATGTGCCGAGGAGGCCGAATGAAAGAAAGGCGGGAGGAGGAAGGCGAGGCCCTTTGAGGAGGTGGTCGCGGTCAAAATGGACAAGGAGTAGTTAAAAGCGAAGGTTGCGGCGTGGAGTTGATTTGACTGGCTGGCGCTATGCTTGATGAAGTTAGCCGTGGTAGCGGCTTCCATTCGCGCGTACCGGCGTTAGCCGCGGTCGTCTACAGGAAGCTCGTGGCGACTAGGTTATTTAGCCCGGATGGAGGAATGCAGTCCGCTCGGTGTGCCAAGACCACCGTGGCATCGGCGGAGACTAACCATGCACCCATACCGGTTCCCCGCCCCCAACCTTAGGATGATCTTGAGGATGATATGGGCGGACTAGATTGATACTTTGTATTTATATACATTTGTTTGTTTATATTTAGTTGTTGGTGTGTTATATACATTTATATAAATTTTTGTTGGTGTGTGTTGTTGGTTTATATGTGTTTGTTTATATTTAGTTTGTTTGTTTATTGTATTGTTTATTGCGTTGTGTTGATTTGTGTTATGTTGTATTGATTTGTGTTGTGGTCGGTGTCTCTTTGCAGTTGGGCGTGTTTGTTATACATTTTTTCTGAGTTTTAGCGAATGGCTGATGGCCAGTCGGTTTGGAGACGGGATCCCAAATAAATTTCCCGGTTGGAGAAGGAATGGGCAGGGGTGTCCGGAATGGAGATGGGATAAGAGTCGGTTTGGAGACAGGGTGTTGTTGAATGGAGACGGTTTGGAGTCGGAGTTTTGAAAAAATTGGTCTTTCATATTCTTAAAGTATTGTAACCCCATTCCCATACGGTACTTGTATTTATTTCACAAAAAATCATTCTTATATTGTGTTATAGTATATTATATGTTTTAAATCAATCATAACTAATAATATGTTATATGTTGTCGTATATTATGTTATAAGACAATCATAATTACATATACTATGATTACATTACATACATTTATGATGTATATTATAAGATGATAGTTTTTCTAATGACCTACACGTTAATATAGATGAGGGTTGTAACTACATACTTTACACGTGATATGTATATGATGTAATATCACATTGAAGATACATATCCACTAATTAACTTCATCTGACATTATTTACAAATATCATATCTCCGCTAACAATCGTGAATAAAAATTGTTCAAAACCATAAAGTAATTCGCACTACGAAGTGGCGTCGGGTTGGAGTAAGGCCCGTCTGTCCCGTCTCCGTTATTTATACCGTCACATGCGGCTATTTTGAAGTCGGTATGGAGGCGAACCCATCTCGTCACATCTCCAATAACTTTAAAAAACAAAACCGACTCCCGACCGACTCCATATGTTATTATTATATTAAAATATTATTTATACACCCGTCACCACCCGACCTCTTTGGAGGCGATTGAGGCGGGCCCCAATCTCGATCGTTCTGCAGTAACTTTAAAAAAGCGAGCAGAATAGAAATAGAATGTAAGGATACATAACGCGCCTCGACCAAAAACACTCTCCTCCATAAAAAGCACCCCTCAACCAAAACACTCTCCTCCACCAAAAAACACTATCCTCCACAATTTTGAATTAAAGATTTTGCCTAATTGTTAGTGATAATTTATCAATTCTTCAACCTACCCTAAGTTAGGGTTAAGGTATGTCATTGATTTAATTTTTTCAATATTTAGTAACTTAATTTAATTTCAATAAATTTAGTTACAATGGCTCAAGATCGTTCTTGGATGTATATTAATCGTTATCGGCTAGATAATAGAGGCTTGGCGTATGAATATATGCGGGGGTGTATTGGAATTTATGGATGTTGTTAAAAATTATTCTTTGGCCAATGACATTATAGGGATAAAATAATAGGTGTAAGAGGTGTCAAAATAGAAATATGTTGGATATGAGTGAGGTTGAGTTACATTTGATTGCTAATGATTTTGTTGAGGATATTTCATATGGGTCATCATGGCGAGAATTTTGCTCCTGATTTATTCTCTCCTCAAAATGTCGATTCACGATGAAGGTATGTTGTTTATGATAAAGGGTTCTGAGCAGCTCGATTGAATTGGATGAAAAATCAAGAGAAGAATTTTAATTCTTCCCTTGAATATTTCGGCCATAAGAGAGGAGGAGGAGGCTAGCTTTTGTTTTCATTTCATGAAACTTATGATGAAAACCTAATAAGCAACATATATTTCAAACCTAAAAAGCTGGCAGGCAAGCTTAATGAGCCGACTGGGTTAAATTTAATTAAGCGTTAAGTAAAATCAAACACTAACAAGTTGTTAATAGTAACTAACGAAGTTACTATGAAGCTCAACTTAACTTCTCCGAATTAATTCAATTATTAATTAATTAATTCGGGTTCATCAATTTATATTTACATTATCAATGTAAAAATCTCAATTGAGAATATTCGTTGATTACAATCAACTCCGATTTAACAAATGTAGTTTAATTTCATACATGAAATATAATTGGCGATCAACGTATGCATTATTGTCCTTCTAGGCTCAGTTAATAGTAGGATTGTATAATAATAATAATCGACAAATTACTATTATTATAACGATTAATGAGTAAGATCTAGCAATCGCTCATAACCCTTTAAATTATCATGAAAACCCACACCAGTAATACAATTACTAAGGTCAACACTAAGTTCTGGTAATTATATTTAACCAACCAGGTAAATGAATTAATACATAATTGTCATAATGGACATAATAAAAGTGTATCAATTTTAATTGATTTCCAACAAATCGAGTATATGCATATGGTTGAAGATGGTTTTAACTTAAATCTTTGGTGAGATACGTTTAATTTGGGGATATGCTCTACCACGGGGTTAGAGGAGTTAATATGTAGGCGACAAAAGCATACTGACATGTTGAAGGGCGTAAACCGGCCGTTATGGGATGAATTTACGCAATTTCTGAAGTTATACATTACTACTAATTTGGTTGGCACGAAGTACGAGTTGCGAATATGCAAGAATGTTTCGGTGATTGGTTTCACATAATAAAGCGTTGCACTCCGAATAATGGGAGAACATACGGATAATTTTTATGAGGCAAAGATTGTTAGCTCCTGCGTTTCTTGCCCAAAGAGATAATACATGCTTGTGTCAATAATTGCATGTTGTTTTACAAGAGACCGAAATGTTGGACTCGTGCCGTTATGGGGAGAGTAGATCTGAGCCAGAAGGATGGAGACAATGTAAGGCGCATTGCGAGAAGGTTTTGGTTTAGTTACCCATTAGGTCGCGTCTTCAACGGTTGTTTATGTCGAGGCTTATTTCGAGGGCGTGACATGGAACCGCCGGACTCAAGGCCGGATGGATGACTCGCCCGGCGATGGTGTAACGTGGAAGCACGCCTTGATGCAACATATCCGGTATTTTGGTAGAGCCGAGAAATGTTAGCGTAGGTTTGTGTTATGATGGTTTAGTCCTTTTGGCAAGTTTGGGCGTCGATATTTTTCTTGGCCAATAAATCATCTTTGTATATAGTTTACCACCGGGATTGTGTGTGGAAAGGAACCGTATATGTTCTTATTTCTAATTATACCGGGGCAAAATCGAGGAGAAGATATTGATGTTTTCCTCGGGCCTTTGATTGATGAGTTGAAAGAGTTGTGTGGAATGCCGGTATTGAGACATTCGATGCATCAAGCAGACAAAATTTCAACATGAGGGTTGCTTTTGATGTTCTTTTACGATTAGTGATTTTCACATATGGAGATGTTATACGGTTGGAGCACACATGGGAGGTTAACACACATATTGTATGGAGAATCTTGGAGCATTTCGACTAAGAGGTCAATTTTTTGGTTTGATTGTCGCCATCGCTTTCTTTGCCTATAGGACATCTTTTAGAATGCAAAGAAATGTGTTTGTAAGGAACACACTTATCAAATGTTGCATGAAGGAATGACTTGATGGAGGCGATATATTTGCGGATGTGTGTGGGTTCGATCTACGATGTGTTGGGTAAGATAAATATTCAGACCATAGATCACCGGGCTATAATGTTAAACTGTGGTGCAAAAGAAAACGTATATTTTTTAAGGTTGAGCTATTGGCCGGCAATCAGGCCACAGCTATGAAGCATTTTAGGAAAAGAACAATGGTGAAATGGATTACATGTGTAATGGACTAGGGAAGGCGAAAGATATTGAGCGGTCACTGAGCTTGACATTCGAGACTCATTATTCGAGACAGGTTTATATGCGGGATGTTGAAGGAAGGAAACCAAGCGACTTATATACTTTGAACCCGTGCAATAGAAAGATCTCGGGGAAATGGTTGTCATGCAGATGGACACAACTGCAAACATTCTGAAGATGTGTGAAATCTTGAATTTTAGGACTAAAAAGTGTACATATGAAAACAATCACAGTGGTATTATTTCTTTCATGATATGTCGTGACAACTCTAAATGTGGAACATGTGGGTACCTTTAGATAATATTTTGAGATAATTTGCTAGATGGGAAGGAGATATTCCAACTTCATTTTGGATGTAATAGAGGAAACTACGATACATTTGCCTTATAAAGCTTTAAATGGAGGTCTCGTCGTTAAGATGGATGTACCCACTTGATTTCTTTATTATATTTTCATCTTTGTTTTATTTATTTACTCATCTGTAACCTTACAAATGTTTGTAGATATTTGAAGTTGAAGAAATTGGTAGAAGCCAAAGGCCCATTGAAGGGTCAATATGCGAGACATATTTGGTCAAAGGAGTTTCAAACTTTTGTTCAATGTACTTAGGAATGATTGAAACCAATGGTAGGAGGCCACGTTTGTGGTAAACTTAATCTGAATGGAACTTCTCTGACACTACTTTCGTGTGTATATTTTTGCCAGCTTGCTGAAGTACAAGAAACTCTTGATGATGTATATTTAGCATTTCAATTGATCCAAGTTCTTATGTGATATAATGCTTAGAAGTAAAGCATTATAACGTTTGTTTTTAGGATCACCATCCTGGTGTCTTGATAGATTGAATCCACATAATGACGTACAAAGAAATCGTTCGTCATCAATAATTTAAACCCAATGTTTTCAAAAGCCATATGCGGAATAATATGGACACACACGGACACGAGGTGCTAGAGCTGAATCGTGCAATCAAAGGTATAAAGAGTACTGCATCAACGGGTACTATTTTGATATCGAAGCGGTGATGGTAATAAGAGCAACATAGTGTTTGTGAGTTCATGCTACCAAGATGATGATCATGTTGACTCTTGTCTTAGAGGAGATTTGGGAGTTATTAGGTACGGCGAGTTGCGACAGCAATGAATTTTCTTCAAATGTTTATGGTTTGACACTAGCAGAGTGGATGCGAGTGCATCCCGAGAAAGAATGGAATAGTTCAAATCAAACACAAAAAGCAGGATGTTCTAAAGATGACCCGTTTATCCCTAGCATCCCGAGGCACAACAAGTATACTATCTCCATTATGTATCACAGGTGAGATCATAAGCATTAGTGTGTCATGATGAGAATCAGACACTAGAAGTCAGTCGATTGGACTCGTATGCAAATGTGGATGTCTCATTTGAATATTGAAGATATGTTTTAGGAAATAACAACCTCTCTCCGGTTCCTGTTGATTTGATCGGCTGATTCTAATTACGTTATTACAGAACTTGGTTGTTGAGAGAGGAGGATGATGTGATATCCGATCATGAGGAGTAGTTCGATTGCGAATCAGTTTACCTGACATGACGATGATGAGGAAGACTACTTTGGCCCAAATGATAGTGACAACTCCTCCGAAGACAATTAATAATCAAATATTTTAAGTTACAAGTTTTTCATATAGTAATTTGCAACTTTGTATTAAACACGTATTAAATCAAATAAGATTAATATTAATTATTGTTTGTATTTATTTCTTAACGATGTGTGACTTAAAAGCCTTTGATATGGATAGTTTATTTTTGTTATCATGAGATTATTCGAGAGGGAGTTTGGTTTGGAAATTTTAAAAAGAGTAATTATTAATACCTTATTCACTTTCTTTATTTTGTATGTCATGAATTCAAGGAGGTAATTTCTAATATGTATATACTTTTTTATAAGTGATTTGATATGAATATATATTTATTTTATTTTTGTTGTGATTAAAGTTTAGATAAAATTTATTTTATTTTTATGTTTGATGTGTTGCTATAATTGTGTTTGATATTTGTGAATAGGATGTTAATATGTTTGATGTTTTATAACGTTATGCTGATGTTATGAATAGGATGTTAATATGTTTACGATATTTAATATGTATTTATTTATATGAATTCTTATTATGTATCTTTGATCTTTGTTTTTATATTTGTTTGTAAAGGTTGAATTAATTCAGTCTTTTAGTGTTTTATATTTTTGTATAGTTTGGATGAATTTTTGTGGTGTTGCAACATCTTGTTGCATCTTATTGCAGCGACAGTTTGCTTTTTTTAAATGCAGAAGGGGCGTCGGTATGGAGACGGGACCTTTGAAGGTTTTGGCTATGGAGTCAGGGGGTTTGGTGGGGTTGGGTCGGGGAAGCTGTGAAGTCGGGTTGGTCGGGATTTATGGAGGCGGGTTGAAGTCGGGAAGCTTTAGGCGTTGGAGTCGGAGGTTGCTATGGAGGCCGGGTTGGAGTCGGAAGGTGGAGACGGGTTAAGGTCGGATGCTTATGGATACGGGTTTGGGTCGGGTGTTTTTGGCGGCGGTTTGGAGTCTGGTAGTACTTAATGGTTGACTAAGTAATGAGACGTTTGAATTCGGGAGGCCAGTATGCCGGACTTGGGTTGGAGTCGGGGATGGAGGCCGAGGTCTTGATTTTGAGGCATAAAGGGAGTTGGGTGTTCCCAGGCTCCGTCCGACTCAATATGTGAATAGAGACGGTTTTGGAGGCGGTTTCGGGCGTCTCTTTTGCCTGTTTCTAGTAGTCATGGAGCCATGGCGTCCATGTAAACTTGATGAAATGAAACTTGAATGTGACATTATTTTTTGTATGTACCCCTCAGTAATGCTGCTATAGCTGAACTAGGCTAAATAAGTTCCTTTATATTTTTACAAGTCTACTCTAATGCTGATATCTACCAGAATTACTGGTATATAATTTCCACAATTTTTCATCTATGATTTTATTTCATGTAGATGACAAATATCAACATTGACAACATTATATTCAATCATATTGGAAAATGGAGGATTTTTTAACATCATTGAAGCCTAAATTTTACCAATGTACCATATTGAGGGCCATTTATGCATACCCTATCTAATCTTGAGGAAATTTGAAAGGGTGAAAATCTATTCCCGAGTATGCAATATTGAAAATAGTTGGGGGTCAAATGAATTAAGCCATAAACTTTAATATGGTCACTGAATTGCAAACTTGCTTCTCCTAAAGTCACAAAGGTAATAGTAGCGCAGTAGTAGTATGTGCGCGGTACCTGAAAACGAAGATGCACTTGATTCCCTAAAGCCATTAACTTGTCCATGTTCCCAAAAGTTCATAAAGTCGAGAAAATATAATTAGCAATTAAAGCTAACAGAGGCACTATTAGTATCATTTCAAAGGATAACATAAAGAAAAATGCCATCGATTCTCTTGTCTCATTAATGTATGCTTGGAAAGCAAAAACTAATAGATTAAGGGCAAAAAGACATGAATGTCCTTATGTTTGGATTGTAATCGATTGTCATATGTTTCAAGGATCTTTGGTTGATGATTTATGTTTCAAAGTGGTCGGTTGGGTGCCATACAAAATTACATTGAAATTGGGCGTTCATCGATCATGTGCCTATCACGTGACTTCTAATGAGGGGTAATTTAGTAATTTCACACCTTCATTTCCCCGAAAAAATAATCCAAAATAAATTCAAAGCATGTTACCCTCAATCTAGTCGAAAATAAATTGAAGAATGCTAACATTAGCTGATTCAATTTTTGTGACTTTAATTCATAAATCGGGTCTAAAAATTCCCAAATTGAAAGTGAGCAATGGAGTCACAAGAGATTGATCAATGATACGCAACTGCTCGTGGACAAAGGTCGTTAAAGAAGGTCCCAAGAACGTTGATAATGCAGGGTCGGATTTTAAGACTCTTTGAGTGAATGGGTATATAAACTGATTCTTTCATAGTAAAATTGATTTTTCATATAGTGAGGTTAAGTAAGTTATTTATTTCCAATGGCTTAGGGGACATGGTTGGATGGAATGGGATGATTATACTCCATCTCTTCAAGCTAGAGAAAAAATATTTGGATAAAGATAAACTGATAGATTTAGGAAGAAGATTGAATCTTGTTGAGGGAGGAGTTGCATCTCATCAAAATTCAGAGAATAAAACAGGTGTAGAGGGAATTGGAGTTTGAAAGGGGGAATTGGACAAAAGAAAAGATATACGGGTGTTTTGACAAAAAGAATGCCTCAAAGGTTTTTATCATCTTAAATATTGTAGTGTTGTTTGGTTTATTTGGGGGGCCCAAGTAGTGGAGGTTTCCATGGTGATTTTACATTATTGTTGTATTTCCAAAATAATTTTAGTTCTTAATGTCAGTTGGTGTTGTATTTGAATATGTTTGATGTTTAATGAAATTGTTATCTTTTTTCATTCGAGAACAAGAGCCCCGGATGGAATATGACATATCCGAAATTATTTGCCATTTCATTGATATCTAGGAAATCACAAATGTTATGAGCTTTACAAAAATCTCCAAATATTGTTTAGTAAAATGGATGTTCAACATCCCAAAAAAAGATCAAATTGTACCAATTAAAATAGCTAGGGCAGTCAAGTTATCCTAATGACTAAGCCTCCTCACTTTCTCTTGAAAACATTTAAAAACAACTAAGGCTCGTTGCTCGTCTTTGTTCCGTTGAGACACCTTGAGGACTTACCGTCTGGAGATTGAACTACCTGCAATTTGGCAATCATCATCCCATTGTCAACATTCATTTGCAACTCTTTCATTCACTTCTTTGAAGTTCGGCCTCTTTCTTGAGGAATTGATTGGAGGCTCTGGTTCATTTTCAGTTGTAGGAGGCTGCTGCTCAAGTTCATTTTCAGTGCTAGGAGGCTATTGCTCAATTTTATTTTCAGTGCTTGGAGGTTGGAGCTCAGTTTGCTGCTTCTTTTTCTTGCTTGCAGGCTGCAATATAATCAGAGAGAGAAGACGAGCAGATGAAACTACTGAGGATGCTGACAATGTGTTTTTGCTGGGAGCAACTTAGTTTTCTACTTTAACTCCTCTTTGTTGTGGTTACGGTGAAGAAATATTTTCTCGCTTCCTTTACTGTCTTTTTGCTTACTCTTTTTGGTCCACTAGCTAATTTCACATAAGGTGGAGTTGATGCACATATGCTGCACATCCCAAGATTTGGTCCATCCATTGAAAACATGCATGGGAATGAGTTTGTAAAAAGGTAGTATTCTTATACATTCAGGGAGGGTATCAGAGGATTCTTTCTATATATTGCCAGGAGACAAGCTACATTGATGTTTCAGGTGTCAGCCAGAATGTTGTTCAACATGAGCCTTAACTTGAAATCAATTTCTACCATTCCAAATATATGTGTAACCAACACATTCATTTCTATGCTCATCTAAAATCCTCTTAATCTTAACACACAAAGGTCCTGGCTTCTTAGACATGGCCAAATATCTATCTTTAATTCTATTCGTGTGAGGCTTATCATAGCTTCTGTATGGAAAGGGTGAAGACTAATTGCCATTGTTAAAGCGTTCGAAACAAAGATGCAATGCTTTGGTAAAACCTACATTATCTATGAAGCAGAGTTCAACATGTTCTTATTCTTTGTTATTGTCTTTGTTTGAGCGTTGCTTTGTTACTAGATTTGGCCTTCTCCCACAATGTCTGTCCTTAAACTTCCTCCTTTCATTTCTTTTTGAGTTCACAGTGAATTAATATTTGTACTTTTAAATTCTTTTTAAGCAACATGACTGATAAAACTTATACTTTTATGATCACAGTCAAAACAATGGCTTGATTTAGCTTTTGTAAAAGATTGTAAACAAGTAAGAGATTACAAATAAGTAATTACCTTTTGTTTGGAAATTACGGCTATATTCTTCCTACGGTTTACTATGCTATGTGTTATTCATCCCTTCCAAAACTCATTTCCCATGTGTCACTTTTCCTTCTCATGCCCCAATAGGCTGGGGCCTTGTTGATGTCAGGGCTACTTCTTGTCAATATTTGTTGTTTTGTGCATTACGCTTTAGTGTGGCATCCATCCAAACTAATGACCTTTACACCTTGGCATAGTTCTTGCCAATAGTTATCTTAGACAAGCTCATAGACAATCGCCTACAATATATACCATGTATTAGTTAGTATACATACAACAAACAATTAGAAAAATAGTTGTAGCACTAATTATCTGAAGTGCGGCTTGTGTAATGTCTGGAAGAAGTCTGATTTTGCCTTCAAGAACCTTGGCCAGGAATGTACTATAACAAAGGGTAATCTTCATATCTGGAAAACCATTATATCTTCTATTAACTTTTCTAATACACTAGTTTTTATCTCCTAGCATGTAGTCCTTTTTGATCAAATGGAGAAGTTACATGGGAATCTGCTGTGAGATATCCTAGAATTATCATTACTAGCTAGCGAATGAGCCTGATGCGAGAATGAAATACCGTATCACTTCCTCATCACTTGTTTCTTAGTGAGAGAAAAAACCAAACTTTTCGGAAAAAATAATTGGATTCCTCATGTTACTTCTCGTTAGGCTGGACAAATCTCTTATTCTTTCTAGCTTGGTGGTCTGACCTGCTTAAATCGCTACTAGAGGCAATCTTCTTTCAGTCACAATCGGCATAACATGCATACGAAATTAGGTCACTACTTCAAAATCATCACTTCCGCTCTCCATATCTTTGTCCTTCCTTTCTTGGCTTTAACACCATATCTTTGCATAAGTGCTAGGTTTTCTTTAATTGAGGTGAAGGCCTGCCAATCGGATATTGAATTTGCTTTGACTTTCCAAAACAATTTCTTGATATCTGACCTTTCTAGTAAAGCTCATAAAGTGCTGCGGCTTCTCACAGCAAGTTCATCAAATTTTGCATGTTCCTGTCAAGGTTTAGCATGAACTTCTGCTCCACTAATCTCCCTCTTATTTGCTTTGACATTAATTGATAACTTTAGTCTTCATTTTTAAGGGTTTATCTATCAACAATAAAATACTATTACTAAATTACGTTTTGCCTTGACTCAACCTTCTAATTCTTAATATGGCATATGATGGAAATCCTGCTTAATCTCTTCGTTACTATATAACCTAGTAAACTCTGATTTCGGAGAACAATCAATATAGACATCAAAGAATCTTCCCTCTAGAGCAAACTCTCTTAATTCATTCACATCTTTATCACACATAAGTGGTCTCAATCCAGACAACCCCCAACCATGAAAATTGTATGTATAACCTCTTAACTATCAAAATCATTTATGTAATAACATAGTCTAAATCTTTCAAATCATTATGAAATACTCATCATACCTCATGTACAAAAAATTACATATGTTGCGTTTTGCTTGTATTTTCGAAAATACAGTATAATTAATTTAGAAAAACCTAATTAATTTGAATCACCCAAAGTTCAACTTTTTTAAAATGTAAACGCCCTAATTAATATGGAATCTTGAAGGTACAATTAAATCATTTAAAACACAATTATTTAAAATCCCAAAATACTGTTTTAAATATAAATCAATTTCAAATATCATTTTAACAATTTAAAAACTAATAAACTTACCGTTATACATAAATTAAACATCTTCTTTATCTTGAATTTAAATTATTAAAATAATAATTCATATACCATTCATAATATTTAGAGAGCTTTTTGAATGCAGTGGATGGAGAAAATTATATTAAACCTTGGATACCAAAAGCCTTAACATATTTTCAATTTATTTTGATTTTTTGGGATAATAAGGTGTAAATTACTAAATTACCCCCTCATTCTAGAAGTCGTGAGAGGCCACGAGATCAATTCGTCCACTTGGAATTAGGCGGAGGTACCAGGTGAGACCACTTTTGAAATATAACTTAATATAAGGTTTTTAATAACGTAAGTGATGTTTGGGGGCCATAATAGGAAGGTCAAAATGGTACTAAGTGGTATGAATAGAGATTTTTGTCTAAAATAAACTAATCTTGTTCAAAAAAAGTCCAAAGTAATTTTATCTTTTTTGAAATTTCAGCATTTTTATTATAGAAAAAATTAGTTGTTAAAACTATATTTGAGTGCCTCTTTGACTTTTTCCAAATAAAGCAAGATTTTTCTAAGATTTATTTAGAGACATTATCCAAAACATGTATTTGCAGACATCAAAAATTTATTAAAATAATAATTAAATTGATTAAGACGAATTAATCAAATTAATTAAATGTCGGACCAAAAGGAATGCCACGTAGCCATTTAAGATTCTCCCGTCGAACCACAATTTAATGTAAACCCCTCAAAATAAATGTGCATTAAAATTAGGGTTCAAGATCGAAATCACTAATTTTATTACATTAAAATCGGTGATGGGCGTGAAATAAAGTTTCGAGGCTCCAGTGGCTCAAGAAGACTTTCTGAAAAAACGGGATTCTAATAAAGACTCGAAGTATGGGTTGATGTAAAATATGTTGACTTACAAAATGATCTAAATTTTCCTTATTTGGCTTAAAATAAGGCATTTCCTTTTTTGAAGTTAACTTAGAGCAAAGTAATTCTTAAAGTCCAGGCAGTCCGGTCATAAAAATTTAGCGGTTGGAGTAGGCTGATCACACAGCGAAAACAAACTGACCAATCAATTCATCAAAATATTGTTCAATAATCATCAAAAGATACTTACGAGAAGAAAACCTGAAGGGATACGAGTTTCTCTAAGTTAAATCTTTTAAACCGATGTGGTGCTTGCAAAACGCCTCAGGGTGGAATATGAACACTAAGATAAAGGTTAATGCACAAGCGATAGTGCTGGATTTGAAGTAAAATACGTTAGTCGACGAAGATTTCTCAAGAGCAGCATAAATATTGAGTTAAGCTACAGCCCCACTGATTATTCAAACTTTGGACAAATCTCGTCAAGTTCAGATATAGTAATGAATGTTTTAGTCCTGTAGTTGGATACTAGGCGGGAAATATGTTGCTAAGGCCCCTGTCTAATCGCTCAGTATAATCAACAAGGTTGGAACGCTCCACCTTCATACTGATCATCACTCTACTGACAGCAGCTACTAAAGTGAGGTCTTACGACAGCGGTGCTTCAATAACGCTTGTTATCCGCTCATCTGACCGGGCTCGAGTCATATCGAAATCAAATCCAGCAGGCAGTAGCCTCTCAAGCTACATAAGTCTTACTGCAGCAGGTGAAGTCCCACCATCAGCATTAAAACAAAAGGTCCCACACTACAAACACTTGCAGTAAGTCCATCAAGTCTAAAGTAGACCGCAAATCAAGTCCAAGACCGAATCAAATCTTTGCAGGAATCTGTTGCGCTAGGCTCGGCTCGGACCATCCATGTCAGGACGGGTCTCTGATTCATCGAAGCAGGACAATATCTAGCTCATAATAGGCGCATATCCAATCAATCAAGTCAGTCAGCGAAGCTCAAATCAGCGTGGCTCAATCAAAACTCAGGTCAAATAAGCAGTCAGCAAATAGTTTATGCTTAAGAACTATAGAATAATTGAGCTGACAACTCAAAATGAGAAAAAAGAATAATTGTTGTTTATCAATAATTTGGACTATTTCATTTCTAGTTCATTATATAATAAATTTTAATGTGAAGTAATAATGGTAATGTACTTGGGTGAAAAAATTGAAAATATGTGGCATTTGTCTTTTTAAATAGGTAATGAATTAACAATATGAATAAATTATAGGCTGATTTACATAGATATATGAAAATAAAGTACAGAGGCCTGAGCCCGAGGCATCATAGAATTGAACCATGCTGGATATATGGTTTCCATTAATTTCCAGCTAACAGTTCATGTTCAGTTAGAACATGACCTATATTCCTTGATAGCCTTCATCCAATTCTTTCATGCACAACGTGTGGCTTAGGACAAGGAGCAGATAAATGGACTTGGACCATGCGTGTAGGATAGAATGTGAAGGCTTGATTTAAGTGGAATTTATTTTGTCAGAATTTCGGTGTGGAAAAGAAATATTGGAACCCAACTGACTTGATGCAGCCGCAGTGGGTGGGTATTCTACAGGCCATAATGGTAAAACTATTATTGTTATTAAGTCTAGAGTAACAAATCTGACACTTTTGCTTATGAAATTAAACACTAGAGGCTGAAATCATTCTTTTGATACCCAAATCCTCTCACTTCAGAGGCTTCAAAGCTCTTTAAGTCAAGATTCATAAAGCCCAGTCAGTGTCTTTACATGGTCATATCATATCAAACGGTTCTCCTTCGATTTCTCCTCAATTGGATCAACCCTATCTTTCTTTTCACAGATAAAGCCAAGTTCTGACAACCGCCTCCAACATTCTCGTAATTTTGTTCTTTTTATATATCATCTTGTACATAACCTGACTCCTCTAAAATGATCAGCGCTCTAAGCTAGAACGCCTAGCATGGTGTGCTCTCGTCTCAAAATCTAATCAATTTTTTGCCTTAAGTAAAAATCTCAATTGGTTCTTGTTTGCTGTGTGATGATAATTATATTGAGTTTAAGTTGTTATAGGACAACAAATAATATAATATTAAGGTGGGTGCCTTATGACTTATGAGTCATGATAGTGCACGTGTGCAGGTATGCTCACTCAGTAAAACTACCTACTACAATACACAATAAGATTTGATGCAGGAATTACATTAATTTGGAATTAAATTTTGTAGTGAACTACATTAATGTGTGATGATAAATCAATCTTAAATAAAGACGCATATTATCAAACTTGTGAACTACTCATTAATTTAAATTTTAGAGTATATTTCAATACTCACTCAATTTTAATTTAACAAGGCGGTTTTTTATTCTAAATAATTGATGTGCTGCGCTTTTAAACACATTTTTAATCTTTGTGAGAAATCAAAATTGCAAAGTGAATTCAAAGGTGCAAAAACAACAAGATTATTACATTATTCAATTTAAATATAACAGCTGTTGTAATACAACATTGTATTATCCACAAGCACTTGCTTTATTTAGTGACCGTATCTTTATCCAACAACCTCTAACTCATGCATGTACTACAAAATATTATCATAATTATTTATTGGAAGCCATCATATTAATATTATTATCATGTTATCATCTAATTTACCTAATAAATTTTTTGGTTGTGATTTTGCTCTTTTATACACTACAATAAAATGACACTTGGATAATGCCAACTTAACTAAAGCTTTTAGAAGTGCTACCTAGATAATTCTTAGGTAGCATTTTTTATCTTACATAGGCTTCATTTGAAAGCGCTATCGGGGACATTACTAAGGTAGCGTGTTTTCTAAAGCTACCAAACCTCTTGCTTACTTAATTAGCCGATAACTTAAGTAATACTTACTTATAGAACGTTACCCAAGTACGTAATAAGACAACGCTTGTATATATTAGTTAGAGTTTCTTAAAAATGGTATCTAAGTTATTTTCAAGGTAAGGTAACACTTAATTAAGAATGCTATCTAAGTTGTTAGTTTGGTAGCGCTTTTGTATCTTAATATGTTAATTATTTTGGAATGATGGAAGTATTAAGTAGCGCTTTTTTATTAATTATCATAGCAAAAATGTTTTTACTTAGCAGAAAATAAATTGAAATATTAGTTTTTTTGTATCAAGTTTTTATTTGAAGAGTACCAACTCCTTGTCTCCCATGACTAAACATTTTCAGTTCGTCTTCTACTTGGCCATTAAACTTTTTAATTGAAAATCTAATTTTGGTAAGGCATTGTAGATCTCAGATAATTCAAGGTTGCGGTTCTCTATGACTCTATGAGGAGGTCTCATCAATCATCTCAAATTCTTTTTCCTTGAGCTTCAAATCGAGTCTACAGTGAACTGTATTTCACGCTCCACATTTGCTCATCTAGTGTAAAAGCGTGATGCTTTTTCGATATTACTTCCTCAATTTAGGTTCATAACCAGTTGTTTATTGACTTACCCTAATTTATGCTTTCCCCTAAGTTTCTATCTTGCCATTTAATTATTTATGCTAATTTAATTTAATAGAACATGGGTTGTACACTAGTTACGAAATGGCTTCATCGTTTATTAATTAGGTGTATAGTGCTTCCAATGCGGTGGTATTGAAGGTATATATTTATATATACATAATGGTTAAAGTTGTAGAAGATATAATAATGATGATAAACAGATGAGAAGAAATAGTATATGAAGGTTTGTTTGTTGCCTGTAGTTGCTTCTAATTATTCTTTTCAACTTATGTTTGCCATTAGTCTTACAATTATTTACAAAAAGACCGACATGTTATTAGCAGTGACAATTCCTTCTTTTCGAGCTTATTATGTTGTGTTATTTCATTATCAAATATGTTTTATAACTAGATTTTTAAATATTTTCTTCTAGTGCGGACTTCATCTAGGTGAAGATTGATAAAGAGGTCATGGGTAAAAGAAGAAGCAAAATTGATGGCGGTCTCATGCGAATTTATAATTTTAGAGAAAAATAAAGCTATTAGAGAAAAAAGTTTATATTCACTTAGTAAATTAATTTGGTGGCGGTAATCTAATGGTAAGGAATGTGTGGATTGTCTTTCCTTTTAATATCCCTATTAGCAGGTTAATGATTCTTACTACGTTGGGCTTTTGATGGAAGAAGCAATAATATAAATGTGAGTATTTCGACGATGTAATATAATCTTATTATTGTGATTATTTTAGTGGTATGGAGTTTATTTATATTAATATGTTAATTTTTTTAACAGTATTCTTTTACGGAAAGGAAAGACAAGTATCATTACAATGAAGTAGAGAGATTCTGGTATCGATGAGCTGGATAGTTATGAAATCATTTTCTTAAAGCAAAATAGTGGATATTAGAGAATATGACTGAATGAATGGCAATATTGACATTTTTATTTATTGAAAATTACATTTGAAACTATTTGATTGTATATTTTGGTATTTGCATGTATTATTTATTTATTGAAGTTACTTTGTTGTTTTGTCAAGTTTATTACTTCAAGTGAGAATATTTATAGTATAATTTATATTACATTGTGATAGGTTTATAGATGATTGAGATATGATTATTAGCCATAGTGAATTTTCCTAAAATTGACCATTAGGTATCTGTTTAAAAGTGTTACTTAGTGAAACTAAGATAACACTTTATCAATATTAGTAGTTAAAGAGAGATACCCTATAATAACACTTAGGTAGTGCCTTATTGACCACTTAAGTAGCTTTTAGTTGACCACTAAGGTAGTGTTCAAAAGAGTGTTACCTTAGTGAAGTTTAGGTAACGCTTTATCGACTACCAAAGTAGCACTTAAAAAGCGGTACCATATGATGGCACTTAAGTAGCACTTCGCGAAAGTGATACCAAAGTTAAAGTTCACTTGGGTTACGCATACTTTTAGTAGCGTTGAAAAGCGCTACTTAAGAATTATTTTGAGTGCTATATAAGTACATTTTTGTAGTAGTAATATCTAAATCTATATGATGGATAATGGCTCAACAGGAATGGAAGAAATTTTTGATGGCTTAAAGTCAAGATCGTTGCACAATCATCTTGAAGCCTACTATTATAATTAGTTATGCGAAATTACAAGTCAGATCTCTTCCTATAGGCCCAGATTTTTATTTCTCCCCAGGGAGTTTTGTAATAAGTCAACGGTAGTAGGCACTTAGTTCCTTCCTTTCATTCCATTCCAAACTTGTTGTAAACTCTTGTTAATTAATCAATGATAATTATCAAAAAAAAAAAATGTTTGTTCTAAATTGGGATATGAAATAATGTATATAGACAACTTTCGAAATTCACTGGATATAACAATAAGTTCTATTAATTTGATGGATTCAAATTGTAATATCATAGTGTTATAACACTAAACAATTTGTTTTCTATAACCTTCATTAATATATGAGAATGCATTACTTAACAAAAAAGAATTTCGAAACCACCCAAACTCATTAACAAGCTCAATCAATTAAACACACCAGGTTTACTCAAACTGGTACAAAGAAGTGTACCTTTGTTTCCCATATGAATATCATGTCCCCCTCAAGGACAAAATATCAAATGTGTGCGTGCGAGAGAAACAGTAGCAAAATACGACTGTAATATGACAATGAGTATTTGTACATAAAACTTGATTAGACATCCATATATCACTAATTTTATAAACAATTATTGTAGGGCAAGATCATAAATCAAAAACGACAAAAGAAACTGTTTTTAAAGTAAAGGACCCCGAGTCAAAGAACCATATATTATATTCTCTTTATACCGATTTAAATGATAAATACATAAAAAAAAATTTATTATTATTATAAGTGATAAGACATTTATGTCTGACTTTTGCGTTGGAAGTTTTGTATTGTCTCCTAATATTCTTTTTTCTATTGGTTAATATCATTACTTTCTGTTGTTGAAAATTGTCGTCAATGGTTTATTAAATAAAATAGTTTTCTTAAATGGTCCGATAAATTGAGGCGGAGAAAGTAAGCATAACTCCACTTCAAGTGTGTGCCGTCAAATGGCAGTAGAGTGCAACAAAATACAAATCGAACCGACGGAACCGAACGAAATAACGAAATTGGAGGAACCGAACCGATTTAGGTTCGAAAAATACAAAACCGAAAATATTTCGGTTCGGTTCGGGTTTCCCCCCACCCGTCGGTTGGGAGCCAGGCTGAACCGATTGAATTTTTAATTAAAAAAATTAAAAAAATTATATATATATATATAACGAAAATAACTTGGAAAAAACCCGAACGAAAAACCCGAAAATAACCGAGAACGAGGCAAGACGATCGGAACGATTTAATGAACCCGGCGGAACCGAACGATTTCGGTTTCATCAAATTAACGGCCGGAGTCGGTTGGTTAAAAAATACCCCCAAATCGAACCGGCCGATGGAAACTTTTTAAATGATACAGCAAAGATAATACGCCAGTTGAGTCTAACCATAATTAATAGAAAAAATATAGATAATGTCGATTAATATTCTTAATCTTTAATCGATTGCTTTTCTTCATATAAGAAAAAAATCAAATATTATTGATCAACGTCAACTAACAAATAAAATTTCATATCAAGAAAGCTGTCACGGATGATGAATAACAATTCAATAATGAATATAAGATGTATGTGGAATGAGAAAGAAAGAGTGAATGAAGCAGTTGAATAAAATGATAGAGGCGTCTTTGTAAGGTAATGGGTAATTAGGTTTAGAAAGATCTAGAGAAAGATGGAGATAAAATTTAATTATGTTTTCAATAAATTTTGAATCTACAACTTTTAATGCATAAAATATAACATTCTCAAGATAAAAATAAATAAAAAATGAAAAAAAGAACGATGACCACGGTAGTGCAAGGCTCTTATACAACCTATGGATGCATCACAAACATATCAAATTTAAAATTTCGTAATTAGTAATTAAGCTTTATAATGCAATAGAGTATATAGAAAGTTTGCAATTTCAACCTAATTTACTATTGATATTATTGATATTTTTTATTCAAATTAAAAGTTTGTTTGCTTATCAATAAGTTTTAATTTGTTAATTTTAACTATTAAAAATAAAATAAGACAATCTTTTCGAGATAGATATGATACTTGATTTTCTTTAGTTAATCAACATGGTCATAATAACTTGGAGTAGTTTTGTCTTCCCTTTCCAAGTATCAAAAAATCAAACTTTTATATCATTTTTAATGCTAAATTTCATTTGCAGCCTTAATAATTTTGAATAGGTCGGTTAAGGGACTCAATTTCTAAATATGTCAATACATCGCCTCAACTTATTTTTTTGGTTAGCTTGCCAATACTACAACATTTTTTTGTTAAATTTATAGAAAATAATTCTTAACAAGGAAAAATGATATTTTCACAAATATTTGATCTTTGAAGCCTAATTTTAAATAAAGAAAGAATGGAGGTCTCTTAATAATAGTTATGACACCATCAATATAAATAAAACCAAAAGTAAATATAATTTTGTCCTTCATCTTTCTCAACCCATTGTAAATATACAATCTTGTAAAAAATATGGATGGTCATATAGAGCATTTGATTTGTATATTTCTGTAGATGGTTTATTTTGTACTTTAACACAAATCTGAAGGCATATTTTTGTATTTTACATAAATATGATGTTATATTTTTGTACTTTGCACAAATCTGTTTATATATTTTGAAACTTTCGATAGATTTGTGTAACCATACATAACATTAATATCAAATGATATTCTAATGTTATGTTTCTGTACATAGCACAAATTTGGTGATATTTTTTTGGGTTAATGATAGGAACAATCACCTATGTTTATAAGATATTTTCAGTCGATCACCGATGTTTCAAAGCCAGGTCAATCCTTTATCTTTAAAAAAGTTACAATAAACTAGCTATGTTTCAAAATCGTCCCACTGAAACTTTTTCAAAGATAGGTGATCGACTGGGATGGTTTCAAACATGGGTGATCGACTGGTAACATTAGGTAAACATAAGTGGTCGACTGGTAACATTAGGTAAACATGGAGAGGGTAATTTAGTCAATTTCATATTTAAACGTTCTTAATGACCCAAAATATTTATATTGTAACTTTTGATACCCCTTTTCCCCTTAAATTTTGTTACTTTGCGGATTCCAATTTTGAGACACAATTTTGCATATCAATGCATAACTAAATTGGCTTTCCTTAATTCTTTATCCTTATTTTATTTCTCCTATTTTGCAATACTCAAAACGAAGTCATCCTGATTTGATTTCAAGATTCGACCTCTCACCTCCAAAGAGTCACATTGGAGAGATATAGAGAAATGCGAGAAATGGGGGTAGAAAGAGAGCTATAAAAACGAGGTGGATTATAATTGAGAAGTGTCATTCTTGCAATCCTCGATCTGGCCGACTAGCGATATAAATTGGCAAGTTCTCCGCTTTTGACATAGTATGGGTTTCGCCTCCACAGAGTCATGCTAGTTTGAATTCAAGATTCGCTCAACGACTATCTCACCAATTTAGATATTTGTGGTTCTTGTGGGTTTATTACTAGCTGAATTTCATAAGGTACTATTGTTCTTATTTTGGTGGAGTTCACTCTTCGGTAGAGAAGTAGAAATGTGGTTTGAATTGGAATGATGACGATGAGGATTAAGATTACTAATTTAGGGAAGGAATTAGGAGTGACATTGTAATGAGGGGAGAAAGGAGGTGTCAATGTTATAAGAGAAGTATTTTGGGTCATTAATAACATTTAAATATTGAAGTAACTAAATTACCCCTATGTTACCCTAATGTTACTAGTTGATCACCTATGTTTAACTAATGTTACCAGTCGATCACCTATAATTCAAACTGTCCTAGTCGATCACCTATCTTTAAAAAAGTTCCAGTCGATCAGTGGTTTGATTAAGTAAAGCGAAATTGCCTGCGAAAAAGTCGCATTTCCTCATGTGGCATACTTAACAGTGTGATGACGGAATGGGTGATCGACTGGAACATTTTGAAAGATAACTGATCGACTGGGATGGCTTGAAACATAGGTGATAGACTAACGTCTTTGTAGCATGGAGTGATTGTCACTAAGATTCATCGCTTTTTTACACTTTAAACAGTATACATAAAAAATTTGTAAAGAATATTCTACATGATCGTAACCTGACTCTATAAGCTTAGCCCCTCCCCATTTTCTCACCACCGCTTCTGTCATCCCCACCACCACCCAGCCACTCAAACCACCGTCGCGTTGAACACCCATCAAAATTGTCACAACAAAACCTCCGAAATGAATCCAACACAGGAAATGGATGCACCATAAGTTCCAATAAAAGATAATTCAATTTATATTTGAACCGAGAGAAATGGTGGGCAATTAAACTAGAAAACAAACTAGCTAGTAACTAAATAAAGACAAGTATGTTGGACCATATTATTATCAGAGAAGAAGAAAGAAAAATGATGGAATCATTGTACCTCTCAAGTTAATGTGACAACATTGGCATGTTATGCATATCTTGACATGGTAGTTTATTGGACCACAAAATGAATTATAAGCATCCAATAGGTGCACCTTTTTCAGAAATTGACTGATGATGCACCTAGTGTGACCTTGGCATACTGTTAAAATAAGCATGCCACAGAATTAATGAGTGCTTATTTTTAGTTCCAACTACAATGAAAACTCTATAAATTAATACTTTATAAATTAATAAACTTTTTAAAATAATAAATTTGTCAGGTCCAACTTGGACCAGTTCAAAAAATTAAAAAAATCTATAAAATAATAAGATAATAATTTTTTCGAAAAATTCCTTTATAATATAGGTCCAAGAAAATCATAAATTAATAATTCTTAAAAATTGAAAAAATAATTATTACAACTTAATGAAAATATGACTCCATAAGAATGAGAGAGTAATATAAATATTATATTAAATTAAACTTTTGATATATGGAGATACTAGCTCTTTATTTATAGTTATAATGTGAAATACTTATAATAATGTACTAAAACTTTAATACTCGAGTAATTCATAACTAATATGCAAATAAGTATCACTAACCTTTATTATCTTGCTTTAGCCATTCTACTAAGCCCGTCTTTTACGGATCGTTCACATATTTTTTTTGATCGTCTGATAAATTCGAAGGCATTAAATATAAATGTCTTCATATTTTAATTTAAAAATTCTTTAAATTAATAAAGTATTAATTTTATTATTAGATAATATCTCTAAATTAATAAATTTAAATGCGACTGATACTATTAATTTATAAATTTTACCGTAAAGTAACTTTTTTGTTGAGATTAGAAGACGATGATTGAACTATTTTTGGCACCCTATGTATCAGTAATTATAAGCATTCCAAATATTCTTGAAACAATGGGAAAAGCCTCTATTTGAAAAGTATAGTGATAAGGAAGTTTAAATCGAGAATTAAATAATTAGATTTAGAGTCTTAGAATTCTTGTTTCAGTAATCTTTTAGTCCTAGTCCCTATACATTGAGATTTATTGTACACCGAAAGTCAAAACAAAAAATTTTATATTTTTTTTTTAAACGAGATGTATCATGTATGCCAACATATTTTGGAAACTACTGCTTTTTAAAGTAACGATGTATTTTTCTTTTCTAGATTTTTAAAATAAATAAGATTTTGAACATCAATTCTGTTTAACAAATAATTCACTTTGAATATTCTCGTTCAATATCATACTATTTCGATCAATCATGTTTAAATATGATCTCGATTGACTAATTCCGTCCATTAGACAATGAAATGAGAATACAATTAAATTTTTGTCCATTAAATAATCAAGAGGTATTTTCGTATGTACTCTATGCGAAAATTTCATGTTCTTTCTCTTCTTACAGACAAAAAATCATTTCCTACCATCAAAACCATCTTTCGAAGACCCAAACGGTCCATCATAATCAAACTTATCTTTTTCCTCTAAACCTCAAATTAACATTTTTCAATATATGAAGGTTTAGGAAAATTAACATAAAACCTAGTTCATCAAACTGAAGAACAAACCAGAATATAATCATTTTTGAAGAATATATCACTACAAGAAAAATATTTCTTTGTTACAATTGTTTGATTTTACGGATTAAACTACCATCAAATATTATATAGATCCGAATTCCAGGAATACTCCTAAATATTTCATATTTCCAACAACAATAAAATAGTATGAAATTGTAGAAATTACTAATAAATTGTTCAACGGACATATGAAATCTGATATTTCATATTTCCAACAACAATAAAATAGTATCAAATTGCAAAAAACTTAACAAACATTTTCATGACGAATTTTGGAGCGTTGGGAAAAATGGCGATGCAAATAAAAACTTTTTATTATGACCAATATCTTAATAAAAACCTTTTGTGACGACCGACATTAACAACAATCTTTTTTACCTTCTTATGCTTATAAGTTGTAACAATATATGTTTACTATGAAAAAATTAATTTTCTTTAATTTTTATTTAGTTATTTATTAATATTTAAGAAATAAATATAATGTAAATAAAAAATAAAAAGCAATCGACTCAAAATAGCTTATTAGTCATATATTTAGACGTGTTGATGTTGAAGTTAATATTTTTTAATAAATCTCTACATGAGAAATTGATGTTGAAGTGTTATTTCGATTTCACATCTTACCTGATGCTAAGATAGAACTTGAGTACTTAGAGCACTTGAACTCTTGAAGAGCACAAATGTTTGGTTCAATTAGTATGCAGTCTTGAGTCATCAACAAGCTTGCCCACAGAGATTTTAATTTAAAAGTTAGGTAATAAGATTAGGTTAGATTTGGGAAGAAACATTAATCGGGGAAGATGTTATTTTGAGAGAAGATGTATAGAGTCCGAACGAAAATACCCCTAATTTAATGTATTAAAATCGACAGTATTATATTAACTTAACGATCATATTTTAATACCCCTAGTTTTGAGAGAAGTAGTAAACTCAGATCTTATTCACATAGAAATGATCCAAATAAAATGATTTTAAATAAGTATGATAAAAGTATATTAATTTTTAAACCACTTAAACATGTTCAAAGTCATTTAATTTAAAGCTAAAAATAGTTTAATAATTATTTACAAGTGTAATAAATAAGATTACTGATACCATTTTTTATTTACATTTCACTTAAATAAAAAATTAAATTAGTAGTAACAAGACAAAAGTCCAATATCATTTGATACTACGATAAATGTCAAATCCAAAACAGAGAACCAGTAACTACTCCCTCCAATTCCTTTTATTCTTCTTTAATTTTTTTAGAGTAAAGTTTGTCAATTATTAATTATTTATTAATCTAAAAATTTTAAATTTATATAATTAGTTAAATGCTTTAAAATATTTTCTGATATTAATTTTTTTAACAATATAATTAAAAAGTAATTGAAAATTAAAAATTTATCTCGATATATGATAAAGTCCATTAAAATGGATTGAAAAGTACCATTTAGATTACTTTATTTACATCAGAATCCCCCAGTTTCACGTCCCGTTGGTTTATGAAAACCACTCACCTCAATATTCTCAAGATATTGCATAATGAGGTGAATTTCGAACGCATAAATTTCTCCTTCTTAACGAGAAGACTTTTCTAGTAATCTAATCGTGTTGTCAAAAATCAATAGTTAAGCACCAAAATTTGTATAGAGACACAGTACTTCATGACATTATAACTATTTAATACTCCAAATATAATATTTGAAAGGGCTAATGGCCCATTCGATCATACAAATTTCAAAACATTCACTACTCAATCAGTAATATTTCAAAATGAATTATTGATCATACAAATTTTTAACTTTTTAGGAAGCGAATCAATGAGGTAAATTACTCAAACATTTATATTTTGAGATAATTTTCAATCTAATAAATTTTAAGATCAAATATTTATCGTATCAGAATGTCTCGTCGAATATTGTATTGAAATTCACAATCGAATATTTGTCCCAAAATGTTAATGAAACTGAAAAATTTATCTAAAAAATGAATATTGAACAATTAACTTTAAACAAACGCACAAAATACATATCATAATTTTAACTGAATATAAAATTATCAGTTGATCACAAAAAATATTACAAACGATGTTTTCCGTATCCATGAAACATCACCCACCACATAGGACTCCAAGTCACCTACACTCCACCTATATAACCCCCCTACCCTCCCCCACTCTCATTTCTTCTTCACCACCACTCTCAAAACCAAAACCACCCCCCACAAAAATCCAAAACCCAAAATAATTAAATTTACCCCCAATTTTCAACTTTTTACCTCGCCGGAAAATGAATATTCCGGCGATTTTTCAGTATCTTCTCCTTTATATATGCAGTAAAAATGCCCTCATTTTACTTCACAATCGTCATGTTTTCCGTGAAAAACCATAAACTTTTCAACTACTCCTAACAATATTTTTTCCTTTTTTAACTGAAATTTCCCTTTTTTGGTTTTTTTACCAAGTTTTTTGGTACAGTTTCTTCATTTATGATATAAAAAATCCCTCTCTTTTGGTTTTTTTTACTAAATTTTTTGGGACAGTTTTTTTCATTTATCTTAAAAAAATTCTCAGTTTTTAGTAAAAATCCCCCTTTTTTTAATCTTTTGACCAAGTTTTTTTGCTACAGATTTTTTTATGATAAAAAAATCCTCAATTTTCAGTGAAAATCCTTCCTTTTTTTTTAATGTTTTGACCAAGTTTTTTTGGGACATTGATGATAATTTTTCCTCAGTTTTCAGTGAAAATGAACTTATTGGATGTTTTGGTTGATGAAAACATTTCCTCAGTTTTGAGTGAAATTATCCTTTTTTGATTTTTTAACTAAGAAATTTTGGAGAATTTGAGCTTGATTATGAATTTCCCTAAGTTTTCAGTGACAATTAACTGTGTAATTATTGAAGCGTAGTGTAAACTGTAGAAGTAATTGGACAACATTTTGGGACAAACACTAAAAAATGCCATTCCAAATGAAAATCCAACCCATCAATTCACATTCCATCACCGATCTCTCATCAAAGCCTCCCAATAAATCACGTTTGAAGCGTCTCTTCGATCGCCCCTTCACGAATGTGCTTCGTGGTAGTGGTGGTGTTGGGGGAGAATTCGAGCCGAGCTCTGTTGCATTGGATAAAATGGTGCAGAGCTTCATGGAGGAGAACGAAAAGACGATGACGTCAGCAGGGAAATATGGGAGGAATAATAATCATATGTGTAATTGCTTTAATAGAAGCAGTAATGAGATCTCTGATGATGATGATCATGATGATGATCAATTGGACTTTGATTTTGGAATTTCTGACTCCAAATCTTCCTTCTCCGATTCCTCCGACACTCTTAAGGTACATAAAAATAAATATATTCATTCGATTTAATTAACGTTTTCGGTTTTTTAATGTGTGGATTCTTATCGAAAACCGAAAAAGTCAATTAAGATGAGTTGGAGGAAATTATTAATTTTAAACTATACTCCGTATATTATTTCTAATTTAATTTAATTGATGTTTTAAATTTTCGAAGTTTTCAAGTGCACATAGATACTTCGAAAAATGTTACTAACTAAAATGAGTTGCTTAAAGTAGAAGTATAATTATCATAATTTAATTGACTTCTTAAATTTTATGAATCACATATTATTACGATTTAATTTAATTAACGTTTTGAATTTTCGAAATATCTCGAAAAAAATGTTACTATTAAAGTATTTGAATTTAGCTTTGGATAATTAAGAGAATCTATAACTGATTATTTTATAATTGCAGAGTTTAATTCCTTGTCCAAGCAAAATAGAGAGAAATCTTCTAGCAGACGCTTCAAAAATCGTTGACAAAAACAGAGCCTGCAAAAGAAAAGATGATTTGGTCAAAATTGTGACTCAAAGTCTCATAGCTTTAAATTATGATGCCGCCCTCTGTAAATCCAAATGGGATAAATCATCTTCAATTCCAGCTGGTAATAATAATTCTTATTAATCAATTTATTTCTCAAAATCATTTAATTTCATATTTTACTTGAATTTTGTTGTTTATTTTTGTCAAAATTGATTGTTTTATAGGTGAGTATGAGTACATTGATGTGATAATTGATCAAGAAAGAGTGTTGATTGACGTTGACTTCCGATCGGAGTTTGAGATCGCGAGGTCAACGGGCACTTATAAGGGGATTCTTCAGTCGTTGCCGGTGGTTTTCGTCGGAAAAGCCGAGAGGCTATCGCAGATCATTGCGATTGCTGCCGAGGCTGCTAGGATCAGCTTGAAGAAGAAAGGAATGCACATTGCTCCGTGGCGGAAACCGGAGTATATTCGATCGAAATGGCTGGCCAATTTCAAAAGGATTAGTCCCCTAAACGACGTCGTTAATGAAGGGAATAACCTTAATTATGTCGCTAAGGAGGAGTCTAGAAGTGATCATGGTGGTGAATATGAGGGTGGAGAATTGGACTTGATTTTCGGGGAGGAAACTGAAACGACCTCGTTTGAGGTGGACAATGTGAGCAATTTTGACAACAGCAACTCCGTTGCGCCGTCGGGAGAAGTTTCCGGCGAGGGAGGGAAGCTCGACTTTTCGGTGAAAGTGCCGTGGCAGCCACCACCGGTCAAATTGAACTACAACAAGGCAATTGTTACCGGATTGGCTTCTCTTCTCAAGGAGAAATTCTAATGGAAAGAAAAGAATTGAATTTTTGAATCTTTTTTTTTAGTTCTCTTTTCTTAAACATACAAAAAATGAAAGAAAAAAAATTTAATATAAGCATAGATATAATCCGATATTTTTATATAGTTAATCGGATGTTTTCGTTTTGTAGATTTCAATATTTGGAGTTTTTGTCCTAAAGTATGATGAGAATGATCTAATTTTTGTAAATAATAAACAATTTAGAAAAATAAAAAAGAAATCCAAAATTCCAATTCCAAGTTCGTAGTTGGATGTAATCATTGTGTGTACATTATTTAGATCTTTGATTATGGGATGCATATCTATTTTGTTTCATATATGGAAACATTTAGTAGTACTCCCTACTCCCTAGTAGATTTATTGTGCTTATTAATTGTATCAAGAAAAACTAAAAATGTGCATGAGTTGCGGAGTAGTATTATTTTGGTGGGATGACGGCAGGCTCGTGCCGCTGCCGTCTCGGACGCTGTGAACAGGGAACAAAATATTTCTTTTCTTTTTTATTAAAGTTGAAATCTTTCAATCTTGATCGAGACTTGAGCTTAACCCACAGGAAATCGGCCGATATAAGATTACGTACGACATTAGCATTCGAGCCATCACTGCGTAGAAGAGGTTAGGGTGTTGAGTACTTAGCCAACCGATTTCTTTCACCGATTGAAATTTATCAGAAGGCGTGCTTGAGCAGCATTTCCTGTGGTGTGTGAAGTGTGAACTATGAAGGCATATAATACTCGGTATCAATTGTCATCAAAGGTAGCAGACCTCAGTTGTTATAATCATTGGTTAGGGGTGAAATGACTATTTTGTTTTAGTCTAGTAATTGAGGAACTTATATTCGGGAGTTAAAATAGTCATTTTACTACTTAAAAACACTTCTTGGATGTGTATATAGTAGCAGCTTCGATTCCTACTAGTCTCCTTTGGAGAGAAGATCTAGAATCTCGCCCAAAAGCTCGAAAAGGCATGCGAAGACGTGTCACATCGCTTGGATTTGGCCTTGTCAGCTTTTATCCTAAAAAATTTCACTTATTTTTTCTAATAAAAAAATTAATTATCATCCGGTTAATATGAATCTACACATCTTTTTACTCTTTTTGTTGCCACTCTAAAAAACAATCAATAAACTACTGTTTTTATCGAATCGGGTTCTAACAATTATCGGATAAGTCCATCGATAAACGATTAATCAAGTTGGGATAATTATCTAATTTTTTTGGCTATCAAGAAACTTTTTTCATTCGAGCCCGGCCCAGATGTCAGTCGACGGATATTGAGTAGGGTTTTTTTGACCGGGTATCGAGCGTGTATCTAGTTTTCTTGTAAATTTAAATATAAAAATGAGTCGAGTTTTAACGGATATCAGGTGCATGTACTTTATTGAGTTGGGTTTTTGTATTTGGAATCAAGTATTGAGCAAAACTTTCTATCCGAGTCCAATTCGATAATAGTATCACGCCGGTAACGATCGAGAAGCTGTCGTTGCAAACGATCTTTCGGTTGGGATTTATAACTTTTTATTTCTTCTTCTGAAAATTGATTGTTTATAGTATCATTTACATGATCTTCCAGTAAATACTTTATGCAAGAAGCTTTGTACCAAAACAATTCATGCTCTAGAAATATCATAAGCGCAAACACGTATGACTGAAATTAATCCTTTCATTAGTATTTACAAAAAAAGGGGTTTGATTAATTGTTTCAGTACTTCGATCATGCACCTCGCGCTAGAAGAGAATGGTCCTTTTTTTTTCATATATATTGATGTAATGTACTCATCATCATAAGAGTAAATGATCTTTAGAAAAATGAATGAAAGGAGTATTAATTTTTTAAGTGCCCTCATCTATGGGTTAGGTGATGATGAACTTATTAAATTCAAATATAAATGGTCGTATTCGTGCACCGAAAGTTAGATGAAGTTTTTCTAGAGAGTGTATCACTGATATAACAGTTGGCTTCTAACTATTGACATGGGTACTCAATATTATGCCTCGTCCAAGTGTTAAAACAGTAAGGCTTCTTGGTTGTGTTTCACTTGCAAGGAGATTGTGTCGATTGATTCGGCCTTATCCGATAAAAGGTATTGGAGGTTTGATAACTATGTGTGAAGTGATAAGATTATTGACAAGTGATAGAATTGGCAGGACTCGAAAGACCTTATCCTTTTTTGAAGACAAAGACTGAGTAAATGCTCTGTATATAAAGATCTGTTCGAAATTGCGGATGCTACACATATTGTTTTTCATTTACAAAGCATTATTGTGAACAAGTAACGTGTGTTTAGTGTAGGCTAGTTGTGTTATAAGAATTTTCTACACTTCTAACTAATGTACGGTTGTTAATAATACTCTGTTATAACAATCATTGAGAGCGTTTACATCGTTAAATTGTTGATGTCGAATCTTTGGGAGGTGGGCATGAAGAGTAGAGATGAGAGTCAGGTCTTACAAAAAGCTTGGCGGGGAATAGAGCGGCGATGGGAATACAGATATTTGTGTAAGACACTTACTTGTAAAGCGCCCCAGGACTTAGGTCTTCGTGTGTACGGCCGGGTTCTTAAGTTGTGATTTCTTTGCCTAACGTCTTCGTGTTTTATGTTGGGAGCGAGCGATATAGCTAAGCCGGATATGCTTCAGCGCTGAGCTTCATACGGTTCTAATGTCTACATGTAATACGAGCAGGACAATAATTGAAAATCACGAGTAAATAACACGGATCTTTATCTGGGTTGCACTTGAGAGTGCGTCGCATTGTAACAGCTGCTGGCGGTAACTAGAAGAACTACCGATGATTGTTCTGAGATCTCTATCAATAGCTTCTCCGATTGAGTAATACTTTATAATTTAGTATTCTCGATGACAAATCTATTTCTAGGTTTACAGAGCTTAAAATGATATCTGGGATGATCTGGAATCAGTAGAGAACAACTTCATTGAATTTGGAACAAAAGGCCCCAGAAGTGGAAAAAATTTGGATTAAAGAAAAGTTATGACCCTAATCTTCGCTTTATGATCTTTGGACCGCTTCGCCGAGACACCATGCGGGCCGGTCTCGATGGCCGGGCTCGATAGCCTCTCGAGCCTCGAGAGCAGTATACGGTCAGGGCACCAAATGTGCATCGGCGCCCTGCATCGAGACCACAGTGCCGATGGGGGTCTCCGTCCTGCGTCTTGAGCTTGAAAGTGACTTGACTTCATGATCTCGGCCTTGAAGCCTTTTCAAATCCACCGTCTTCAAGACCTCCAATTCCATTAGCATCACTTCGAGCTACTACAAGCTCCGAGTTCTTGAAAATAGAACACAACTTTAAAACTGCCTCCTTGTTTCTGACCTTTACAGCAAACATATCGTGAGGATTCTCTGCAGAATCTTTGTCGAGCGAGGACCACAGATTTTCACGTCTGAGCATGAAATGGAACCTCGATCACAACAGCCGCCGCGTGAAGCTTGCGGGATTGCAAGCGAATAAGCCCGCACTCGACTATCACGATGCAATTATTTACATCCATGCTCAAGATTCGGTTCTTTCAGAAAGTACGCAGCGGGATCATCTCGCGGCTTCGCCATAGCGACATAATGCGCCTGGCGGAGCAATGCTCTTTGGCTGGTTGCGACTTCGATCTCCGGCTAATAGCGGTACCCCAGCGTGAATACATATCCACTAGTAGACTTCTATTTATCCAAACATCACCACCGTTATCGGCATCCACATATCCCACATTGGCTTACGTACTAGATTCTACGGAATCATAAAGGATTTTGACACTACCATTGGTATCTCGAAATCAACTACGACTTCAGTAAACTACTTTCCACAGGTTGAACATATATCTCTTACGACAACTCAGCGGCATGTCTGTCTCAGTCCTTTGCCGCGCACATAGCATCACGTAAGACTACCTCACTGAAGCGTGGCTTTTGCCTCCATATACTCATCATCTTGATCTGGTGAATGTTATGCTGATAATTGAAAATGAGCAACTAGCGAAGTCTTTACCGGCTTTGCATCAGCGTATTGTCTACGATTATTCTAAATCCCGAATTTGCTTCGCGCCACTTTCGTCTTTCGTAGCAAATCGCGGCAACTCTTTCTTGACATGTTGGCACTGAATCATTTCATGATCGATATATAAATGACATAAAGTAAGATAACATAATCTTTTTTGAAACTTCCTTATGTAACAACGATTGGTCGGTCATGACTTCTGGCTTCAACTTTTTGATAAAGTTATCAAAGGTAATATTCATTACCCTCGAACTGTTTGGCTTACATTACAAAATTTCTTAAAGTTTGCAGACCAAATCTTAACCACTCCCAACCTCAAGCCTTGAGGTTGCCATCAGATAACTCTTCATCTAGATCGCCATGTAGAGCTTAGCGGTTTTACATCCATCGATGAGTCTTGAGATCATCTACCATTACCCGATCCCAGCAGTTACGATTGTCACAAGCTTGACTGCGGGTGAGGAATATTTCGGTGTAGTCAATTCCGTCCTACCATTGGAATCCACTTGACAACCAAGCAGGCTTGCCAAAGCGTTTGCTACCATCACACCATTCTTCCTTGATTAAATTGAGCTTCACGTTTATTACATAATATTCTTCTACGGCTTCCTGGCGGTTTTACAACTCAGCGTCATGTTGGTCGACAACTGACTCCATCTCTCTCTTCGTCGCTAACTCCACTTGATGGCTTATTCGCGTTGTCTTTGACGCAGCTTCGCAGTCTTCTGTCGAGTTAACAACGAAGGGATTAACGGAGGAGAATACCTACGAGTTGGTTTTCGACAGGATACTTCTTACCGAGACCGGGTGTTAATACACATGCGATCACTATGAGAACAATCTCTTCCTTTTGATCAGCAGCCAAATGTTATCATCGGACTCATGTCTCCCCTGTCCCCGAACCCCGTCTCTTCTAAAGGTGGCATATCGACAAAAAGGATCTTGAGTTGATCTTCGGAGGCCGGGGCATGATCCCAAGACATGCCATTTGGAAGGCTTAGAATTAAATGCTTGCTTCTCATGCGCATTTGACTTCCTCAAATATTTCAGTTTAATGAATTCTCGCTGCTTCTCTCTCCTCACAACAACTGCATGCATTAACATGCCTGCGCAATTTCATTGAAAGCTACATTCTTTGTAGGCCGTCTTAGGTTCTTGAAATCATAGAACCCATTATCCATCTGCATGCATTCGCCATAACCTATAAAATAGCAAATATTAGGATTTGAAAACTGAGCTTATTTCTAGCATTTGCTTCCACATGAACATCGCTAAACAACCAAATACTTTCGGGAAAAAAGAATAATTTTACCTTCTTGAAGACTCCGACTCTCTTTGATTGAAATTGAGAAGGGGTGAGGTCACTGCATTGCTCCAGCAGCGGTATTGATTAAATGCGCCTGACGTTTGAGGTAAACCGCAGTGTAACCTCATGCCACAGCAGGCCAATTCAGCGTCTGTTCATCCCTACCGGCTATTCCGTTACATTTGGGGTGTTCCCGGGAATTAGTCTTCTACGTCCTTATTCCATTACCGACGCAAATATTGTTTAAAAATCCATATCCTTTATCTTCGCGTTGTCGGATCTGGCCACTCTCGGCCGAAATGCCGTTACCAGCTGGCCATTCTCAGCTTCTTGAAGAAGACTTCACTTCTGCCCAGTTTATTTTCGGAAATAAACCCAACGGCGCGGTTCCACCCCAAACAACGGGCGCTGTTTGGGCAACGATATAACTTAAGCAGATATATCAGCAACTCATACGGAGTCTAATATCTCTATGTAATCACGAGCAGACAATAATTGAAAATCACAGAAAGTAAATAGCAGGATCTTTATCTGAGGTTCTCACTTGAGGTGCGTCATATTCTTTCTTTGCTCATCGACTAGAAAGAACTCTGATAGTTATTCTGAAGTCACTGTCAGCCCAGGCTTACTCGATTGAGTAATACTTTATAATTTAGTGATACCGATGACAAATCCTACGCTCTAGATTTAGAGCACAAAATGATATCTGAGATGATCTAATCCAGTAGAGAACAAACTCTATTGAATTTGGAGCAAAGGAATTTAGAGAGAAATTGGAAAAATTTTTGGATTAAAGAAAAGTTATGGCGCAATGTCTTCGCTTTATCTTTCTTTGGCGCTTCGCCGAACCTCGCCGAGACCGGTCTCGATGGCCAGGCTCGATAGCCTCGAAATACCTCTCGAGCAGTATCGCGGTCAGGGCACGAATGTGCATCGAGACCCCTCGTCGAGAGGGGTCTCGATCACTGCGTCTCAGCTTGAAAATCGCCCAGCTTGACATTTTATGTCTTATCATCATTACAGATTATTAAGCTGTTGGTGCTAGTAGTTCTTTATTAAAATAGTTTAATTTTTCAGGTCGAATTGAACCAACAATAATGAAAATATTAACTTGCACTGGAAGATTAATCTCAAAATTCACCCACATGGGTAACGCATAGCTATTGCCCTACTGCTATTATTATTATTATGCCTTTTTATTTGTTTCTACAAGCTTTTCATTTTGACTAGATAAGTGTTTGGAAGTGGGGCTAGTGGTTAACTCGTAATGAAAGATGAGATTACGATGTCTTTTTAAAGGATATTTTACACGTGGTAGCTGTACATTGGAGATGGTAAATATGAGGTCCCAAGCAAAGAATATAGTTGACTTTCTTGGGTTAGTTTAGTACCTATTGACTGTTTGTTGGCTTAACTATTTCCTCTCTGATTTGATCCATAATCTTGGAGTTAGGCCAAATGCTTTCATCATCGGTAAATGCAAGATTTGCAAATCAACATGGACCTTGGCAAAACTAAATGATTAAATAAAATATAACAAAATATGACCCCATTTTGGAAAAAAAAAAAAAATCTTTTAATATTACTTTGTACATCAAGCCATTCTTCTACTTTATGTTTCCTTTTCTTTCATTTTCTTGAGAATCATATTTCATAACAATACTTAATACTAATATATGATCCATTGGTGACGGCAGAGAGACCAAGCAAAGAAAATGATCACTTTTAATTTTGAAAATTTAACAATTTATCCTTATAATTATAAGTTATTTTATATAAAATATAGCGATTAGTACTCTCGGCTTCCTCAAAATTTCATCTAGGCAAGCTGACTACTTGTATGAGCATTTCAAATTAGGAGACTTCAAATTGGTACTGGCGGTTGTGGGGAGTAGGGAGTGGGGTGTATTAAAGAAGAAATGGGTGGAGTTTATTTTAATTATTTAAAATATTTTAATATGTGCCCTTGATAACTTGTGGTAGGTGTAAAATGTCATTATAAACTATTTAAAGATGGAAAATTAGGTATAAGGAATCTCCTTTAGGCAAAGAATGATAGTTTAGGAAGGTGCTTGCACAAGATAAATAGTTTGGGAGGGGGGTGGTCTTGACAAGCCTTCTGATTCGAGGGGCCGCGTAGAAAATTATCTGTAGTATGAAATTCACCATTAGGAACATATATAACGACTTTGTAAAATTAAATCTCAACTTCAGCTTCTGAGATTAACTCATATTTATTAAATATCTTAGAATTTAAATGCAAGCCTTTGAATTATTGGAAATCGTTCACTAAACATTTCAATTGCGGTGCGGGTGCAGCTTTAAGTTTTAGGGCCGGGTCAGTTTTAATGAGGGTAATTTTGTCAGGCAACAAATAAACTCACCATTTATTATAATTAATACTCTTAATCACACTTAGATTTTATTTCATCCCTTTATTAAATATGTTTTACTTTAAAGCCAAATTAAATTTCAAATAGATACCATCTTTTGACCACTTCCCGCTACTCCACTGCCGACCCCTATTTATTAACAAAAATACACAATTAAACAATGTGACAACAAGATCGTCCCAGAAGTTTCCCTTGTCCCTAATAGATTCACTGTTAAGACATACATGATCTTTTGCAAATATTGATTATAAAACATCAATTTTAGTTGTAGTGGAACCTGATTTTTGAGGCTTTCCTCCAAAAATCAATATTTTAATATATTAACTTGTCCTTGGGTTGAGAGCAATTTATAAGTGAGTAAGAGTAACATCTCAAAGCGGCGATTTATGATGGAGTCAGATTTTGGTGATGGGGCGGGATCATGAAATGCTTGAACCAGGCTTTGATAGGCCTTGGTCGAATGGGAGGTTCTCTGAAAGCAGAACGGATTGTCCTTGCCGGAAATACTCAGGTAATCCAAGTCGATAAAGGATCGAAGAGTTTAGTTTTGAAAGGAAATTTGGGTATCAAAGTGATGCAGTTTGATTTATCCTCGAGTTTACTTTTTATAGTCTATTTGGACCGTTACCTTGGAAAAAACCTTGATGGCTCTTTTATTACCGATTGAAGTGATTTGTGAAGCAAATTTAAAGGGTCGAGTAATTACACCGTCTTAATTGTCGCACTTAATTGAGCCAAGCCCATGTCGTTGGTCTTGAGGACTCTCTTACTATTTCACCAGAAGCGCAGATAAATTTCCCGGCTTCATTTAATTTGAGAACTTTCGCGTTAAGCACTACTCGTGTGATCGGTCCGTTTATTACGATATGTTGTTGCTTGTCACGATCCATTTCGGACTGACCCGTCATGTTGGACGATCTGGACCCGGCCATTTATTTATACCCTCGGACTTCGCCATTTTCTATAGCTCGGATCCCAGGCCATGGGTGGGTCTCGCCGATTATTCACGCCCAAGCAGCGCGCGACGCTCTTCGTCCATGTAGCGGGGCGTTTCGGCTCCAGCGGGGTTGCGTACCGTTTCATATATGGGTGCGTCATTACGTGCGATTTTGAACTGTCTACCTTGCCCCGTTACTCGATCATTGAATTTGAAAAGGCTCGGCTCCCTCCTTATAAATCCGCGGAGATCGTCTTTCTTCGTACATTTTTAGCAATTTCTTCGCCATCTTCTCTAAAAACTCCTTTGTTCCCCCAGCAAAGAATTTCCTTCTTTTTATCATTTCTCGTACCAAAAGCCTTTGTTATGGAAGTCCGTCCCGTAAGAAAAATGCGCAAGGGGTGAAGTTCATCTTCTGGCACAACCTTCTTCTCCTTGCCGTCCTGCGGGCAGGTTGTGGGTCTGCTTGTCACCGAGGCCTACCCCGGACAAAGACATGCGCGATGCTCTCGAAGCGATTCGGGACCCGAGAGGATCATGCGGAGGATGGCGAACTTGCGCTGGCCTCGGGCTCTCGTGAGGCTTCTCGGTTGTGGCCCGCAGGATATTTCTAACCCCGGCTTACGGTTTTATTCCTCATTGACTTTCACTTTGTTAATGGTTCTCGCTTCCCCTTACTGACTTTTTAAATTTGCTTCCTTCTCGAGCTTTAGTGATGGTCGCTTGGCTGTCTTTTTACAAATACGGACTGAGCGAGGAATTGGCTCGGGAGGCGCCTCAAGGAGGAGAAGCCCATTTGGAGGCGAAGTTATAAGTCTTAAATCTCAGTGGCACTTTAAGATCTTGTCATTCTTTGGACGAGACATGAGGAAGGCCCTGACGAGAGAGAGAGATCTGCCGCGGATCGAGCAACCCGTGCCGCTCGCCCGGAGAAAGAGAGGCTTGAGGCGCGGTACACCTCCGGGGCTGACCCCTTGAGATCACGCCGTATCGGTGTTCTTTGTCCTATCGGACTTCGTTCGAACTTCGGGGCCAGTCAGCCTTGACTTTGGTAGGAGTATAAGCGTGGTACCCGGCGGGTGGTGCAGACCAATGACACCCCCCTCCCGGCGGGCGGATCTTTGTCGTGCTCTGGGGCTGAGATCTCACTTGAGGAATTGTCTAGCCAGACCCTTTTCTTGTAGTGGCGGCTACTTTGCCTATCACCCAAGACTTAGCACATCGACCCACAGCGGCCACCTTTCCTCCAGCGGGTCAAGTTGAGCATGACCCACCTGCGTGCTACCGTCAAATATGACACCAGGCCATTCTACAAGTAAGATACTCGCGGCCAGTAGGGCATCGGATCCATCGCCCAAACTAAAGGGGTCTCCGCATTTATCGGATTCGAGGTCGTCCGGAGAAAGGACCATGTAGTACCGTTGGGGAGCTCACGGTCCCAGCGACCCCTCTCTGGCTTGACAGCGCCGCTTGAAAAATCACTGGGTTCGTCGCTTCCCGCGCCCGTTGGGTAGGGGGGTATGACATGGAGGTTGTCCGGTGTTCTATATCCAGCTCTAAACCACGGATCTCGATCTTCCGACCATGACGGGTCCGTGCTCCGGCGACTAGCGCGAGGTACCGAGCCGATTAATCTCCTTCGAAGCGATATATACGCTCGATCTGCTTTGGATAGTGGCAATACCCGTTTGGTCTAGTAATCTACCCCGCTGATAGTATACCTCTTTTACCTCGGTGTCCATGAGGTCAATATATCCACACCCCATTGGTCGAAAGGCAGGACGAGGCATGTTAACCATCTCGTGTGGAGGCGATAGGGATCTTGGCGTGCCTCGACATGAGCCACCCTTTCCAGTGTCGCCCAAGTGCGCTCGTATAGCGGGAGCTATTCACGTGTAGGATGTCTTGCGTCAGGGCTTTTCTGTTGATGTGGCTTCATGCTTGCCCCAATGCGTCTCCTCGACCGCTACTCGGCCGCTTTCTCTGCCGGGTGGCCTTGGCTTGGCCGAGTAGGCCACGAAAGAGGTCCCGTCCGGCGAGGTATACCTCGAAGCTCTGCCTACGGATCTTGTTAGTCGCAGGGGGATCTCGGTTCTCGGAAATAAATGATAGCATGACATTATGGTTGAAGTCCCCTGCGCCTGAGACATTATCCGTTCTATACGTTGAATTTGGGGTATGACATGGAGGTTGTCCGGTGTTCTATATCGACTCACAACCACGGATCCCGTCTTGACCATGAATGGTCCCGTTATCGACTAGCACACGGGTACCGAACCGGGTGAAAATCTCCTTGAAGCGATATATACGCTCCTGATCCTGTTGGATGAGTGGCTTGGCTTACCCATTTAGTCTAATGTCCCCACCCCACTTGATAGTATACCTCTTTTACCTCAGGGTGTCGCGGGAGGTCCTTATATCCACGCCCCATTGGTGGCACCGGACGGAGCATGTTAACCATCTCGTGTGGAGGCGTGGGGATCTTTGGCGTGCCTCGGCATGAGCCACGCTTTCCGATGCATTGTCCTTAGATCGCTTGTACGTGGCGGAATGATACATTGTAGGATCTTGCGTTAGAGGGGCTTTTCGCGTTGATGTGGCTTCGCGCGTACCCCCATGCATCTCCTCGACGTATCGGCCGCTTCCTCTCCGGGTGGCGCACTTCAACGGTAGGCCACTGAAAGGATCCCGTCCAGCGGGGTATACCTCGAGCTACGCCTCACGGATCTTGTTAGTCGTAGGGATCTGGGTTCTGGAAATAAATGATAGCATGACATTATGGTTCGGAAGTCCCCCTCGCCTCGAGACATTATCATTCCTCCTTCATCGGAATGGTTTCCTCTACTTCCCATTCTACGGGGGTGGAATCCGGGGAGTGTCATCTTCTGCGTGGCGATTGAGATAATTATCCGCCTCGATTCTCGACATCTCACGTGTGACGAGGATTCGTAAAGAAATCGGCCCAAGTTTAGAACCCTCCTTTATATCCTACCCGACCCTCTTTTGCTCGTCAATTTTAAAATCGCCACCGGATGGCCCACGGCAACTAAGAATTCATCGCATATGGATGTCTTCTACACCCCGAATAATTTGCTAATAAGAGACCAGCAGCCAGGTGTATTATCGCCCGTTATTCGTAGGCTGACATAAATCTCACTACATGCAGGTCCTTTGACCGCCGGGGAAAACAATAAATTCTTTGAGCCTAGCGTATTTAACTTGCGCCGTCTGCGTATAACAGCAGACCACCTTTCGGTACTCAGCTAGGTTGATTCTTTCGGGTGCCCGATCGTCCGGCCCGTGCGATTACGACAACCCGTAAGTCGGTAGGGCGACTTTATAAATACGGCATGCGGGGAGATCAAATTCACTGTTCCCGATAGCCTGCGTGGTATCAGTCGAGGATAAATTTGGGGTTCTCGACTCATCACTCCATGAGAGGGTTAGTCATGCTTCTCTACCGGATCACTCAAAATCTGGTTCAGCTTAAAGAGGCGAAGCAATCGGGCGTACACTTCAGTTTGCCAAAAGTCGGGGATGCCTCGCTGACCGGTGACGTAATACGTCGATGCTGGACGCCGTCGGATAGGAGGCCTCTTGTGACCCGACTCAGCGTAAAAATAGAGTTGCGGTCTTACCGCTCTGCAGTCGTGCCCGGTGAGGGGTGTAAATGCGCGCTTCAAATCACGAAAGGACTTACCGCTCACAGGAGTCATTCGAACTCTCTCCCGATTCTTAATGGCCTTGAAGAAGAGACAAAGAAACCCCACATCAGTAGCGGGATATGAACCAGGATGGGGCAAGTATCCTTCGGTCGAACCTTTGTGCCTCATACGGGTTCGCGGACTCTGTGTAAACTATATTTTACATTATCTTGTCGGAGTTAGGCTTAATACCTCGTGATTGTTAGCGTAGGCAAATAGCTTTGCAGTTCGCCAGACTTCAGCTTGTCGCAGTTGGGTAAAGGCACATACCTCACACAAGTTGTCAAAGCTTTCGGCGATTGGCCTCGTGATCCAGCGCCTCGACTCTTGATGACCCGTTTAAATCCACGTAGATCTGCGTGTTCGGTCCCGATGCGGGTGGAAGAACACGCCTGTTGATCGTTCTCCGATGCGTTCAGCGTTCTTGAGCCAAAGACTGTGACCCTCAGTAATGAATGTCATACTTTTCGGTTACAAGCGTGGTATTTCTCAGCATGTCTTCTTCCATTTATTAAATATCCCAATGATACCGTTAGAAAGCATATTTGGAAATCCACACTTTTATGCAGTCTTTCGAGTCAACTTGACCTATAAATGTTAGGCGGAGGGTAAGCAATCCTTACGGAAGGCCTTGTTGATCTTTGGTGAAATCGTGCGCACATCCGTCATGTCCGTTAGGTTTTGGGACTAGCGCGCGTGTAAAGCCACGTCGGAAATAGAACAGGTTGCTGCCCCCGATTAGTTCATCTAAATGGCCTCTCCATTCTCTGCGAAGAGTTACTTCCTTTTTTGCTTGATAGTGCTTATGTCACGGATCGGCTTGTCTGAAAACGGTGTGGCGCCATCTGGGTCGCGGCGTGCATATCTTTTGAACCATTGAAGATATCCGATACCCGCGTCGAATGAAAGCGTGGCCTCGTCTTTCTGCTCGGCGTAGTTCAATCTCGAAGATCTTGGTGTATCCGCCTGTCGAGCAGGATAATTGAATCTCTACGTAGCCAACTCCCGGCTTCTTATGGATTTCACTCGGGACCTCCAGTCTGAGACCATTCGATCCTTGGAACCACGCCGCCCCGGGATATGGTGCCTACCTGAAATTGTGCTTTTGATCCGGCTTGGTGGAGGCCAAATAGCACCACCGCGCTTTCTTGGGCTCACATATCTGCTCTCCCTGCATATGCCGTGTTGGGAACTTAAATGCTTTAGATGTATACGGAGACGTCTCAAGCCCAGGACAGCCCAGCAGGCCGGTGATGATTCCATTATAGGGTACGCATCCGCCCGTCTCCCTGATAGTAAATTTCACCATCTTAGGCAATGCATTGCGGATGCTTTGCCATTTTAACCATGCAAAACTGCGGAAACCTCGGAGGACTTCATTTCGTTACTGTAGAACCGCTTCCCGATGGGTAGCGGCCGATTCGATATCGCCTACTTATCTGACTTGAATATCGTCAAAACCGGGATGTCTGCAAGCTCTGAAGTGTCCACTTTGGCATCATACTTGAAGTTCGTCGCCGGGGTGATAACTTGATGGATCTTCGTAGGGGTATTACATCCTGGTGATTCTTTTTTGGAGAAGGATATATCTGCGGAAACTCGGCGTCGCTGTGATTACAGTATAAATGTCCCTCTGCCACCCCGGAGATAACGTTGACCCTCCCGATAATGTTAGGAGGAATTTGTTTGGGGATCTCGACATTTCCACTACTGGCGTGCGATTCGGGGCTACGAATGCCGTGGACATAATCCTTAAGGCGCCCCTACAGATGGGTTTACCCACATTTTCGATCTTGAGGTGCCCGGCCGATCGTTGGTATCATGCTCATGATCCTCGTGAATGCTGGCATAGTTTGCTCGTATCCTACGGTTTTGTGAGTCTTATCGAGGTGGCAGTAGTAGCGGTACACTTATCACTCTATCTCAGGAACTTATTCCCGGTGAGATTTTCGGATGGTTCAAGTATTCCAATCTTCCCCTCGCTACCTCCTTCCATTCTCAGATCCCCACAGGCGCTGAGAAGGCACTACCCAGGTGGCGGAGTCGGCTCGGGGAATAGGGAATAGGCCACATCGAACCGAATCTGTCAGGGGCAACCGCCTCTTGGACTCGGGGCATTGGGCGCCGAATGTCCTCCACGAGACTCTTCCGGCGCCCGCCCAGCAGCCCTTTCTCCATCTTATCTATTTGTATTTTTTAGGCTCGTTAGTTGACCTCCTCAATCTGAGAACCACTGCTTGAGAAAAGTGACTCGTGAACTTTCTTAGCAGCAATCCTTCCCTGAGCAATCCACCAACCAATCTTCTTGTTGGCCCGATATCAAATTAAACTCTGTGCAGAAACCGCTCCTAAAAGGACACGATGTTTTGTCTCCGCACCTTGTCATCGGGGAGTGCTCATCCTTATCTTGCCGTACCGCTTCCATGGAGTTGCAGTCGGCCGATTCTTGAGCTCCTCGAATGATGTAATCGCCTCGAGCGACCCGTTAATTTTAGCGGGGCTAAGACTAAAGGAAAGGCCACCGTCGCCTGTTATGCAGGCGGTGGAAAGATATCAGGCGAAACTCCGCGATGTGCTTAGGATACATCTTTTCCATGAATTTGGTAAATGGAAAGAGTTTCATTCCCGGCCCAAGCTAGCTCGAATGTCGAGATGAAAAAAGGTGCCAGACCCACCAGTTCGGTGTTGGTCCCTCGCCTTGCTTGTTCGGCTACTCTTGTCGAGAGGGAATCCACATGCCTATGGCTCTGCCATTCTGCATCCGTGGGGGTGCCGGGCTACTGACCTCGGGTGTCGTTCGTCGTGGCGACTTTGTTGCCTTGTAACCTCATTTTCCTATATCTTTGCAGGGAGTATGGGTATAAGTCTACTCCCACAGCCACTCAGAGCGGATCCTTGGTTCAGGATTCTCCCCCGCCCCACATTTGGGCTTGTTCCCCGGAGTTGTTGCATTATCTTGGTTCTGAGCGATTTTGTAAGCACTTTGTAACTAACCTGCCGTCTCCGATTGGGTGTGAATTTCCCACCTCAGGCACGGTTCCTCCAGACCTCAAGTGGACTGGTCCTTGAGTGTTGGCTAGGGCATCCTCTGTGATCGGTCGACGGATTATTATAATTGGATTTCCATCAACTCCCCGGAGGAAGCGGTTGTCGTGCTCCCGTTTGTTTTCATGATAATAGTAACAATGAGTGGGTAGTGACTTTCATGAAATTCCTCCTATTGTGGTCTGACCAATGATAAAGGTTGGATCATGAATCTTTGAAGTTAGTTGGCCTTGGCAATTGAAATGGAAGTTAACACAAAACAGGACCGGTTTCTTGTGCTTGGGCTTTCAAGCGATCAAAGTCGATAAAGGATCGAAATGAATTAAATGAGATAATTTGGGCTCGAAAGTGAGCTTCTTGATTTTTCATCAAAAGTTTTACCTTATATGATCTATACGGGCCAGTTATTTATTTGATCGTTTAGAAAAAAGTCTTTATTAAGAAAATTAGTTGTTGTCTGATTTTGAGAAGAAAGGATATTAGCAAATAGAAAAAGAATGTTAGAGGTAATCACAACTTGATGCAAAAAGTTGCGTTGGTAAATGAAAACTATCACTTATAATGAAAAATAAATTTTTATTTAGATGATCGAGCAAATTAAATTAAGATGGAAATGGTAATTATTGACTTATCATATATGCTTATTCAATATAACTAAATAGAAAGAGCAAATGGCTTTGAATATCACTCAAATTTTATTTTGTTTATCATTTTGATAAAAAATAGTCATGTTATCAATTTTGATATATATACATTATAAACAACATTACACAATATATATAGATCACTATGAGTAAGCGGTTTTTATTATCAATTTTAATCATGTTAAATTTATTTTGATTGAAGTTTATCACCATTAAGTATATTTTATTAATATTAATCATATCCAGTTCATTGTGATTGAAGTTTATTATCAAGTGTATCTTATCAATATCAAAGTGTTGTCATTACATGGATATGCACAATGGAAATTATTAATGTATTAATCCTTATTACATTACTACATATTATATTAATACATTTAAATTCTTTAAAAATCCAGACACACCACTTCTCCTTCTTGCTTATAGTAATTATAAATCATGATACAACTACTATTATCGACAATAATAATCAAATATATTGCATACTAAACTATAAGAGTATAATCTACTAATACTATTGTTTACTCTACTATTCAAATAACTTCATCTATTGTTTCTTTATATTATGAGATTCGATTAATCTACTATACTAGTATAATCTACTAATACAAGTGTTTCAATTCAAGTATCCCAATATTATCATATTCAATTACTTTACTATACGAGTGTAAGCTACTATTACTATTGTTTCGATTAAAGTATCACTATCTTATGAGATTCGATTAGATTATATGAGTATATAATACTATTACTAATGTATCGCTTAAAATATTCACAATATTATAAGATTGATTATATTATACAAGTATAATATACCATTAATAATGTTTCAATTATTAAAAGTCTGGCGATGTATTCGATTAATCTAAATATCTGACTATACTTTAGAATTACTATTGTTTCGATCGAAATTTCACGATAATATAATAATGATAATGTCCTTATACACTAATATAATCCTAACTATATAATTATATTGAATCATATATATAATTAGTATAACAGGATATTATGAGATTCGGTTAATCTACTATACGAGTACAATCTATGAATACTATTATTTCAATTAAAGTATCATGATCATATAATAATTATAGCATAGTATATAAATTGACAGGTTTACCCCTTATATTAAAACATCCTCAAATACTATACTTTAAACTAGGAGGATAAAATAGTACTTTCATATTCGAAAATAATAATTGGGTGTGCAAATTGCATGCGAGTAGAGAGTATATAATTGAAATTGTCAAACCTTACCCCCATATCCCTTGCTCAGCCTCCATCTAAATTTCATCCTCCCCAGGAATTCAGGTAAGCCACCAAGGCTCACGTTAGCCTCTCCCCCTCTTATCGGTGGCCTACTCTTTCTACATTTCTCTACCTCAGCCTCTGCTCACGATAGCCCCTCCATCTAATTTTCGTAAGTGTTTCTTTAAAATAGGAATTGTATTTTGGAATTTTGATGATAATAACCATGTCAAATGATTATTATAATTAGAGTTAATTTTGTTAATTTGAAATTTCAAATGTCAAATCGAATTATTAATTTTGATAATTTGAAGTTATGTTCTTGTGACTTAGTTAAGAATGTTCAAATCGGATATAATAACCGAATACGAGACAAATACCGAATTCAAATAAAATGTCGAGCACCGAAAAAGAATCATATATCAAATTCAAACCGAATATCGAGTTCTGAATATGAATCAAATATCAAATACGAATCGAATATCAAATATGAATCAAACATCAAATACTTATCGAATATATTTGCGAATTTTGAATTTTAAATCATAGCATTCGTATCCGTATTCGAAATTATATCGAATCCTAATATGAAGTTCATATTCGATTCAAATTTGTTAACTCACGAATCCGAATTGGTGTTTGTCAAATTCAAATCCGAATAATTTGAAAACTATTTAATTCCTATCCACCCTATATATAACCATTCATTCAATATTATATAAGAGAGAATTCTCCATAATCTTTGTTTGTATCAGAATCAGAAAAATCTAGTATGACATTTTTCTCCCTACTCTATATATGTCAACCGCCCCTCTATAAATTATATAAAAAATGATCATTTGTGATCTTCTAATTTTTTATCTAGATTAATCACTCTAATACTTTATTGATTAAGATTAAATAGATGTCACATGTCATATACACATAATGTATAAGTTTTTTTATCTAGATTAATCAGTCTAATACATTAGGGGCTTTGTTCTATCGATTTTCAAACCTGAAAAACAAAATTCCCCAATCTCATTATAAAGTTAAGATTGGATTTATAATACCAAAGCAATTTTTATTTTACAGAACAAATTACAATCAAATAACTAATAAATCCCTTACATGTATTACGCCTCAGTCTTTCTTTTTCAGTTTTGTAAGTTGCCTTTTCCAAATCAACATTATTTCTTAGAATTAGGATGAATCTTTAAGATATTATACCATGTTCATCAATAAATTATCCCAATCATGATTTCAAAAATTTATTTAATTTATTTATCTCCTTGCACAAAAGAATTTATAGTATATAACTTGTTAAAATATCCAAAAAAATGGCTACATCACCAAAAACAAAAAACAATAAAAGTATAAAAATGAACGAATTGCAATTTGCACAAGTCATTTTCCTTTTTATCTTAACTGCAAAAATTAAGTGAACTGGTAAGCAAAATGATATATCACTAACATATAAAAAGTCAATAAAGATTGCTTTCTTTTCTTTCACATTATTAATTACTAAATTACCCTTCTCTCTAACAATCTAAAAGTTATCAGCTTCTAATGTAAATTAAGATTATTTCATTTCTCTCGTTTTTTATTTCGACGTTGTGATATCGGCGCAAAAACTTGACTCCATCAATTAATTCTTAAACTATAATGCTCAAAAATTATAAAGAAAATAATATTACGAAACTATTTTCAAAGACAAATCTAATGATATAATTTTATATTTTAAAATAGTAAGTACTTGGGTAGAATTAATCACAAAGCTTTACTGATATACGAAACGCTAAATAAAAAAAAATTGGACAGAAGATAAGTATTCATTATTCTTTATACTCAAGACATACCAAGATTATCAATCGGAATTAAATCACGCTACATGATGTTTCTGGGTGATTTATATATCACATACATTCGACATATATATACTTTTATAATTGGCTGCGCATCCCACTTTTTAATTAACTTTTATTTTTATTTATCTCGAGTGCACGCTAATGATTCAAAATGCATTTAAAATCTAATAACACAATTATTTTTGCCACAGATGTATAACTTTCTTAACATTCAATTCACAAAGCATGCTTTATGTATTATATATTATTAATTTATTACTCCTTTTATAAACATGTATTTTCTTATCATATGTCATTTTCAATCTTTGTTAATTTGAAGCAAGGGGAGTAAATAATAATATATTTTGGTGTAGAATTATTGTTATTATTATTATTATGATTACTATTATTATTATTATTATAGGTGTGCCGATTAAATAATCATATATTTTGTAGAATTGTTATTATTATTATTATTATGTAGAACTATCATATTATTATTATAATAGGTATAAGTAGACAACCATACGCTTTGAATAGAATTATTATTAATATCAAGTATTTAATTTCATGTATATTAATCTTATATATTGCATCCACAAAATTTAAATTATATTTTAATCATACCAATTTAACTCTACATAAAAGAAATAATTCGACGCATACTATATCTACGATCAATCTATCAATATATTTAATTTATGACATCAAAGTTGTTAAATTAATATTTGTATCTCTCTACGACATCTCGCCGTAGATATTATCTCTAGCTGACATCGTATTTTTTATAATTTTTATATTATATTTAATGAGTTATTTGTAATCAAAGTATTCTTTAAAAAATAAAAATATTAATTAAAAAGAAATTCAGAGGAGTGTAAGTTTTTACACAGTTTTTGAAATTAAACATAAACATATATCAACTATTTGATAAATCGATTACATGTCGTGCATCGCACGTATCCTTTACTACTACGAATAAAAAGGATATAACATAGTAGTACAACAAATAAGCTTCTTCACACATTTAGATGGCAAGCAAGAGTTTGGCCCCTCATCGTTGATCCTTGAATTGTGTTCACATGAGACATGAAATGGTAATTTTCTTAATTATTAATAAAGCAAATTTAATGTCTATATTGAGTGAAAAGGGTATACATGGAATTTAACAATATTTTACCCTGACAAAATGAAATCATTTGTCTAAAGTTAGGGATAACAGAAGGCGTTCCCAGATCCCTTCAGCTCAAATAAGAAATGATAGTAAATAATAATCAGTCACATAATATATTAGACAAACGAACATATGTAAAAAATAAATGAAAACAAAACACAATAAATTATCCTGATTCACCCTAATATACATGAGACTAATCCAACCTGCTATAAAGGAAATAACTATTTTTAAGACATGAATTGAAATATTTTGGATTTAATACTTCCATCATTGAATGTATCTCTTGGATTGAAGTGATTTGGATTTAGTTTGAAAGCCTCACCAATACTCTCAATCTTTTCTCTCAAAATTCTCTGTGAAATTCTCTTCAACCAAAATCATTTGATCCTTCTAATAAGACAATACCATATTCTACGTACATTATATTCTAGGACCATAAGAAAGATTACGATAATAAATATTTATAGGCTAAATAAGAAATTAAAGTGAGAAAGAAATGCTTTCCATACAAGAAATTCATAATTCATTAGACTTCATCATCCAACATAATAACAAGACTGACTAATAATATAAACCTAGTGACTATATATTACTCATCAGTATTATTATATTGGGATGAATAGAAGTTGGCCAAATGCATATACCAATTTGGTTAAAATTAAGGTAGACATCTTTAGCCAATTTTTAGCATATTCTGAGTATTTGAATTTGTTTCCGTCTATTTTAGATGCTTTAAGTTAGACTTTATCATGACTACTATTTTATAATCGGTAGTTTTCACTAGCCATCACATGCTTCTTTCTGTTCTCACATCAATTGGGTTAGACATTTCGGACCACATTGATCAATCAAAAGTCTACATATTGCCAAACACAACGCTCAATTAGATTCCAGTTCTTAGCTCAACTATTAAAAGTATAGCCAATCTTGTCATGGTATCATCAGAAGAGTGGTTCCGAGTTCCGACCCCTATATTTTGGTATGTATATCTTAAAATCATACTATATATTCACACTCAATTTGAGACAAACTATAATATAGCGTAGCCAAGCTTCATGTACCAAAAAAATTAGGAATTTAAAATACAAACAATTTATGAGGAAATGAATCTATGACGTCTAGATAATACTCTTAACACATGAAAGTGATGTGCACAATAGAATTTCATAATCATGGTGTACGGTAAAGCTAGTAAATAATTAACATAGGCTAGTAAAAGAGCTAAAACTATATTGAGTGTATTGTAATTTGGGTTCTAAATTTCTAATAACTTCAATTTGGTTAACAAGCACCATTTTGAAAGGGATTTCAATTTTAGCACCCTTTATTTTTTTTTGAAAATTAGTACCTTTTTTATGAAAAGACTAAATTACCCCTAAAAAAACCAATACCTAACGCATCTTCTTCATCTCCATTTCACAATACCACCAAACCCTAACCGCCACCACCCCACCCACCACCGCACCACCCCCCACCCCTACCTTCCCCTCCCTCCTCCTCTTACCACCGCCTCCTCCCTCCTTTCCCTACCTGCCCTCCTCCATCCTTCCCTCCCCCTCCCTCCTCCTCCTCCCCGCTTACCCCACCTCTTCCCCAATCGCTAACCCTACCCCACTCCCTCTCCCACATCCGCCACCCTCCTCTCCCCAATCCACACACTCCCCTTTTTCAACACAATTAAAGTGGTTTAAAGCTATTTATGGTTTCTGTATTTAAGGACAGCAATAATCAAGACGAATTTAATGGCTTGCTGCTAAATTTTGGGCGTAACTTATTTTTCTAGTAGATACCATTGTAAAGCAAATATTTTAAAAAGGGTGTTACAAATTAAAAGAGTGTCCAAAAATGTGCTAGTTATCCAAATTTCTCGTCTAATTAATAATAACATGATAGAATTTATGTAAAAATATTTTACCGTAAGACTTAACTTTAGCCCGAATTTGAACTAGGGTATTCAAGTTGTACATACTTAACATCATACATGACGATTAAATATTAGAGAAATAAACTATTGAATATATTGTGTATTATTATATAAGGACTTTTGATAAATATAGATAAAGGTCATTGTATATGACATTATACATATATTGTAACTGCATGATCAATAGTCGATAAAAGATTATATTTTCTACATGGTAGTAAACAATTCTCTGCAAAGAATAAGCCAATATGCAAAATAATAAATTACCTTTCGGCGGAAAACTAAAATCTTCTGCGCTATCTGATCAAAGTGAGTATATAATTATTCTTTAATGTGGAGTATATATGATTATAGAGTAATAATTTGCCTGTTCCTACGCGCTTACTTGAATTACAGTCTATTTTAATCAACACTACTACAGTCTTTTTTAATCAAGCAAACCTCACAATCATTATTGTTGTGGGCCCACGTAATATAATACTCCGTGTATGACTGAATTTTTAAATACTCATTATAAAATTAAATATTTTTAATATATATTGTATATAAAATAGTTTGTTTAAAAGGGGGCACGGTGTTTTGCTTTGTAAGATTCCATATATAGATAGCACTAATGTAATGTGAATGCAATAATTTTATTATTTATTATAGCTATAAAATAAAATCTACTCAAGTAAAAATTCTCAAGTAGATGCGCTTATCAACTGTAAGTTATGATCAACTGCTCAAACTATTGACTTCTACAAGGTTGTTGACGATTCAGACAAGCCCCATTGACTTGGTCTTCATGTGAGCCTCTGCATTTAATTTCATTGATTCGAGCCGAATCCTGTCTTGAATTTGAGCTTCTGATTTCGTGATAAAAACTTATTACTGGGCCAGATATTGGCCCTAATCTTCATGATTTCAGACCTGGCTCGACTTGACACTATCCTGAGTTTATAAATTTAACAACAGATTCCCCTCGTGATGACTGATCTTCTGGCCTTTAACTCGATCTCCCAGCCTACGCTTCGACCTGATGGATTTAATCGCAGTTCATCGTGAATGCGCTTCACCTCAGAATGAATTTTGGCTTGATACGACACGTTTTTAACTCATAATGATAGCCACCGTCATGACTTCAGAAATTGATACGCTACTTGTCTCTTTGACGACTATTTTATTCAGATGTGATACAGTTGAAGTCAGTTGAAACAACGATGCCTGGCTTGCATTCATAAATTTACTTACAAGGTTTCATGTAACTCCGAGCCTAAAATGAGATTCTACCACCTCAGATACGATTTGAAGTTTTGTGAAGAACGTGACGCTTTTAGTTGCATAACAAAATTTACTTTAGCCAGCCTTATTATCAGAAATGATTTATCAAGATGTATTTTTAATGCCCGAATCTTTATTTATAATACTCGACGAGTGGCATAAGCCATGAAGAAATAAGTTTACCCTAATCCAAATATAAGGATCAATGTTCATTGTTCCTATATTCCTAACTTGTCAATCAATCTTGAAATTTTCAGTTGCTCACGCAAGATTTACGGTCACTGTGCGCTATTTGCCTTATTCCCCGAATATTCGTTTCCGGTAAACTGGCCGCCGCTTTCATAGATTTCACTTGTAATTACCAAGCCAGATAGCATTCCTGGTCTTTTTGCATTTATATTTTGGCCGCCCGAAGGTAAGTAGCTTCTTCAAAATTACCAAAGCTATTAAGCTGGCCATGGGCTTAGTAATATTTAAGTTGCATAATTGGTATTGCCGCCCTTATATTTTTTCTGCTGCTGCGCATTTAATTGTTGTATTATTTTGAAATTTAGGTATTTATAAAGCTTCGAGATTGATTTGCTTTTAATTTAAGATCTTAACCAAGGCTGAATTTCAAGTTAAAGATCTCGAATCATTTAATATTAAATAATATTAATTTCCACCGAGTTTTGTGAACATGGCATTTGGGCCGCTTGCCTTTTCTTGCCTTTTCTAGGGTAAATATTCTCCTGATCCATTTATTATTTTAATTTGATCGCCATTTTAACCCGCTTCGTCTTAAAATTCAAATTTTATTTCTGCTTACATCCATTTATTATTAAAATCTCATAAATTTAGTGAATCTTTATTTCTCAGTTTTTAAAATTAGGTTTAATTAATATAAAACCCTAATTTTAACTTCACCACTTGCGCTTTAATTTCCTGAAACTCCTTATTCGATTCCAGTGCTCGATGAATTTATTTACTTAATTCAACCCTAGCCACGTGACATTTCTTAATGGCTCGATGAATTAATTTGATTAAATCTTCTTAATTATTTTAATTATTTTTTAATAAATTTTCATCATACATTTAAGAAGATAAGGTATCGTTTTTAAATATATGGAAAAAATATAAGTATTTTATTATTACTTCTTCCATGTCTTTTTTTATAGAATTTTTTTTGAGAGATATCAAAACTATCTAGTTCTTTTTGTACTAAAATAATACATTTTGGTGAGGAGAAATTAAAATGTAAAGACAAATTTAAATTTTTTCAAAATTTTATATAAAAGTAAATAGATCTAACAAATAGAGATGAAAAGATGTAATTTTTTTATTTCTTCACTATATTAATGTGATAGTTTTAAATCCAATTAAATTGATCTATATTATTTGAATTATAAATGTTAAATCATTAAAAAATAAAACTTTATCAATCTTTTTGGGATAAATAAGTTATTTAGTTCTCATAGACCCAGTGAGTGGGGCCTCGGGGCAGCAACAAAGCTTTCAGAAATATGAGTAAATAAAAATTGTGGGGTCACATTCCTTAATATTTCCTCTTTAATTTTTAGGCATAGTGGGGCCTTCTTTCCTGCACGAAGAAAAATAATTACTACTTACTACTTTACTAGTGTAATACAAATTGCCCAATGTTTGAGAACAATATTTCACCTACTCTCCCTTTCCTCTTGTTTCTCCTGCTTTCATCACCACATACAGTAGTCCACATATACCATAATGGCTTTGAGATTGCTTCCTGTGAAGTTTAAATTAGAATTTTGCCAAATTTACTAAATCCACAAGAAAACATTGACCTTTTCAACCGTTCACTACAATTCATTTAGATCGAAGAAAAGAAAAAGAAATAAAGTGTCGCAATATTGGTCACACAAGCAAGCAATCCAATCTAAACCGGGGGAGCGGGGGCGGTTCTTTTTTAATTGAATGATATGACCAATATATTTGGAAAAAACGGACAGAATTGCTAATTTATTAGTGGCAAGAATGTCCCCAGTGGAACAAATTGTAGACTAAAGATTCATATATGATCTATGCACACAATTTAATAAAAATTGATAGTTACTCTAATCCAAAATAATTGACGCTGATTTTTTAATAATATAATTAAAGAAAGAATCAAGACAAAGATTTATTTCAATATACGGTAGTTTAACCTGCTTTTGGATTGAGGAGTACGGAATAATACTTCAGTGACAACAATAACGACAAATTAAAGAGAAAGATTAAATGATGTTCAAGAAGTCCATTATTTGTTCCATGATGAATTAATGAGGCACAATTACGGAGCAAACGATTCGATAATCTATTCGAGTTAGTGGGGTTCGTCGATTTTCACACAGAGATAAGAAATTTCATTACAGAGTTTATAACTTTATATGCAAATATTATTGTGAATGTTATTTTAATATGAATCTCATTTTCTAAATTCGATCATATAGAAAATGTAACACTTGTTGGATGTCTACCAAGTACTACTCCCTCCTATCTTTAATATAAGTCACTTATATTTTTTTTTTTTTAAGATAGTAAACATTTAATAATTTTAGGTTTCATTTAATAATAATTAATGATTCAAATATTTCTTTTTTGTTTTTATAACTTACCATTCATTAATATTTGGTTTCATTAATTAAGGGTGATATTAGATAAAATATGGTGTAAAATAGGTTAAGTGACTTATAATTTAAATAAATTGAAAATAATATAAACGACTTATATTAAGGATAGGAGAAAGTATTAGTTAGTGAAATCGAAATTTCTTTATGTAGAGGATGTTTGAATCTCCTTATTTTTTGTCAAACACAACTTATTATAAGTTTTTTTTGTCAAAAAAAAAATGTTTGGATACAAATCTCCTTATAAGTCATTTTATATTTTTTACAATATATAAGATATATTAGTCAAACATGTCATATTTAAAGTTACTTATAGTTCTACTTTTGTTGGAAACATATTTTACTTTATTTTATAGCACTTACTCGCTCTAACTGTCTTTAGTTAGGAAAGTTATGTATTCGTAATATGTAATACTATATAATTGTACTCTTCATCGCTAATTTACAAAAAAAAAAACTACTTGATATAAATAAGAGTTTTCTATTGGGCCATTTCGAGTCTAATAGGACAAAGTAAGATTTATTAAAGCTCCCTTTGCCTCCTCTTAGGGTGCTTACACGTGTCCCCCTTAAACCGCATTTATCCTCTATAAATACTCCCTATAATTGTTCTTTAAAGGTAATGCTATTTTTATTACGCATAAATCTACCAAGTCTTAAACTCCCTTAAACAAGTTCTAACTTTGCCATCGGAGTGACTGCGATCGACTTCATCGTGACCTAGGTATCCGGAGCACATCGAGACCTCGACGTCGTCGACATTATGGAATCAAAGTTACCAAGCAAATCAGGAGTAAGCACTCGACTAAGGAGTGCATTAAGGGTCGAGGTCGCGACCATGCCCTCGACCCAGGATGAACAATCTAAAAGACCGAGTCCCTCGCCTGGAGACCTCGACGAGGGCAAGGGATGACAATGTAGACACCCATCCGACCAGTGAGCTACGAGAAAGAGATGTGAGAGATAAAGATGACCTCGGCCCAGTCCAAGAAGGCCCTCGCCAAAATCTGCCACATCAATTGGCGCCGTCTGTGGGGATCGATAATCCCCCTTCACAATCATCAGATCATGCGAGCGGTTCACGGAGAACCTCGGGACAACATCTTCAAAGAGAAACCGGCAAGTCAAAGGTTCCCTGTCAATCGCCATCGCCTGACGCATTAATCGTCACAAAGAATTCATGCCCCTCGAAGACGCAGGGATAATACCAATGATTCAGACAATTCAAAATCTCACAACTCACGCAAAGATAGGTCGAACTATCGGTCCGGTTATGATTTAACCCCTCTCGACAAGCATCTCCCGAAAGGTCCCTATTAGGAAACCGATCGAGGCGATGTGGAAACCGATCAGGAGTTATGAAAGGTCCTCCCAAGGAGTAAGTACTTGTGACACCAAGACAGTTTAGTCTTTACCCGCACTATGTTCCCCTTACTAGCGATGCCGCAAGGCACAGAGATAATGCTCAGCTGTAAAACAAGTGGATGAACTCAGATTACTACTTAAAGACATCACCCCGGTCGAGGAACGGTCAAGCACAACACCTTGCTACCATTTTCAAACCGATTAAGAAATGCTACGATGCCAAGAGGATTCCGAATGCCTAAATTCAAAACTTTCGGTGATATGGCATCCGAAAATCATCTCAAATATTTTGATTCCCAGCCTTTCCTTTTGGGCTAGCTATGATGGCGCGAGGGTATTACCAAGTAGCCTGTCGGACAAGCCATGGTTCCAATAAATTGTCATCCGATTCCATCGACAGTCGGGTAAGATATATATGGAATCTTTATGGAAAAAATTCGAGCTTCTATGTAGGCCGAGCAAGGATGAAAGAACCTCTATGGAAATACAACAAAGACCGCGAGATATCAAAAGTCGCCACCAGTTTAAAGAGGTGGCACTAACATCCCGATGGCCAACTAAAATGTTACAATGATCTCATGTAGAACAAAGGGCATTTATCAAAGCCTTTTTGTCTCCATCTCGTCAGTGCTTACACGCTGCCCCTTAAACCCGCTTCTTTATCCTCTATAGAGATAATCCTATTTTTATTACGCATAAATCTACCAAGTCTTAAACTCCCTTAACAAGTTCTAACTTTGTTGACGGAAATGATCATGGCTCGACTTCGATCGACTCCAGGTACCCGAACACATCGAGACCTCGACACTGTCGACATTATGGAATCAAAGTTACCAAGCAAACCAGGAGTAAGCACTCGACTAAGGAGTGCATTAGCAGGGGTCGAGGTCGCGACCATGCCCTCGACCCAGGATGAACAATCTAAAAGACTCCATCAGAAGTCCTCGGCCTCGAGACCTCGACGGTAAGTGCGGATGACAATGTAGACACCCATCCACCAAGAAGCCTACGAGAAATAGATGTGAGAGATAAAGATGACCTCGGCCCACTTAAGAAAGTTCTTGCCAAAATCTACCACATCGTTGTTATAGTTAATTTATAAGTAACCTACTTATAAATTTTATTGTCACTTATAAGTTAAAAAAAAGAAAAGGAAAACCAAACCACCTATTAATATTTCTAGATAGCTAAAAGTAGAAATAAGTTAATTTCAGCTATCACTACTTTGTAAAGATATGATTATGACTTTTGTGTTGTAATAATCCTCACCTTTTATGATTCCCAATTACTGGGGCGTAGTTATATATACTCCGTATATTGAAATATTGGAGGTTTAAGCTAATTAACTTTATTTACTTGATCTAATAATAAGTAGCACATATTCCCACGAATGTACCAAAATACTCCTCCATGAAAGAGCACATTGGAAAGTTACCATACTTCATGAAAACTTTATCAAGCAAATGAGGACTATTAGTTCTAGCTAGGAACATGTGTGATGCTCAACTCTGAGAGCTTTTGTATTTATCTGTTAAAATATGATATGAAACCGTTCGATGCCATACTATTATTATATTCAAGTGTGGTCCATTCTTGCTCACTTTTTTTTTTCTTTCGAAAAGTCTTGTAATGTGTGAAAATTTCCAAAGACATGTCATTTAGACAAAGATGTTTCAATAATTTTCATGTTGAATAGAAAGAATTGACAGGATGAAAATAAACTGATTGATACTGTATTAATATTTTCCCTCGAGAGTATTCATTCTTCTACGACTAATGTAGGTTTTATCCATTAAGAAGGTGTTGTTACTTTCATACGTGATTAATTGTTTGTTCTTTGATCGAATATTGGTTGTTTATTCCCACCACTAGCTGATGACGGGCCGAAATACGAGGCTAACTAATGTGACTAACTGTTATTATATCATCAAAATATTTAAGATCAGACAACATTAGTTTTGAAATAATTGTTACATTATTCATGAAATTTAAATTTCTATAAAAATATTATTTTATAATTTTAGAGAATTATTAATTTAGCACCTTATTCCCGAGTTAGGACCGACCAAAAATATTATCTTATAGAGTTTATTAAATAATTGAGTTTCTACTGTAGTTAATAATTGAAAACAAAAAATTGAAAAAGGAACCGGAAAAAAGCATGAATTAGTAATTTAGCACCGTATCCCCGATTCGGGACAGGCCAAAAAATATTATATTAGAGAGTTTATGAGATAATCGAGTATTAATTTATTGAGTTTCTACTGTATTTGATAATTGAAAAAAAATTGAAAAAAGAACGAAAAAAAGAACAGTCGCATATAACCGTGAGTAAAAAAAAATGAAAAATGAACAAAAAAAACACGAATTATTAATTTAGCACCATATCCTCAAGTTGGGACCCGCCAAAAATATTATCTTAGAGAGTTTATTAAATAATGGAGTATTAATTTATGTAGTTTTTACTGTAGTTGATAATTGCAGCAAAAAAAATAAAATGAAAATGGAATTAAAAAAAGTACGAATTATTAATTTAGCACCTTATCCCGAGTCGGACCGGCCAAAAATATTATGTCAGAGAGTTTATATTAAATAATCCAGTTTCTATTGGAGTTAATAATTGCAAAAGAAAAAAATTGAAAAAGGAACGAAAAAAATACAACAGTCACATATGACCGTGCGTAAAAAAATAAAAAAGGAACGGAAAAAAAACATGAATTATTAATTTAGCATCCTATCCTCGAGTCGGGACCGATCAAAAATATTATCTTAAAGAGTTTATTAAATAATCGAGTATTAATTTATCGAGTTCAAACAAAAAAAAAGAAAAAAAAACCTCCGCACAAAAAAAAGAAGCAAAACCCAAGCGCATATGACAGCACGTTGGGTGCACTACATTGCACTCTTTATCATAGACCACCATATCCTCAAGTCGGGACCATCCAAAAATATTATCTTAGAGAGTTTATTAAATAATCGAGTATTAATTTATCTAGTTTTTACTGTAGTTGATAATTGCACCCAAAAAAATATATGAAAATGGAATGAAAAAAAGTACGAATTATTAACTTAGCACCTTATCCCAGAGTCGGAACCGGCCAAAAATATTATCTTAGAGAGTTTAATAAATAATCGAGTTTCTATTGTAGTTGATAATTGCAAAAAAAAATTGAAAAAGAAACGAAAAAATAGAACAGTCGCATATGACCGTGGGTAAAAAAAATGAAAAAAGAAAGAAAAACATACGAATTATTAATTTAGCATCCTATCCTCAAGTCGGGACCGATAAAAAATATTATCTTGGAAAGTTTATTAAATAATCGAGTATTAGTTTATCGAGTTCAAACCAAAAAAAAAAAGCAAAACAAAAAAACTCCGTGCAAAAAAATAAAGTAAAACCCAAGCGCATATGACCGCGAGTTGGGTGCACTACATTGCACTCTTTATTATATACCATAGATTTTGTTAAAAGGGTTAATGGCACGTTCGATCATACATGTTTCACAACGTTCATCATTCGATCACACATGTTTCAAAATGACCTATTCGATCACACATGTTTCAAAAAGTATCCTACTTGATCATTCGGTCAAAATGTAAGTTATGTTTGACTTTTGGGGAAAAATTGGTCAACACTCATTTTTGAGATATTTTTTCAATTCTATTAAAATTTTGGGTCAAATATTTGGATGAGATTATTAATTTCAATAAAATATTTGTTTGCATTAATATTCGACGTAATAAATATTTTGCCCGAAATTTATTAAAATTGAAAAACAATCTCACAACGAAAGTTAGACGCTTTTATCCCTATCAATTGTCTCCAAAAAGCCAAACTTAACGCCCATTTCGATTTAATTGCTGATATACTTTCAAAACATGCTAAGAATCAAACGGCTATTTTCAAACACGCGATCAAATGAGCAATATCAGAAATATATACGATCAACGCTCCATTTAACCCCTTGTTAAAATTATGCTTAGTTGACGACCATAGAAAGATGGGCATCCTTATTTGTAAAATTAGATCTGTTATTAGAGTGTTTGATATGCGTATATATCTTGATCTATATGAAGAAGATCCATAACATAAATGCCAAATGATGAGGTTCAAAATTAGTAATCTTGATAGGACAAGGTCACTTATGAGTTGTGACCCCACTGATGGCTGGATTGTGAATCTAATCGATTAGTGAACAACTTAGGTCTCAAACGCAATAATTTAACATCTTAAGATGTTATTAATCAGGACAATTACAATTTCATGACCTTAAATTTGAAGATTAAACATGCTACTCTCTCAATGTGTGGTGGGATTTGTTGACCTAAAAACCCCTCAGTCCAGGGAAGCTGTTTGGTAAAGAGTACAACCGAAGATCCCCCAAACATTAATGAACCTTCTACTCTAGAACTAATCAGACAATTATACAAATAATATATGGGACGTATATATTTTCACGCATCAATGTATCATATATATTTATTATGTTAAAACGATAACTATAAAAAATAATTTTTTTTTGCTAAATCGACAACTATAAAAATTGGAGGGAGTAATTGCCTAGCTGACCCAATAATTCTTCATCTTGGGCCTATTTTAATTACGTCCAACTCTAATTGGGTTTAGTCCAGATCCTGATGTTGAGCTCAGGCCCATATTAAATCCTTTTTAAAGAAAAAATTGGGAATATAGCACAAGATTGACCCAATTTTTAACTTATAACATCCTCTCTAATTTATTTGCATAAATAGCACTTCCCATATCAAAAAATTAAACTACCCCTCCACCATTATATCCCACTTTGCCTCCCACCCCCTTCCCCTTTCATTTTCTTTTCTTATTCATAACCTCTTCAATTCTTTAACTTTCAGGTTTCTCATCATCTTCTAAAAATAAAAATTGTCTTGCATTTCGACAAACACATAGAATCAATTTTGGTGAGTAATCTGCCTTTTCATTTTTTTGAAATCGATTTTTGCTCCTGTGATTTCAGACACCCATTTTCAAGCGATTTTTTGTCGTGGCTTCTTGGTCGTACTGTATTTTATGGTCTCCTTTCAAAAACTGAAAAATCATGTACAAAATCAATAACCCAAAAATCGTGATTCAAAAAATGAAAAAGACCATAAAGATCAATTACTACCAAAATTCCATTCTATGTGCTTATCAAGCTCCAATGTTCAATCTTTTTACTTTTAGAAGATTTATCGAAATAAATAATATTTGGCTTTACTAATTATGTCTATCGGGGACAATTGTTATAACAATTCATTTACTTCAGTTAGTTGAACGCGATTACATAAACTAATCGCTCAACCATAAGAGAATTGTGAATTACTAGCCTGCCCTCGCATACCATGCCGTGACACAGATCTCATGAGATAAACGTGCTATAATAATATTAATAGTTTATTATATTATTATACCTGGCCGCTATTATCTAAGCCTGTATGTCACACACATACATATCGATTGGAATAGATTTCACGTATTTAAATAAAATGCACTTGTTAAATTGGGAAGTTGGATAAGTAATCAACGGTATTCCATCGATAATTACATTACACGAGTAATGTAAATAAATTGATAAGATCAATTAATTGACTCATAGATCAATTAATTTGTTAATCGAACTTGTTTAATTAAACTTCGAGCAAGCATTAATTAACGAAGTCGGTCGAGCTTATTTATTTGCTTGCTTCTCCAATTAAATATTAATGAGTTATTTATTTAATTGGCCTTATAAGACTAATTAAATAAACGGATTTTTTCTTAACGAGCTTGGCTCGTTAGTTAACGGGGTTATGCCTCTATGTAAGCTCTGCAAAATACAAGGCTTTACATGAAAAGTTTCAAAGAATCCAAAACCCTAGCCTCATTAGTAGAAATTTCGGCTCCCCCTCTTCCAAAATGAGGAGGCCGAATTTGCTCAAGAAATAAAACAAGTTGTGTTTTTCTTTATTTTAATTCATCCGATCTCAATCTAGCTTCTAGCTAGAACTCAAGTCATGATTGAACTCTCCCGCTGACTAACTGTAGGCAAAACCAATCAAGCTGCGATATCAATTCGTAGCTTATGCTTTCATGAAAGATTGTTTAACATATTTCTCAATGACCATAAGTTCTCGATTTAATATATATGAATATATATTTTGGTAGTTCTGATTTTATAATTTAAATTTATTTCCGCATGCTTTGTTTCAAGCTTTAAACAAATTAGAAGGAAGAAAATACCAGGTGAAATTTTGAGAAGTTAGAGAATTTGAGACGTTTTGTAAGAGAGAAAATGAAAAAATGGGAATGAAAATGAGGGGGAAAGGGAATTGAGCAGTAAAGTGGGATATATTGGTGGAAGGATATTTTAGTCTTTTAATATGAGAAGTGTGCTATTTATGCAAATAAATTAAGGAGGGTGCTATAAGTTAAAAATTGTTCTACCTTGTGTTATTTTCCCAATTTTCTCCCTTTTAAATATCTAATACTACGTAAATGTCAGGCCTAAATGGGTCATGTCCTGATGTCCCAAATTGTGAGTCACGACTCAAGAGAAGAATCTAGAGGCCTAGAAGAATATATTGTCCAAATGAGCCTTTTAAATCGTACGGGTCGAGTCTTACATTTTATGGAAATTCTTCTAATGTTATGATATGTATTTTATTTTTAATTTGAATACATTTATAGAAATAAACAATATGTGTTTCATGATCTTGAAAATAAAACATATGTTAAGAGATTAAAATGACACTGAAAATGTAACATGTGATTTAATGATATTAATGGTTCGTTTGGATTTCGGTGAATCTAGGTGAATGAATATAATTTTAAGTTCATCTTGTTTGGGATCTAATTTTTATATTTATCCAGATTAATCGAGCTCAAATTATTCAATTCGATTGAGCTTGTATCCTAAAGTTGATGTGTAATCGAGATGAATGATTTTTTTAGGTGTATTTCTCCTTAGATAAAACATTACCAAAACACTAAATTCAACTCAATTAATCTCCCATTTTTATGTTTTATCATTACCTCAATTTACCCAATCCAAAGATACCATAAAACCAAGCCTAGTGTACGGTATAAGTTGGGGATAAAAACTTAATCAGGCTAAAGGCCTGATATCGTTCGACTCAATAATTGGATTGACATGGTTCGATCGTATATAAAACCTAATTTGAAGCTTGACTCCATTTCTCGTGGATACACTCGACTTGGATAAATACTAGAGAAGTAAGCTTTCATGTAAATACGAGAAGTGTTGCTGTAGATAAACTCTGAAAATTTAAAGTTTGGTGTTGAGAAGGGCAATTAATTTTGTTTTTGCTGCTATTAGATAGTGGGAGTTCAAATTCATAGCAATGTAAGCAGAGAAGTGTTGCATATGGTTATAGTGATTTATTTAACACATCACAAATTATGACACAACTTTTTGGCCTTACACATTATATATTAGGTAGATTAATAATGTAACAATATATTGAACATTTAATGTGTACAAAAGCAAGATTCACAAACGCGAAATTGATAAACTTAAATTTCACAAACGCTGAAATATCAATCGTGAAATTCTATCAAGAATAGAAAGATTAATATTATTGCAGAATTTTGTAAGATAGTCATTCTCCATCGCTACATAATAACACACCAAAAATTTCAAAGAAAAGAATGATATATATCATTTAAGATTAAGCATTGTACCCATTCGATATCCTGGCTTTTATAACACGTTATCAAGACGATCGCCTCTATAAGAATCGCTTACTATTGTGATATTATATATCTTATCACTTTTGATATTTATTTATTATATGTTTACCCTCGCTATAGATAACCGGCAATATGTCAAAAAGATTCTATAACAGAAATGACATTATTATTTTATGTTTCTTACCCCCGTTATAACCTGGGCTATACGTCGCGATTCTATAACCGTAGAGCCTAATATGACATAACCGCTATACGTCAAAGATTCTATAATTGGGGAAGTATTATTATTTTATGTTTTACCCTCAAGTATAGATAACCTGCCATATACGCCGCGATTCTATAATTGAAATTATTAAAGAGCACCGACTATACGTCAAGATTCTATACCGTAGCTGCTTCATTATTTATTATCATGTTATTTGCTAACAAGTATAAAACCTGCATCTCCGCCTAGTGATCTATAATAAGCTGCTATTATTACTAAAACCTGCGATCCCGCTGCCGCTCACAGAATAAAGCATTGGCAGTTTTTGGTAGCTAAATTTCCATATCTCCGCTTATTTACTTATAACTTAATGGCGATAAAACACCTCACTTATATTATTATCTAACTATCGCTATTACCTTATTTTATTTATTATCGATATTTAATTATTTGCTTATAATCATATGTAGCTGTACATTATCATATGCTCATTTATCGACGATCACAGACATGCTAAGATTCTAACGACTACATCATCATATTTTAACACACTTAAAAAATATTTTTCCTTCCCATTTTCTAAATCTGTAATGAATAGTGTACCTCATTATTTTTTCCTGCATCCTCAAACGGTCAGAACTGTAATAAAAACCAAGAATAATAATCCGACATCAAATTTTCACCTCCTATAAATACTTCATTCCCTTCCACATTTCTAAACATCTTTCTCAAAGATTTTATAAACGTATTCAAATAAATTAGCAGCAACATTTTCTAGTGTTTGTCACTATAACGGCACTCCTCTTTCTGCTAAATTCGCTTTTATTAAAAGCTTGGAAGAGACAAAAGTGTGAACGACAAAGATTTTTGGTAATTAGTATTTTACCATTTCTAATCTTAGCTCGGATTGTTTATTTTGTTTTGATAGAGATTTCCAATAAGAAATGAATACTGTATTTGTAATCGGTCAAAGATTTCACCCATGATTGAATCTTAAGCAGAATGTAATATCAATAAAATGTCATTTTCAGATTGACAAGGTTGGTTTGTGATTTGGGATACAACGTCCAACTATAAAGTTCAACTTCAGCTTCCTAAACCTCAAAGTGAGACAACTACACGCCTCGGGCAAAACAAAGCTTTATAAGATATCCTGCATGTAAGTGACTTGAAAAAATCTCTACATACCTAATAAACACGAAAACGACGAAAAGGTAGTTAAAAAGTTATAAGGCTAACTTTCATACGAAAAAACGTAAAGCCATAAGACTAACGATTGATCATCCGCCTACAATTAGAATATCCGAATGTGTAGGATCCTAAGTTCTTGCTGGAAATAACTCAAAGAAAGATTTCGATACCCAAGTGAGTTCTTTTTGCCCGGGCAGCAATCACGAACGGAACAAACCGGAGCAAGACTTTAAAAAGTTGTTATTGATTACAACTCGCCTTATTTAAAATTGTACTAAATTAGAATATCAGGGTAAAATTGTAAATCGGAAAGGGGAAAAATTAGAAAAACATTTTCAACGCTTCATGCATCACAAATATCGCTGCAAGAAAATATGTGAATTTATGTAATATAAAAAAATATTCGTAATCGTGCATGCCCCTTTCACTAAAAGAATAAATGTAAGTCTTGCTAAAAACTATCGCTTACGCCCATCGACAACAATGGCATTTCCAGAAGTAAATGCAACCCATCACTTTTAAGGGTCGCGTGGTTAGCCACGATTCGCAGGTCGCAGGCCGTGGTCAAGGTCGCGGTAATTTTCGCGGGTCGAGGTCGACGTGTTTCGCAATTATAAAGTAGACCTTACCGTAAATTACCCAAATCGACAAGAAAACAGAAAAATCCAAGAAGGTTCATTGAAAAATAATGACAATTGTGTTACGTATTCTAGAAAGAAAGTGTCATCGGGTTCAGTATGCCAGAGAACACCTCAGAAAGATATATAAAAGATCTCGTAAGAAAAAGCGAACGAAAAAGAAAAAGGAAGTCAACTTTACCTAACACGAACCCTACACGTACTTGTATATCTCTCGAGGCCGCCAGACGTAGTGACGGAACAAACGAAATGAACTTAGATTAAAGAAAATTTGATACTTATTTAACTACTTTATGTTTGAATAACGCGCTGATGAATAATCTCTTTGTCTGTGATTATGTGTGACTTTAGTATGTAATGCTTCTTGATTTATATCTATGAAATAATAATGTCGATTATATGTCAGTGGGTTGATTTACTCTCTCTTAAGTCTTATATCATTACATGTCAAAGTTAAGGCTTACTACTTAAACCTCGTTGGAGACATTTTGATCCTGCATGTACCGTGGAACAACTCCACACAATCCTCAAAAAGAAGATTATTATTTCATCGACATCAACTCTACCAAAAGCAAAGAATTAATACAATTTCAGTCCTCGCACTGGACAAGCGATCGTGCAATGCCATGTCTATATTACCAAATGGAACAAAAATTTGTCACACGACGCCAGATTCTCCAAAGTCAAAAAAGAACTTATGTTTTTAAATGACATATATCGTCAAGTGGTATGATATCAACAATAATCAAGGTAATATGAAATACATCTCAGATATCGTTTAGTGTTGGGGAAAGAAGAAAAATATTGTGAGAAACTACCAAAATACTTCCTCGATTACATTACAATTTATATTCTTGAAAATTGAATGTAACTTAGTAATAAAAAAGAGATCCCAAAACCGTATTCTCGCGGGCATGATCGCTGCGCCATCCCTCGCTCCACAACGATGAGAAAAAATAATTGAAAGTACGGTCATTCAGCTAAAGATTAATAAATGTAATGGCTGCTCTCGTTTCTCTGGTGAAAATTAATAATAACTGCAGACGCACCATGCAAACTTCACACGAAAACCACCGTATTTCGAAAAGCATCTGCGATATACGTGGACCTATCCATCCACCATCCTGACTTTCAGATTTATATTAATCACGCATCTACAGATGGTCACATATTTGTTTATTGTCAAGTCGAGATACGGCATTTGGCAAGATTTCTTGCTCAAATAATCAAATTAAGAGCACAATTTCGACATTATAATACTATAAAAGAAGTTAGACTCGATAACGCCGGGTGAATTTACATCCAATCATTTAATACCCGCTGCCATCAATCGAATTACCGTTGAACATCCTTCTGCTCCTCACGTGTATACACAAACGGTTAGCCGAATCATTAATTAAACGCCTTCGTGATAGTTTCTGCTGTACTATCGATAATGCAGAACAAAAATTGGCCAGCTACTTATATTGTGGTCATGCAATTTTACACGCCGTGATCATTAATAATGCTTAAGACCAAGTGCTAATCATAAACCATACCCATATCAACTTGCAATCGTCAAGAATCAGACATTTCCCATCTAAAGATTTTGGGTCACAGCCTTTACGCACTAACAAATTCCACCACAAAGCAATTTAAAAAAGATGACCAAAATGAGGTCAAGCATATACGTAGGTACGAGTCACTCCTCATTATTAGATATCTCAACCTTTAACAGTGATGTTTTTCAGTAAAGCTCGCGATCGGGTTACATACTTCGACGCAGTACGCTTTTCCTCCTCTGTGATTTGCAGAAAAAGAACAATTTAAAAGGACATAACGTGGTACGCCGCCATCTTAATTTTATCAAGACCGTGATAATAAATCACGGAAGAAATGTAAAAGAAAATCGCACTTATGCGCTTAAAATCAATTGCCGATTCATTTATCGATATTTAAAAGAAGGACAAAGTCACACGTACTATATTAATAATACCTCCTTATCATATTGAAATTGAAGCAAAATGACGTGAGTAAAGAGCATCAAGCACGCCTCAAGGCCGGCCTCGCGGTTCTAAGGGATAAAAGACCCTAAAAAAAGAAAAAGCATGTAAGTATCGATATTTAACGAAAAGCGATCTTGATAAAGACACTAAATGATGTAACGAGTAAGCCCGTGATAGAAAAGTGCTCTCTAGTTAAGCACAAGCATTTACTTAAAATGAGATTATTGATAAATTAAACTCCGAAAATAAGAACGATCTCTAGATTTCTAATCAATTATGTTAATACGTGAAATCTTTGGAAATCTGAAATAAGCATATCGATGAAATATTTCAAAATTCTCCATCAGATAAATTTAAATTACGAATTTAAAACGACGATCCCGAACCCAGATTCGTCAATGTCATGTCGACTGACAATAAAATGGAGCATTTAATAGATACCGAATCAAAATTCTTAAAATCTAAAAAGTATTTGGGCTCTATTACGACTATTCCCTCGGCTGCATTTAAACCTGCTTCTGCTATAAAAGTGTAAGATTAGGTAGAAAACGAAATGAGAAAACGCAGATTGTAAAGATACAAGGCTCTGCCTGCCGCACAAGGTTTTTCCTCAAAAGACCCAGAATTGATTACGGTGTAACTTATTCTCCTCAAGTATGTGACTCCATTTTCAAGTATTATTTAACAGGCTCGCTGTCTAATACCCTCGATACGCATCTTATGGATGTCGTTAATTATTTATACGATCACTGGAGCAAAGGATATACACATGAAAATTCCGGAAGGATTTAAAAATGATCAAAACATCTAAAACCTGTGAAATGTATGCAATTAGGTCGCAAAAAAGATCACTTTACGTGGTTAAACAATCCTATCTAACGCCAGATAATGTATCAAAGCTCGAATATTTAATTAAACAGACTACGCTAATAATCCTATTTTGTCCTTCTGTCTTTATAAAGAAAAATAATATCTCGGTTTTGTAATCATTAATGTCTATGCTGATTTATCTAAATATTATCGAAATTAATAAAGAAATCAAAGAAGAAATTAATTACTTAAAGAAAAGACTAAATGAAAGATTCGGCATCAAGTTCTCGGCCTTTGGTTTACAACTGAAAGTACTAAAATGGTATTTTCGTACACCAATCAAATTACACGTAAAGGGTATTAAAAAAGGTTTAATACTGACAAGTGCAAACCTTAAGACTACGACGGGTGTAACACTTAATATCGGGGTGATCCTTCAAATTCTAAGGAAGAAAACGAAGAAGATCTCTTGCATCAAGACCATACTCAAGCAATTCTGAGCCTTAACGTATTCGCTAATCGCATAAAGCATTCGATATATAGCTTTGGCACAATTTACTGGAAGAAGCATTTGGGCTTTGCCCTACAAAGAGATATTATCGAAAGTGGGATAAACATATATTTTCCGATATCTTCGAGGTAACGCCTCATCTTGGGTTTGTTTTATCTCTAACAATACAAAACCAGCTATTGTTACGCAGATGCAAAGTTATTTGTCGATCCACATAACGCTAAATCACAGACGACGTATTTTTACATACGACACCGCAATATCCCTTGAGATCCCAAAAGCGACCTCAGAATAACTTCTTCAAATCACGTCAGTTAATAAATTTCCTCTCACGGCTAAAAGAAAAAGAAATGGGCATTACAAGACGTTGACACAACATATCCAGCGAGCATCCGGTTTACCATTTGATGTTAACCAAACAATTACAGATGTAAATATTAACGCCATTTTATGTTACTTCCGGGATGAAAGAAGCGATATATCAAGTCGACAGACCAAACACATCCCCTAAGCTTTTTCATTCACTCGCTAACTTGAAAGAATGCTTATGCAGATATCCAATATATCCGCCTTTACGCGATAACGTAGCCAGACCCTTCACAGCGCCTTCCCGACATCGTCAAGACATCTAAAGTATCAACGCTGGCCAATACTTTCGGTGATCTTCAATAACTACATACGCTTCATCGAAAGTAACATACTATCGTATTCTCTTTTCCCATGGCTTTTTGTCCCACCTTACCATACGCTTAACGCAACACGCTGCTCCCACGTAATCGTATTACCTCGATATTTCCGAAAGTAGTCATTTCAGAAACGCGAGTCAATAAACTTCAAATTTTTACAAACGTCAAATATCAATATAAACGAATAAGTAATGTAAGATTTCGATCAAAGATGTTTAATTTTGCAAAGATGTAAATACCTCCAACACATAATAAACACACCAAAAAATTTCAAAAGAAACATATATGGTCATTTCTCCGGAAGATTTCAAGGCTACTGAATTATTCGAGCATTCTGCTTTATAACAAGACTTCACAAATATTAACATACTTTAAAAAGTTGAATTTATTAACGAAAATACTCAAATTAAATGGAAATTGAGGGGAACCCATGAAGTTTTCGAAAATGCGATTAGCCTCAATTATACATAAAAACACAAACACTAAAATTCGATTTTACTCGATAATTATCGAACCAAGTTAAACAATTCCATTCCACTAGTTCAAAGTCAAGTCAAACACACTAAATCAGCCAAAGATGCAGAAGAGAGAAGCGAGCAAACAAGGCGGAGGCAGCGCCACCCCAGGTGCCAAGAGAGGCCGTCCTTCCGGCGGCGGCGCCACCACCAATGCCACAGCTTCCTCCGCCCCCGCCCCCGCAGCTGGTGGTGGTGGTGGTGGTGCTAATTCAGTCGCACCATCTACTCTCCTCGGCCCCTCTCTCCAAGTACACTCTACTTTTGCTGGTTAGTCAATTCTTGAAAAATATTTATTGTATACATTGTTTTTGTATACCATGATTGTATTTAGTTGTATTGGGACTTGGGTAGGGTGTATTATGCACTGTCTTTGTCCCAAAACGATTGTCCAGTTTCATTTTAAATGCTAACCTTTGTAGCATTTTATGAAACACATCATATGATTTTGTATACCATACATCATATGATTTTGTATACCATCTGTATTTTCTTGAATCAAATTTGTTGTACACATTGTTTTTCTACTTGTTTTTGTGTGCCATTAATGTATTTACTTCTAAAAAAGATTGTCCAGTTTACAAAGTTTGTAGCTTTAATTGAAACACATTGTTTTTCTACTTGTTTTTGTATACCATGATTGTATTTACTTGTTTTGAGACTAGGGTAGGTTATAATATGCACTATCTTTGTACCAAAATGATTGTCAAGTTTCATTTTGAATGATAAAAATTAATAAAGTTTGTAGCTTTAATTGAAACACATTGTTTTTTAACTTGTTTTTGTATACCATGTTTGTATTAGTTTATTGAGACTTGGGTAGAGTGTGATATGCACTATGTTTTTCCCAAAATGATTGTACGGTTTCATTATAATGGTGATTATTAACAAAGTTTGTAGCTTTAATTGAAACACATTGTTTTTCGACTTGTTTTTCTATACCATGATTGTATTGAGACTAGGGTAGGGTGTTTTGGAACAGGAAAAAATTGCAGCTTTATGTTGTAAATTGGGAGTTACCTCCATCGCGGGAAACTTTATGTACAACTGTACAAGAGGTTTTGGGGTTTAAGAAGTGTAGAAGAGATTAATATTCAACGATCTACTAGGTGTTTCATGAGTTGTCGTAAAAGTATACATTGTTGCTTGAAGGAAGGTACTTTAGTTGATGTTGTATGGCGAATTAATAATGATATGGATTTTTAAGTGGTAAAAAAGATTGACACTTGGAGAAAGTATATGTCATGATCACAGAAATTTTGCAAGATGCTAAAAATTCCGTTTTGCTGATGAATCCTTCGCTAATGTAGCCGTTGATTAAAGATTAATTTAACAAGCATCGAAGCTAGACCAAGTTTGGTCCTCCTTTGTTAAGGTTTCAGTTTCACTTTAATGATTGGTTTCTGTTTCAACTATTTTACTCTGAAATTTCTGGCTTTTTCGGAATATAATGCTTACTTTCACATATCATTGAAGTTTTAGTGGAATTCTCTGTTCCCAAATCTGAACTTGCATGTATCATGTTCTTCTGTTCTTAAAAGTTTTTGCAAGTTTATTCAAGGGAAAGTGGAGAAACATGAATGCCCGACTTATCTCATAGAAATTGTGGTTCTTTTTTTTTTACCTTTAGTAATTACTCCCTCCATATCACATTAATGTTCTGATTTTATTCTGGTTAAATTTGATTAATCAAAATGAGTTAAATATAGTTACTTACCCAATTTGACTTTATCTGCGCCGTTGATTTTTTGTAAGTGTGAACTAGATCATCTAAAAATTAATAAGTTCATCAAGATATATATATATATATATATATATATATATATAATGTTACCTCCCTGAGAGAAACTGGTGGCAAATAAGGCGATGCTGAGGGAGTAACACTTTATGTTCCCTTGTCATAATGTTCTTAGTAAGGACATTATCTATTCTCTTTCTCTTTTTCCTTCATTTTTTCCCTTTCTATTATATGTTAATTTGGTGAATGTAAATGCATCATTTATGAATACACTCTTCTATGTCTATGAATTCAAATGCATAACTTATGTTATTGTAATCTTCAATTATTTGAAATGTTTGTAGTGACCACTACGCTATATGCTATGTAGCTATAGCAATGAGGTCCCTTTACGCTAGATTATGCTATCTGCTATGTACAACTATGCATCTAATACATATTTTATATGCAACCTTCTTGTAGTTTATCATTACTGTCTTGGAAGATGATGATTGTTCACTCCTACATGGTGTCTAAAAGAGAGTGTGTCTAGAATTGCTCTTCCTTGGTCTGTTTTCCTATTAAATTGGGAATTGTGCTGCATGGTTCTCTGTTCACTTATGTTTCTTTTACTCCATGACGTTCTATTTTCAAGTCTTCCAAATTATATTTGAAGCTCTTCTTCAGTCTGTGACCTGGATTAAAAAAGTAAATGAATAGATCCTTTTGTTTAATTTAAGTAACGGATGATCGATGAATGTAACATTTAAGCTGATAAGCTGAGCGTCTAATCCGGGCAATTTATTAAAGTAAAGTCCACTTACCTAACTCATTTACATCTACTTGTCGTCAAAACCTATGAGCTTCCTTTTATTTCTTTCCATTTGGATCATTCTCAATCAACTTCTAAAATCTCCAAATCTCTCCTGTTATAGTAAACCTTGTCTCTATCCTGTCAAACATATACATTCACCCACATTGCTAAAGCTTAAGGATATTAGAGATGGTGAGAACTGAAAGACGTGAATCTGTGTCAGGTATATATTTTTCTGTTATGTGCCTGCACGTTTTTCGTCTTAATTTTACTTGTTAGCTTCTATATGGTCTAGGCAGCGGAAATGATGTGGCGTTAAGACCTAGAGGGATAGATACGAGATATTGGGGAAATTTTGTATATATTTAATTGAAGTCGTACATATCATTCAATTGACAAATCTGGTTAGTCAATAATACTGATAAACAATTAATGCTATTCTAATGGGTTCAATTTTGTATACTAAATAACTGTATTCCAAGATGAAGCTGTTGAAGGAAAATATATCTTTATAAAGGATTTCTGAACAGAATTGAACGTTTCGTATATTTTTTTAGCAATTTATTTATAAGGAACTGTTTATTTTGCAGTAACTGCATTTATGTTCTTCTCTTCTGGTGTTTTTACATTCTTGTTTGGATTTTTTTTTGCAGAGCAGAACCATAAAAGGATAATTTTGGCCCTCCAAAGTGGATTGAAGAGTGAATTGACATGGGCGTTGAACACTCTAACGCTGCTTTCTTTTAAAGAAAAAGATGAAATTCGTAAAGATGCAACTCCACTAGCTAAAATTCCTGGGTTGCTTGATGCCGTTCTTCAAATTGTATGTCTTTCACTTACACTCATTGTTATGCAAGATCCTATTTACTAGTGTTGTTTATTGTTAGTAAACTAAAAATTTGCAGATAGATGATTGGCGTGACATTGCTCTCCCAAGGGTTCTTGTGAAGACACCTAGGGCGAGATTACTTGGTGCCAATTCTTCAGTCACTGGATTTGGAAATGAGTATGATGCCTTGACCTCAAAGGACGCTGTCCAACCTGGGTAAGTCTGTATTTAACTCAACTTAGAATTTCGGTTCATGAGCGGTCAATATTTGCATAATGGAGCTCAAATTCGTCCATGATAATGTTTGGCAGCAATGGCTCGAGTTTATCTGGTAAAGAGGCTACTACTCAGAGAAATGGTTCCAATGTTTCTCCTTCTGGTTGGTGGTTTGAGGAAGATGGGCTCTTCAATATGGATGAGGAAGGGCGAGCTGAAAAGCAGCTTGCTGCTGTTGCTGCTTCAAATATTATCCGCAATTTCTCTTTCATGCCAGATAATGAAGTCATTATGGCCCAACATCGTCATTGCTTGGAGACGGTGTTTCAGTGCATAGAGGATCATGTTACTGGTGAGATATTGTTCTTTTTCCTTTGAGGGGCTCTTCATTGATTTTTTTTCCATACAGATATTTTTTTATTGTTTTCCTAGCATATTTTGTGATTGTATTATTTTTTGTTTAAGCTTTTCTCTGTATTAACAGAGGATGAGGAGCTTGTGACCAATACTCTTGAGACTATTGTAAATCTGGCCCATTTGGTAGATCTTCGAATTTTTAGTTCTTCGAAGCCTTCCTTCATCAAAATAACGTAAGAACGTATGTTGTTTCAATCCATTCTAGATGGTAATGAAAATCCATGTGTCTAACTTCATGAAATTTGTAACCAACCAGAGAAAAACTTGCAGTTCAGGCTATCATGGGGATTCTGGGATCCTCTATCAGAGCTTGGCATTGTGCAGCTGCAGAACTCATCGGCCGTTTGATAATAAATCCTGATAATGAACCATTCCTTCTTCCATTTGCTCCACAGGTCGACATTACATGGTGAATAATATATGTGCTTAAGCTTGTCCCATATTTTTGTTAACTTCATTAAATGTATTTACAGATCTACAGACGACTGGTTGACCTTATGAGCTTTCCGGCTACCGATGCTCAAGCAGCTGCAGTTGGTGCACTATATAACCTTGCAGAGATAAACATGGATTGCCGTTTGAAACTAGCTGGTGAAAAATGGTGAGCTTAACTTCTCTTATTTGATAAAGTATATCACAGTTGTGACCCCTAAGGCCCTTAGCAACTAACATATGGGTAACAGGTTTATGAAGACTGTTAAATTTGAATTATTCAGTTTTTTATTTATTTGGATTTAATTAGTTAGATACGAGGAGACTGCCTTCCACTACTAATGTTGCCTCTTGTTGGACTTTAGGGCAATTGATCGGCTATTGAAAGTAATTAGGACACCACATCCGATACCAGAAATTTGTCGGAAAGCAGCAATGATATTGGAAAATCTCGCCTCAGAGCCACAGAACAAGCCCCATCTTTTGGCATACGAGCACGCCTTTGTAGAAATACTTTTTTCAGAGAGCAAATACTCTGATTCATTTGCGAGGATATTGTTCGAGATAACATCTCGTTCAGGGAGCACTGCAGCTCCAGCTCGTGGCGTTTGGGGAATGTAAGAAAGACGTCCTTTGTCCTCTGTATAAGCGTTTCAGCTGCTAGTGTGTAGATATAAAGTAACCTCCAATATCAGGTAAAAACTTTTTTTGTAGTTCCCTCATGATGACTTCATGTAACTAAATTGCATTGGTAATGGTGATGTGTCTACTGTTGAATAACGTTAAAGACTGTTCAAAACATCGAATTGATCAAGTGACGAAAAACAGTCCATACTTCAAAGTCTTCGTTCGCTAGTAGAACTTTAAAAGCCCGTAAAATTTGCTATATTTCTTTGGCATCATGACCTCATAGTGATACTCTCTATGCTCTTATTGCTGCTATTAGCAACTCTTTCTTATCGTGCACGAGTCATGGAATGTTCAGGTTTCAACCACTTTTTGTACGTTGGAAAGAACTCCCTTTAGAAGAGCTGAATTACAGTATATTATGATATAGAATTCTAGTGTCATTTGGAAGCAATTCTATGATTCTGCATTTCTGCTGGACTTAGTTGACTATGCTATTTTTCATGGATATAAATTTGGTTACGTTTGAGATGTTTTAACCAGTGACGTCTAAATTTGAAATTTTATGGGAATACATCACAATAGCTCATTACACATTACCTACGTTTCTTATTTATTGTAAAATAACAGAGGAGTAAGGTTTCAATCTCGTTTCTTATCTTCTATGATTCTGCATTTTTGCTTGCACTTCAGCCTTAAATCAATTCGGAAACAATCTCGTTGTCAACAGAGGAGTAAGGTTTCATACTATTCGACCCTCTCCTCCCCCCTTTTCTCTTTATCCTGCTTAGGTAGAAGTCTCTTTATAGGCATTGTGACATGTCGATATTGATGTCGATGTTTATGAAATTGAAATTTAGAAATTCAAATGCTATCTTGCATGAAGGCTATGTAAAGTACTTCTAGAAGCAGAAAATTGAAACTTGTTCTGGTCCTGGTGGTTGAGAAGACTTGTGGTTCTGAGACAATGCTATGAACTGAGGGACACTTGCAAAGAAGATACTAGAGGATACATAAATGCATATTTGGTGATCAGACCTCAATTTATGTGAGTTTTTGTTACAATAAATAAAGGCCATACACTTTGCTGTTGAGCTACTTCAGAGTAGAGAGTCTCCGTGTCCGAGTTAGTGCACAAGGTGACCACATAATGGGGGTATATAGTCACTTAGATCATAATGTCATATTACCCCTATTTTATCATAATCACTAGATCATAAAGTCATCTTATTCCTGATTTATCATAACTATTAGATCATAAAGTCACTTAAATCTAATAATTATGATCTCCTTGTTCTTAAGTCCTAGATAATGTATATATATCAAACAAAATGGGATGATGTAATTATTATTGAAACAAATAAACAATATTATTGAGAGCATTAGAATATGTTTCGTACAATTATATGAGACTCAAATCGAAGACTTCTTATCAATTAAAATCCTATAAAAATTCATAGATGTATCAAAGTACAATACCAATAAACAATTGTTGACTGATTTTGAAAACATCCCAACTTGATACTTTGGTAAATTTTTGCTGTCAAATTGAACATTTCATATGTTTTGGTCACACAAGAAAATGACGCAGAAAATCTTACTACAAGTATTTGCTCCCATGTGCATATATAGCCTAGTACGTGATAAGGTGATTGCGATGAAGATATCCGACATTTAAGGATGGATTTAGGATTTTAACATGGAGTATTTATTTTATCATTTAAAAATATAAAATTTTACATGAGTATTTATTTTGAAGAGAATAGAAGAGAACAAAAGTAAAAAAAAATATTTGAGGTAAGTTTTGAACTAGAGATTTTCTATAAATAAGTCAAAGTCTTAATTATTTAAGTCATTCCTTTTAATGTACGGTATTCACGTGAATACCCTACTAACTATGAGGGTCGGTCCCTGTCGACATCGCGCGATTCGAATCTTTATCATATGGAGGCAATATTTTGGTGAAATTTTATAAGGGTTGCGCATCTGGTTTCGTGTCTCGTTGCATCTCTTTAAAAGATTGTTACTATTGTTACTATGACATATCTTTTGATTTACAATCCACCTAATTAAGATGCAGTAGAGGAAGAAATCAATTTCCTCCCCAAAGAAAATGACACAGGCCAAATATACGTTACAAATCAGCATGGATCAGTTTTTGAAGTCTAAACCAAAAGTTGTAATATATACTCAGTATCTTGTATGTTCAATTAACACTAAAACCACTTAGCAACCCATGTAAAGGCACATATCTTACTTTTTTCAACATAATTATGGATTATAGCAAGCTACTTGGAAAAAGCATTTGTCTAAGCAATACCCCTTTATGTATGAAATACCTCTTTATGCATTCCATTATCATGTTTCTTGTGTTTTAATTGATTATTTATGATGTGATTTAAGGTTTAATTTAATTATCAAATTTAAATAAAACGACAAATCTAATAAAAGAAATGCTGAAAAATAAATAATATATGATTTTATATATGCTCACTTCAATGTGAAAAAAATACGCTCTTTTGTTTCGCCGGCCAAAAATCTAATTAAAAACCAAAATCTAAGATCGCTATAATTACTCTCCAACAAGCTAAACACTCAATTGAGTAATATTTTATAACACAATATTCTCAATCACAAAGCCTCACAATATTATTTATGATGATTCAATAATATTATCTCAAGAATTATTTAGAATGATTATTTTTGTGATACCAAACTCATAGACAAGGCACCTCTATATATAGGAAAAGTTATAACCTAACTAGGAACCTTCTACGTCTCAAACGAGCTGAAAGCCGCCTCAAAAATATCACCTCGCGTCTCGACGTGGCCCTGGGATCGCCTCCAGCAACCGATTCAATGGCCGATTGCACATAGTAGCAACCGGTAATTGCGCCCAATCGGCCGCTTCCGACGCCCGCAGAGTTTAATTTAGGCCGACACCAGCCCGCACGAAAATCGCCTTCAAATTCAACAATCTCCCACTCGAAGATATTTTCAAAGCCACTATCTTCAAGCTCCATTCTCAGCCAGCCCCCTTCGTGATTATTCGTTTCGAAGGTTAACTGCTGAACATGTCTCGCTTTATCCTGCTTACTACCTTCGAACATATCCGTTGGATTCAATCTCTTGAAATCTCTCAAGCTTTAGAACCCATTCAATATTGAACGATGAAATGATACCTCAATCCTATACGCTGGCCTCCAAAAGATAAAACACAAGATTTTAGCAAGATAAATAGCACTGACTATCACAAGACAACGTATTTCGACCTACGCCAAGATTCACTCTATTCTAAAAGTTTTCAACCATATCATCTCCTTCATAGCCACCATGAACATACTCAAATTTTCACAACTAGACAACGCTACTATAGGTTGCAAGTTAGGTCTCCAACTTATCGCAATATCTCCAAACATGAACACATATCCACTAGTAGATTTTCTACTATCAACATCACCACCATTGTCAGCATCTAGATATCCTATCAACCCCAATTCAGATTTTCGGAAACACAAGTTCTTTCAAAGACTATCATTCGTATCCTAAAACCCACTCACGCCTTCCCAATATTCTCTTCCCTCTGGTTAGACATATATCTACTAACAAGTCCTACTACATGTGCAATAGCAAGTTCAGGTATCAATTATCGCATACATAAGGCTACCTACTGCAGAAGCATAAGACACCTTATCCATATACACTAATTCATCCTCAGTCTTATGTGATTGTTCTACAGATAATTGAAAATGAGCAGGTAACGGGATACTAACCGTTTTTGCATCCAACATGTTGAACTGCGTTTGATCACCTTCTTCAGGTATTCTTCTTTAGGTCAATCTCGTGAGAATCCCTTTATCTCTCAATATTTTCATCTTAAATTTGCTTCGCTTCACCCAGGTACTTCATCGCAAATTCCAATGAGAACTCTTTATTCAACATGTTAATCTTTTCCAAATCAGCTCCCACTATCAACATATCATTCACATAAAGAAGTAGAATAACATAATCTTTTTGAATCTCCTTATGTGACAACAGTGATCAGTCTCACAACTCACAAACTTCAACCTTTTCATAAAATTATCAAAGGTAATATTTCACTGCTTTGGAGCTTGCTTCAAGCCATACAAGCTCTTTCTGAAGTTTGCAGACTAAGTTCTCTTTCCCTTTAAACTCAAAGCCTTGAGGTTGCTTCATGAATATTTCTTCATTCTAATCACCATGTAAAAATGCACATCCATCTCACAAGATGCAGACATCTCTTGCTACTAATCCTAGAACAGCTTCCGATTGTCACTAGTTTGACTGGCTGTGAGAATATTTCGCATAGTCAATCCCTTCCTTCGTTGAAATCCCTTGACAACCAATCTAGCCTTGTACCATTTACTTCCATCATGTTCTTCCTTGATTTGATAGACCATTTATTCCCGCAATATTCTCTTATACTACCTCGTTAGTTTAACCAACTCCCACGTCATATTGGTCATTAATGACTCAATCTCCTCTTTCATTGCTAACTCCCACATAATTGAATCACCACATTGTACTGCTTTATCATAACTCACAAAGCTCGTTGGGCACACAAAAGTTAGCAGAGGGAGAATACTTCCTGAAGTTAAGTCTACTCGCCTTCGTGATCTTCTGGACCTAGTGTTTCTACCTCTTGATTAGCACGTAAGTGTTTTCCTCAACCCCGCTTGTCTCCTCTTCACGAAGCACTGCCTCCTCCAGGTGGCATGTCACAAAGGATCTTCGTGTTTACTTTCTCCGGAGCAAAGTACGACATAAGATATGCCATTTGGAAGAAACCGAGTCATGCGCTTTGTCACGCGCGTTTGACTTCCTCGGTATTTCAGCTGTGACTTCTTCTTCCACTTCTTTCTCCTCCAACACCTTTTGTCTATCTTTATATAAAACATCTTCATTAAAGATAGCATCCTTACTACGTATGATCTTCCGATTCTTCAAAATCATAGAGTCGATATCCCATCTCAAGACGCCATAACAAATAAAATAGAAAAATGCTAGATTTTTCATCAAGCTTACTTATAACATTTCAGATTCACATGAACATACGCCAAACAACCAAATGCTGTCATGAAAGATAAATTTACCTCTTTGACTCCATACTTCTTCAGAATTTTGAAATCCGTAGGAACTGGGACATCTGGCAATCAGTTAAGGTCAGTGATGCATCGTGACGCCTCAACGCTTGGAGGTGCTTTAATGTAACTCATACTCGAGCACATTCATTTAGTGCTCAGTTTCATCCTCTTTTAACTACTCCGCTTTGTTGCAGCCCCGAATAGTCTTTGCATTCCTCGATCCATTCTCAAAGACAAGATTGTTTGAAACTACTATCAAGATACTCACCCCCATTGTCGGATCGATCTCAAACACTTCTTTCAAATTAGCCTAGTTCTCAACCATAGCTTTCCAGCCTAAAGACTCCATAAACTTCATATTTGTGTTTCATGAAATAAATCCAAACCTTCCTAGTTGCATCATCTATAAAGGTTATATAATATAATGAACCTCCCATTTAACCAACCAAAGGTAGTCCCCAAACATCTCACAATCCAACTCTAGCCTCGACTTACGCCTAACTCCACTTTGAACAAAAACTGATTTTCTTTCCGCTACCCGTAACACGATTTCAACCGCAGGTATCAAATTATTTTAAAACAAGTAATTTCATACCTTTCTAAACCATGACTCAAACGACATGCCACAACCTCGTCTTCTCAGAACCTTCAACAACAGCTATCATCCTCTGAGAACCTCCAGTAGTACAAGTGCACCCATCTTCCGATCTCGAGCTATACCACAACACGGCCACTTTCCAGTTGCTATCACCGAACGTTGTTCGATAGCCATCTCCATCCAACTGACTAATAGAAATCAAGCTCTTCACTAGCTTTGGTACATGTCTCACTTTTGTCAATTTCCAAGTAGAACCATTTGACAGCTTCAAGTTTACATCTCCCATACCCACAATATTCAATGTTTCACTATCAATAAGATGAGCAGTCCCATAATCTCCGACTATATAATTCATCATTATATCCTGATTAGGTATAGTATGAAACGATGCACCAGAATCGAGGATTCAAGAACTAATAGAACAATCTGCTGACAAGAGCAAAGCATCTGCATAGTCATCAACAATATTGACGTCACTTATGTTGTTGTCACTACCCGTAAGTCTCAGAGTATCATGTGACCTGTCTTGCCACAACCCCAGCACTCCAGAGTACGTCCTCCAAATTTCGACTTACTTCTACCTCTCGACTTTGACCTCCATTTATTCTTGCTATTACCTCTCGGCCCCGCTTCCACCTCTCTACATTCAACCCAACCTTCTTCTCCTATATCGGCCGAGACGTATTTCTTCGTACAAACAACGCCTTTTGCACTACCTTAACCTCCATCTTATCATTACCTACCGAAGTTACTAACCGCAATTCCTTATTAGCCCCAACTATTTGGCACGTATGCCAATAATATCGCTGCTTGTAACCCAATCATCAAATTTACTCAAACAAAGAGATAATTGGATTTATCAAACTCATGGAAGTCATTAAGTGCCTAAATATGGAGAGTATTCTCCGACATTCTCAATTGAAATAATTGGTTTATTAATCGCATTTCTTATTGTCAAGTGCATTTGCTTCTCATACAGATTGGCTAACGCCTCTTATCGTGCCATTTGTCGTAGTCTCCTTTGTAACATTTGCAACCACGTTTTTAGACAAGCATGATTTGATCACACCCAAGACTTGTCTGTCTAACTCCTTCCATTCTTCATCATCCATCTTCTTCGCTCTTCACCTAACCATTGCTCCGCCTTCTTCCCGCATGCGTAATCCTCCTTACACATCTTCCAATGCGAAATCTATCCCCCGCCAAATTTCTACAACATGTGTTATCACTGCTTCTTCTATTATCAGATCTCGGATTTCAATCAAGAACCTAGCTCTAATACCAATTGAGGTCATTTATGGCCTAATTTAATTACCAAATCTTGCCAAACAATGACAACGACATGTGCGAACACATGATTTTTATATGTGTTACCCTCAACGTGAAAGGTACGTCTGATGTCGTAAAAATCCACTAAAAACCAACCGAAGATCGCTACAATCACTCAATGTTTAAACACTCAATTGAGTAATACTTTATAGCACAATATTCTCAATCATTAAAACCTCACAATATTATCGGGATGACGATTCAATAGCCATTCTCTCAAGAATTGTTTGTGACGATTATTTTATGATACAAAACTCATGTATGCACCTCTCTATATACTTTTAAAGCTTTATAACCTAACTAAACCTTCTAATGCCTCAAACAAGCCGAAACCGCCCAAAAATATCACCTCAAGTGTTTCATCGGCCCCCTGGATCGGGTCCCTCCATCAACCGATCCAGGGGTTGATTGCAATACAGTAGCAACCGAAAATTGCTGTCTAATCGGTCAAGCCTGACCGCTCCATAGAGTTTTATACAGGGCCGACATTTCACCGCACGAAAATCGCCTTCCAAACTCAACAATTTACCATGTGTATGAACTGCCTAATACCCATCCGAAAGAACTAGCTTCACCCTGCTCATACACATAAACGTTACTTCTAGTTTAGGTGTATCACCAGATTGAAAGGTTTACCTTGGCAAAAACTCGAAGTCAACTAGTAATGAACTACTACTCAAATTACGCTTTTGTTGCTTGCTCATATTCTGGTAAGAAAAACTGGCTTGATTGGGTCAACAACTGGAGTAGTACTCATATTGCCAATTTTTGGGTAGGCCAACTCTTCATGTTTAGGTTAACATTTCCATCTTTCATACTCAACTTGCTTTTGCCATCAAGACTCCACCCTTTTCACATTAATTTCTCATGCTGGACTAGCACATTTGCCTGCATCATTCTTGCAGCATTCAATTCGAATTATGATTTATGAAAGTAATATTGTATTGAAAGGACCTGAAATCGTTTATACGAATCTAGGCGTGTATCTAAATGGAAATAAAGTAATGGTCCATGTTTAGAGATTATAATGGCTCAACATGGATATTGCTAATGCCAGTTCTATTGTTAGATATTTGGAAAAAAAATATATTTGACAAATCAAAATACAAAAGTGACATTGTTGTATAAAGCAATGATTTTCTTGTGAAATTGTCAACTTTGAAGTGTGGTTATCGATTTTGAGAGTATCAAAATATAGAGTTGTTAACAAATCTGTTCAATATAAAATATAACATTTTTAGCTAATGTATAATGTATAGCATTTTTGTTACTTTGAGAACCAACAAAATAATAACTGTTCAATCACCCATTGATGTAAAATTAATAAGTTTCACATACATATACAATCCTTCAAATTCGAAAATTTGATATGAACAATCTTTTTCAACATAACATAAGGAACAAGTGATTACAAGTAATAAGAGACCCCTCTAATTTTCAATTCCTAATTGTTGCAACCCTAGGAACTTCAACAGGAAATTCATTAATCTCATCAATCCATGGACTCTTCTCCTTAGATGGATCAACAGTCCTTAGAGCTTTCCAAACTGCACTGTTACACTTAAAACCAGAACCAAATGCAATATGCCATGCCCTATCCCCTTTCCTAATCCTCCCCTTAGCCTCAGAATAAGCCAATTCATACCACAATGAACTACTTGAAGTGTTTCCAAATCTATACAATGTCATTCTTGATGGCTCCATATGCCACTGAGACAATTCAAGATTCTTCTCAATCTCATCCAAAACCGCTCTACCTCCCGCGTGGATGCAGAAATGCTCGAACGCTAGCTTGAAATCAGGAATGTATGGCTTGATCTTCATATTGAATACTTTTCTTGCAACTAATGTGACAAAGAAAAGGAGTTGCTCGGACATAGGGAGGACTAATGGCCCGAGAGTCGTGATGTTCGTCTTTAAGGCCTCCCCTGCAACAGCCATCAAATCTTTTGATAGAGCGACACCAACTTTAGCATTTTCATCCTCTTCTTGGAACACACAACCATAGCTTCTGTCATCCGCGCCTTTGTGTGTTCTGACAGTGTGGACGAGTTGGTATTTTGAGCGTCTGCGATCAGATGATCTGTTTGATAACAGAATTGCGGCACCTCCCATCCGGAAGATGCAATTTGAGACTAACATTGATCGGTTGTTACCAAAATACCAATTTAATGTAATATTCTCCATGCTTACAACAAGTGCATATGAGTTTGGATTAACCTGTTACATGAATATATGAAAAAGTTAGCACTTCAAACTATTCAATGAAGAAATATGTACTCTTAAAAAATCCACCCTCCCATAGTCCCATTACATCCTTTGGTATGTTCTAACTCGAGATCTCATCCAAATTCATTATCTAAGCTAACTACTCCCTCAATCCCATCAAGATTGTCCAGTTTCACTCTCGTTTTCATTTCCCATAACTTGTCCCATATGACCAACTTTTGCATGTATTTTTGGAAGTTGATCCACCTAAACTCTCTTAATTTGTTTTGAAAAATTCAAAACTAGACAATTTCATGTGATGGACCAAGTATTATTTAGCCATTGAGTTAAGAAATATGTATTGAAAAAATAATGAAAATGTAAGGTTGACAAAACCTGTAGGAGTTGTTTGGCAAGATCAATTGAGATAAGTCCAGCACTACATCCCATACCACCAAGATTATAGCTCAAAACATTGCCTCTAAGCTTGTAGTGATTCACAACCATAGCAGAAAGAGAAGGGGTAGGATTAAACAAGCTACAATTCACCACAACAATCCCAATATCCTTTGGCTTCACACCGGTTTTCGCCAACAATTCATCAATTGCACCAAACATAACCATTTCAGCCTCTTTCCTTGCCTCAGCCACACAAGGATTAGCAGGCACTTGCATTAAAGCTTCAGGAAAATATGTCTTCTCACCTAGCCCTGACCTTTCCAATATTTTCTTCTGAAAGCCCAAATTTTCTTCAGTAAAAATCCCAGCCTGTTTTGACCTCTCCATAAATCTTTCTTTTGGGCACATAACTTTAGGGTCAGGTTTGTAACATGAAAAATCAACTAAATAAATCTTCCTAGGCCTTGTCATAAAATACAAAGTTCCTAGGAAAACAATGAGTGCAGAACATATTCCAACTGAAACAAGATTAAACTTTAGCTGATCCCATAATTGCATGGCATCATCAATTGTAAGAGTAGAAACATGTACTAAAACAGCTCCTAATAATGGAACCAATAATAAGTACATGGCATGGCTTATCAAATAATGATAACCAAGTTTCACATACTTTAGCTTAACTGACAAATGAAAGTTAGGCAAATTGTTCCTTCTCGTCTCGCCAGAGGCATTAACAGATTTTCCATCAACCATTTTATATATATCAAGAAATAGCAAAAGAATAAATTATACGGACGATTAACAAAAGAATTATAGGGGTTATTCTTGATTTGAACTTGAAATAGAGAGGGAAACAAAATGGATGATATAGTTTAAGTAATGTTGGTTAGAGAAATAGAAACAATGTTGAAAAGGAAGATTTGTACTATTATAAAATCTAGAGGAAAATGTAATGTCTTGTGAAAAATTGAATGGAGTTGAGAATTTAAAGGGGTGACATTGGACGAGTTTAGAATGTGTTAAAAGGGTGTGTGTGTGTGCCGTGGAAGGTTGCAACTACCCCAACGAACTTTTTAATTGTAAGCCCATTGTGCCATTGAATTTTTTGTGACAGTCAAACTAGCACAAATTAATTCAAATTACTTATTATTTTAATACTAAAGGTTATATCATTCAGACTGTCTTTGAAAATAGTTTTATAATAATATTTTCTTTATAATTTTTTAATATATAGTTTAAAAATAATTGATAGTGAATCTGGCACGTCAAATCGAAAATAGATGAAGTAGTAAATTTAATTTACTATTAAATTCTTTAGCTTAGATTTTTAGAAAGAGACAATTTAGTAATTAATAGTGTAAAAGGGAAGAAACCTGTGCTTGTCGGCGCTTTTATATGTTAGTATTAGGGGTTTTCGACACGTGCTAACACCAATATGAGTATTAACTTTCGTGTTAAGCTTTCGTAAATGTTGTTGATTGATCATTAGAGTTAGTCGAGGTTGATCGAGTGTGACCATCACCGACAGGTGACTGCGTTGACCGGGCAACATAAAAATTTATAAATATATTCAGTACATTTGTATTCGTAACGGAGTACATTTGTACTTTACATACAAATATGCAAATTTCTCAACATTAGAATATATTTGTAATCATTTTTTGTTCATAAATTTTATTCTAGAATACATTTGTACATGAATATATTAATTTTTTTAAAAAAAAAAAAGATAATACCATTAGTACAATAAATGTGTTAGCACCGTAAGAACACCCTGATATTAGATAGTTGTATAACTAACCAATTTTATTCAAAATTTTAATTATAAATAACTTTTTTGCTTAATTAAAATAGTGATGTGTTAGTAAGGACTATGAATCTTTTTGTCCTTCGATGTCGCTTGTGTATCGTGCCTTATTTATATATATATATATATATTTTCAAAAAAACGACCCACGCTTTATAATGAGAATCGGGCAAAGACTTTTAAGTCGGCTGGAAAGCCTCTAGCTAGGCGTCGATGTTCTCGTAGCCGAACTATTTATATGATTGTACATCTAATCTGTAATTTTTTACCATATAGGTGCAAGTGGAATGAAATTAATTAGCCACTTGACTAATTTATAAGATTGAATTAAGTTAAGATTTGCGTATATCTAGAAGATGATATAATTTATATATCTGGAAATAGTATAAAATATGGATATAATTATATCCAACAATTTTGTTATGGCTTGAATAACGCTTGTTTCAGGACTGTATTTACTTACGTTTGAAAAAAATATTATATATATCTTTAAACTACCACTATTTATCTTATAAATTTTATGAACTGTACCCTCAATTTTATTTTCACGCTCTGTCCCTTGAATATAGGTTCTGTAGATATCGAAATTTTATAAAAAATACTAATTAAATTAATTAAGATGAATTAATCAAATTTATTAAAAGTTGAGCCACTAAAAGATGTCACGTGGATGATTATGGTTCTCGATTAAGCCTTAAACTCAAATCAAACACTCGATCGCACAAAGGTTAAAACAAGCCCTTGAATTAGTGAAGTAAAAAACAAAGTTTTTACATTGAGTAACCCTAAATTTGAACTCAAAATAGGTTTTTATAAACTTGACGCCAGCATTAAATGTCGGTGTTCAGCATTAGGGCTCAAAACTAATTTATTGATTAAAATGGTATAAAGGAGCATTCCGGAAGTCATGTAAAAATGAAGAATTTAGAAATTACGAGGTTTCAATATATGAAGACTCCAAGTTTGGGGTCAAAATCCATTCCAAGAGGCTATTTTAGGTTTAAATGGGCTAATTTGTGCTTTTTGATCGGCGGTCGAGATCCTTAACGAAAAATCAACGATTAAGATAAATGCGCGAAAACAATAATGAAATCGGAAGCAAGTATTTGAAACCTATAAGCCTATATGGCCCGACCTTATGATTGTTTGTGTTAGAGATTAGAGAAGTCCCAGGATCGTGTCGTAATATAATGAATAGAAATGCGATTAATGAATCCACAAATCCCAATCTAATAAGTACAATTCTTTTTCTTAATCCTCAATCAATAATAATGAAATAGTGACTTTCTTATCTAGACTAGTTAACTAAATTGAATAAAGCTTAATTTAACTAAACTAATTGAATGAAAGTAGTGGGTTTACTTAATATGCAAAGTATAGCGAGGTTACAGATTTAGATGAGATCGTCAAAACTCGATTCAACTTGGTAGTTGCCCCATTAATTCACTAACAAAAGCGTTCTTACGCAGGTGATATTAACTGCGGTTAGCATCAATTAAGTCCTAGAAACTAAGCTATATTTCTATGATGGCTTAAATAGGAGGTCTTATTAACAACATCGCTTATAAAATTGGACACGGCATTTCTATCTACATATTAAATGAAACATGTGTTACGATTATTAATTTCTAAGTGGCAATCCCTTATTTACAGCAATTAATCCTTTATATAAATAATTTAATGCGTATCGGGATATTAAGCTGTAACTACGGCGCAATGTCGAATTGCTGGCTATGAATAAATTAACTCAAGAAAAATCAATCATTCGATCAACTGACATGGTCTGACTAATAATAAATTAGTTCATAATAATAGCGAAAATAAATACATAAATTAATGGAAATCATCTAAGTAATAAAAATAGACTTGAAATGAAATTATTCAAACAAAAGCGGATCCTAATCTTAAGGACCATTAAATTGACTGCATAAACTGAAGCAATGAGTAGGACAAAAGATTGGCTTATTTGTTGTTGCTTCTCGCGTCGCTCCCACCCCAGATCTTCAAAATAGTGAATAAAAAAATCGGCCTCCTCTTTTATGAAGTGCCAAAACCTAATAGTAGCGGTAGAGCGAAACGCTACCAGTGCATGCTTCGTGTCGGGTTTAATTAATTTCTTTCGACATCTTCAATTAAATGTGTAATTCTTTCACTTTAACAGATAATTACTGCGAAATAAAGGCTGAAAATAAGTGCAGGTATATACCGTTAAGGCAAAATAACATCAATTAATATGAGTAGGCCTTCAAAATACGATATAAACTAACATCATAAACCCCCCACTGGTTGTTAGAAAATTCCATCACTGCATTCAAATCAAAAATATGAAAATCTGAGAGAAAAACCTCACCTTTCTCTAAGTTATATCTTTAAACCGTCGGCAAAGCGGCATGTGGTGGAAAAGCACCTCGGGTAATAAAAGTAGGCGCTTGAAATCGAAACATTGCACAAATGTAGTAATTCTTCAAGTTAGAAGCAAAATTTGATGGAGAATCGTAGAACAAAACGCTTTGAATATTCATAAAATAGTTAATAATTTTGATTATTCATAAATCTTGCATAAAAGATTTGAGTTTGTTCGTAAATTCGGATATAAGAATGCCCGAAAGTTAGGTCCTTCATTTGGACTCTAAATTAGGAAACATCTTTACTCATTTCTACGGTTGGTTGAGCATCATAAGATTGAAATGCTCCACCTTTCATAGTCATTTCTAGCAGTGAGCACTAAGACATTTGTGGTATAAGCTTGAAATGCTTCTTCAAAACTTAATCAAGTCAGTAGGCCAAGAATCTGTAGATCTCATTGACTTCATTCTTAAAGCAGATTATTAGTACAAGCAAGTAGCTTGACACCCACCTTGCTAATAAACAATGACTCAGGCTGGTCTATCACCGAATCAAATTATTAAATGCTTCAGGCACTAAGTCTTCCAAGACAGAGTGGCCTCTTAGCTGTCAAGTCCCACCCTGAATTACCTCACAGGTAATAAGTCTAAAGTCCATTTGGAAGTTGTAACATCAAACTGTAGTCTGACAGTACTAGAAGCAAGTCCCATTTACAAGCATTTTGATGGTCCATCAAATCTTTGGACAGGTCAAGTCCAAGACCCAGCATGGTCCATAAACTGACATGGGAATACGGCTGCTAAGTCTCTGGCTGGGACCTTATCGAGTCGAGGCGAGTCTCGAGTCAATGAGGCCAGACACATTATCAGCTCATAGAACTCCTATATATGGGAGTCTTAATCTCAAGCTCCAAGTGCGACCAAGCTCAGATCAGGGCTAAATGAATCAATTAAAGCAAGCCAAACATCTAAATCGTCAATGCTTGGGGACTAAGCGTTTCAAACTGATCGATCCTCTTGATTTGATAAGCCCATGTACACTAAAGGCTTTCCCTTCTGATTGAGTTTTATTTAGCCTTACTAAGATAAATAATAAAAATTATTCTTTTGCATTACAAAGTTCCAATTATAATGCTGATACATGAGTTAGTGATTCATCCCGACTTGACAAAAGTACTGGGTTTTGAATCTCGGTGGGGCTTATATTTCTCTTGCAGTAAAGAGTCTTAGATTTGTAACTCTCATAAGTTGTAATATACCTTCATTTTGAAATAATATCATTAATAAAAAAAATTATAATGCAAATTATGACACTGTTTGTCATTTATTAATTAATTTTTTTTCGATTTGGTTTAATGAAATCTAAATTGATCGGATCTCGGTGGAGACACTATTTCTTTGTAATGTGGTAAGTCTTAGATTTAACTCTGTAGAGTTGTAATGCTCTTTGAAATATGTCATTGCTTAGTATAAAAATTACAATACAAATTATGACCTTTTATTTGTCATTTATAATTAGGCTTGCTCCGGTTTGGTTTGAAATCAGCCTCGTAATTAACAGTAACTCGGATCTGATCCAGAAGATACAACGATAGGATCTTAATCCTAAATTAAGGACAATTAATTTGTACATCAGTACTATTTTAAGATCGATAGGTGATCAGGAAAGAATAAATTCTTTAAAATAAACACATACAAGTTATCTCTTGTTAACAAATGTGAGAGCTAATCCAACCCAGACCACTAATAATCGCTTTTGAAAATTTCTGGACTAGAAGACACATTCTACATAACAATTGATGTTATTAATACATAAATCTACATAATAGATCTCTCAGTTGATATTTTTATAGACATGAAAATACCAATTACAAGTCTTCAAATATTTTCTTTCTTGAGTAACCATGGATACAATGCTCACCTTTAATGTGATATACACAATTACTACACACAAGAAGAAATTTGTGAGTCTGTAATAGCTAAAAATTTACTTTCTGAAAAGTCGCATTAATTACTTATAGTAATTAATTATTTAGAAAAGTTTCAAATAGGTAATAAACTAACTAATAACGTTTTGATTATTTCCTTAGGCAGTTAGACTTGAATAAATCCGAGACATACAATAATTTAATTCTTCACACCAACAATCTCCCACACGAAGGCTAATTTCGGATCACCGTCTTAAGCTTCAATGTCTGCGGCGGGGTTGCACGGGCTATCGTCTTGAACTCCCATTTGAAGTTGAATCTGGAAACTGATACATTTTCACCAATCCAGAACAACTTTGATATATAACTTGGTATCAAATTTCAGATAAAATCTTTACTTTTGTAGATTTTAGCATTCAAATAACACCGTAATTTCAACACTACGGTCTTTACTTAGTCTTTGCTTGAGGTATTGAAATCCTCCAAACTGATTGGTCATTAGCAATCTCTGCTTGCTTCTTGTATGGCGATAACCCCTTAATCTACATTCATTTAATCATTTTAGTTAGCTAAATCTTAAGAGGTTGGGAATACTGTAGCTAGATCTTCCTTGACTAACCCGGATGATAGCACAGCACATTGGTTTGTCTAAATAAGAACTTCAGAATGTCTATTACATTGCTTTCAACCTAAGACTTTACACAACGTTTAACAAACTCCATTATTTGCCCGACAACGGTTTCTACTACAAGAAATATGTTCCACCTATGGTTTGTCTAGATCTTCCTTTAAGTTCTTTGTATCCCGCTGAAGCGATCTACCTTACTGTGACTTCTTAATTCTGATTCCATCTTATTGCACTAAATCGCTCATGAAGAACACTCGGCAATGGCTCCCGGACTTCATTGGTAACTTGTCATATCTTTCGATACGATGAATCCATACAGCGAAATCAACTTAAAAAGCTGTGCTTCCCTTATGTCAACTCGCCGTGACCTTTGACAACGGATAATCAAATGATCCCGAGATGCGGATTCAGAAATTCGTTACGAACAAGATTAGTCCATCGGATACGGGCAACAAATCTAATCCTCAATCTTCTATAGGTTGATAAGCCTCAAAACTGCGTCACCCGTATCACAAATTTCCTCCGGGGAACTTCCATCCCCAATCGATGACCGCTGGCAAGGCCAACCGGTAACCCGCTTGATATGCAGTCGCGCCGCCAGTCACAAATCTCTAGGGACCTTTCATGCCCAGACAAAAGCCTTTTTCGAAATCTCAGCGACAACATATGATGTCAGAATCAAAGCAAGAGACAATTCCATCTTCGCCATATTAGTCATCCAATAGCTTCCTTGCTCCGATGCCATTCTTTCAATCCGGTCCTTACAACATACGAATAGCTTCGATCATGCATAGCCTCGCTCACGATACTAATTGTTAGGAATCTGCAGATTATTAGCAACCCCATGGTGACGGTAACTCGGATCCGCCAAGGATACACAACGATAGGATTTTAACACGTAATTAAGATAATTGTGGTATCAACAATTTAAACTAATTGCCAAGATCAGGATTGATACCGCTAATTCGAGACATATTAGTAACGGTAAGAGATAAATTACGAAAATAAACACACAAGATTTACCGTTTTACCCTCAATGTGAGTTAATCCGACTACGCTCCTTAGGAAGAATTATTAAGGGCCTTGAAGCGTCTGCAATCCCCAGCGGTGATGTCTTTAGTACGCTAACTCTAGAAACGAATATCTTGGTGGGTGTTTTTACCGTAGGCATGAAAATTTGATTACAAGTCTCCTCGTAATATTTCTTTCTTGATACCATTGAATCTGCATTTTATCTTTCGCTTTGAGGTGGTGATATGTCACATACAATTACTACCTGAAGGGTATTTATAGATACCATTAATCAACATTGAAAATTATTTTCTCTTCAAGGAAAAGTCACATTAATTACTTACCAAGTAGTAATTAATTATTCCCCAAAAATCTCAAATTGATAATAAAAGCTTTTCATTTTTTTGCAATTATTCATGCTTGATTGAGCTTTCTAAGATAATTCGAATTCTAATAATAAGTCTTCACTCACCAACATATGGAACATCACTTTTATGACTTCGTTACGTTATTTGGCTTCTTATCATTGTACCAGCAAATTACTTAATGCAATGTATTTATCAACTTGATAATTGGTTGATTGCATGACTAATGCAATGGCGATTTATCAACGATAGTGATTGATTGCATGACTAACTAACATGAGGTAAGTGAAACGCCGACAAAAGCAAATTTTGAAATTAAATCTTTGGTTAGAGACTGGTGTTAGAGGTCTAAATCATTTATAACCTCAACACTGACACTTCCATGTTATAATAGATTGATTAACAATGCTACAACAATGTAACTTATCAAGCCAAAGTATTAATGTATCTTGTGGAGACGAGTAGGATGTAACAACTTTCAGGATGCATACTACTACAAAACTTATTATTGGTAATTAATTCAATTCTAAATTTTGAGGTTTTAGTAATATTTAAATATAGGTAACACTAAGTTGGGTATGGGAGCGAAAATGAGAGGGCGGGAAGCGTCTAATTAAAATTATGGATATAGTGCACGGTATGGATCGTCAATAAATATATAAAAAAAATACTCATATATTAAAATATATTCAATTTTCAATACACTATTCTTTTATTTTTAGAATAATTGTTTATATATTCTTCATTTCATCAATTTTACAACTATTTTATTATTTGATTGGAACTAAAATAATTAATTATATATTAAAAAAATGACTTTTATGATTTTTATGAAAAATCATAAAAGTAATCACAACATAAATATAAATAAATAATAATTGGGATCATTTTGACAATTAACTCTAAACTGATTCATCATATTATAGACTTCTCATGTGGGAGTCTGAACAATATCTCCAACAAACATTTTCTTTGATAGTTTTCAGTATATCAATTTTGTATTTACACAAGTTAAACAAGCTTAAATTTCCAACATCTAGCTCTTCCAACTAGTAGAAGAAGAAAAAATTGTTTTTAAATCCAAAGGAACATCTGTCCTTTGACATTGCTCATAACTAGTTAACTACACGTGCAGTTTTTCTTCTCCACACTTAATTTATGGGAAAAACTGGCTACATGGAATGATAAGAAAATATAGAGACACGTTTACTTGTTACATTTATTGTATTATGAATGAGAAATTGATGCAAGACCAGCGTGTCGACAGTACTTTGCTACCCCATAATGCAGAAAGTTTGGCGTAAGGTTAAACGTTAAATGATTTCTGAAAATCTTCTTAAATGATTTTAAAAATAACTTCCAGACCTGAATAATTTACCTACCAAATTTACCGAGAGAAGTCATGGTCAGTATTACAGCTGTTTCAACACTCGTATACCCATGTGATTGATTGGAGTATCCATACTCCCTTTTGATCAAGAAAATTGATCAGCCTTATTGAAACCATCTTAGCTACGGTAAACTGTGGAATAACCATCTTCTCCGACACCAATTTAAATGACTTCGAATCATTTCATGGGTGTTGTGTCAAGCTAACATTATTAGCTTCTCATATTGTAAGCGCCTGCGGTTTCTATATTTAATAATGATTTGTTGTGTTGTCTTTGTTAAGCAGTTGTTATAACTTTGTTTATCAGTTCATCCTAGCAATCGTCTTTGTTAGTTTGGGTAACTGATAAATATAATCCCTTTTCATTTCCCATTAAACAACTTTATGATGTGGGAGGAGAAAGTTGTTTACCTTGGAAAGATTCTTTCTTTCAGGTATTCAATTTGGATCTCGGTTAAATGCCTTATCAGTATAAGCATAACTCAACTTGTTGAGTTCAATTAATTGATCTCTAATAGAATCTTGAAGATTAGGAGCATTCAGTGATTAACTTCTATAGAATTCATACACAATGTGATGCAGTGGTTGTGTTGTCTCTATTATTAGAATGTCTTTACATACTAATTTGTGCATTGGAGTAGCTCCCGGCGACCTTCTTGTCATAAGAACCTAGTACACCATTAATGAGCTCCAACGATTTGAATTGTTCATTAACATGTGTGCATGTATTGCGAGATCTGGATGATTAAAATATTTGTGATTAATTAATAATTTCTCGATTACAAGAATCATGTTGACTTGAGATAAATTTTGTTTTATTAATTAATAATTACTTTAAACAGCAAATTTCAATTTAATTAATTATTTATATTGTGATAGTTATTTATTCCTTGATAACTGGTTATCTTGGATTAAATACGTTAATATCAAATCCGTGTTTGGTATATTGAACTATTTCCGGAATTAGCAAATCCTAAATCATCTTTGGTTGTTCACGGTTGTAATCTAACCCAAAAAGTATCACCTTTTGTTAGGATTACCATTGTAGTAGCAATAAATTCAAGTTCATCTTATAATTTGTCAACTGTTTGACTTGGGTGAAAGTTTTATAAGATTTTAAACTTGACTATTATGGAACAGTTCCATATCATATTCTTATAAATGTTGATTAGTTGAGCTATACACATTTGTCAGTGTGTGAGCTGGGTTGAGGTGGATATGTAATATGGTTCCATTAGATAAATCTAGTTCATCTAATGTGTAAGTTTCTTTAACAGTTTAAAGAACATTAAATGTTCATTCAAGCCGACTCTCAATTATTTTAACTCGTTCAAATGTTGTTCATGTATTTCTAAAATACAGTACTAAATACACACGTTTGTATTTCAACTTTGAATTATTGGCCTAACTTATTAGAGAGTGTTTGTATTCATAAATCTTGATTTATAGTTCTTAACTTAACTATATTTGCCTTTAACATTAATTCTAAGTCAACGAAAGATTATGGGATTATAATTTTAAGTGTTAATTTCACATTTGATCACTGTGTTGAAACATATGATTCCTAAAAGATTGATCTATGATCACTGTTTAATGTGATTATACTTTTACAATTCATATTATGTTAGGAATGAATTTTAGTTAATTTACTTTGAATTCTTATGAGCATACATACTATGTAAATTTATGTTTGTCTAACTAAGCATATAATGCGAGATATTATATAGTTTGTAGATTTTGTGTAATGATTAGTAAACAATGAAATGAATTAATCTCAATGCATAAAAAGGAAAATATTCATGTTCAAGCATAGCGAAAATGTCATTCGATCAAAGCGGGATGACAACTAGACAACTCGTGTAATGAAACAATAGTCTAACTAAAGCGATAAAAAATTTGCTCATTTGGGCAGCCGTGTCTGCGCTCGGGTGATATGCACCATCTCACTTGATCTTCTACTATGATACGCATTTCAAACAAATGTCGGTAAGGCGATTAATGTCAATAACCTTGCTCATTATCGGGGAAATAAAGTATCTCGAGTCATATGACATTACGCTTTCCAAGGCGGATACGTGATAGTATCACGTCTGGATCCGAGATTGGAAAAGTTCTCCTAACGACCTTCGCCCGACGATCGAAGTAGTTGAAGTAGCCTTCCTTTGTTCTTCTGCTTGCGGTTTGTAACCCGTAACTAGGATTGAAGTCTCATGGGAACATCTCTTCATCCTCGCTTATCGACTCATAAAGTGAAATAGCAGCGTTCTTGACATAAGTCCTATTATGTCCATTGGATACCCTCGTAGATAAGTACACAAGATTGTATTCATGGCCAACTCTAGATAGGAATTCAGTACCGGGTAGCTCTATCAGTCTCATCGTCTCTAATGTGATCCTCTTTGGGTTTTCATGTGACGAGGTTTGAACATCTGCATCCTATCCTTTTCATCCTCTGCATGTCGGAGAATCTTAACTCAACATTAAATCTTTCTTATGGCAGTGGTACTTAGCAATGTAATCAGGCCCGGTAGAAGTCTCATGAGGCTCTTGACCTCATTGCATCAGTCATTCAATCGAAATGCCTCATCTTCGGCACAATCAGTCCTTTAGGGTAATGGGGCTCGTTTAATTATTACATATTCCGTGTTATCGTGAGCTAGAACCTTCCTTAGAAATCTTGACCACACATCGAAGTTATGGTCATCCATGACACATCTCTCGAGGTCAGATCGAAAAACACTCACAGGGGAGAGAGGATATTTCATGAACTATATTGAAAATCCATAAAAGAAAGATTTAATCTATATGTCGAGGAAAATATTCTATAGTCGGAAAAACCAGAACTTAACTTTATACTAGATGTTTGCAATCGTTAAACACACAAAGTATACCAAGAACTCACATAACGCATAAACCGGAATGACACTCATCACATTCGGGACTTAAGATATGTAGCGAAGTGTTATTATTCGACTATCATGTGGGAATATAAAAGTTCGTCACAGGCGTATTGGCGTCTCTTATGTCGCGAAGACTACGTCTCATACATTGGAATCACCCGTCAGCAAATATACTTAGCGTAAGTCGGAATAGTATAAGTTCATGTTCAGAACAAATAACTTAGACTACTCCATGCAGATGGCATCCCGAATCTGACAAATCGCCATACTAAGCGAGGTCCATGCACAAAAAGTAACCCTATCAACTTTTTATTTTGGTATGGCCTGCTTCTTAACTTTGGGTGGGTTGTTATATTTTATTTGATACCATTGGTAGTGTCAGAATTGTAAATCAAACAAGCTAAAGATACACCCATGAGGAAAATATAACATGTTGTTGGAAATCGAGATATAATGGTTAGTGGGAAATATTTCCAAACTGTATTTAGTTTCCTATTGGCCTATCTACTATGCTGGATCAATATCTAGTACTCCTGTCCCAATTTAACGATCGTATAACAAAATATTCTCTTCCCGCTTTTAGTAGTCATATAGGAATTCGTACAACTTTATCTTGGTCTTTCCACTTTTTATCCACTTAATAAAATACTTTTATTTTCATGATTAATTAAAGTATTTTTTGATAAAGTATATTTTCGAGAATTATAGTAGTAATAATCAAGCCACCAATAAATCTTTTTCACTTAATGTTGATGAAATAATTAGGACGGAGAATGATGCTTATAACTAATTATTATTAATTATCTCGAGGATTTTAATGTATTTCTAAAAATACAAAACTAATTACACCTTAAGTATATATATATGTGTGTATATATATATAATATATATAATATCTTATATAGTATATAATATTATATCATAAAGTCTGTAGCATCCATCATATATAGCATAATATATTATGCATGATAGGCAATCAAATATTAAACTAATTTATATATATAAATGGATGAAAGTAAAGTAAAGACCTTGCATTGCGTATCGAGAATAATCATCAAATAAACTATTTAATTGTTTAAGTGTAAAGTCACTAATAATCTAATTATAGTGCTCGTTCAATATCTAATATTAAATAATGACTAGTATTACAAAATAACTCATTTTACATTATCTTACGTTGAAACTCAATCATATAATGATCATAGGTCTCGATTCTGATAAATCAATTCGAATTCTATTATTAGAATTTAATCAAAATTAAATTTAATCAAACTATATTTAAGCTTTAAGCGATTCAAGAAACAATTACTCCTCCATCCACACAAAAGATTAGGTCTTTGAAAATAGTTTCGTAATATTATTTTCTTATAATTTTTTAACATATAGTTTGAGAATAATTGAAACGAAAACATCAAATAATAAAAGGGAAGAAAGCGAACGCTTTTATTAACTTTTATATATATTGGTGGTTGATGATACCTACCATCCCTTAATACTTTAGTAATGAAATAACTACTTGAATATAGGCACAATTCTTTAAAAAGCCCAGAGTGTTAAATTATAAATCGCTCTAAATACATTTCATGCGATGTTCCTCCAATATCGTAAAAAATACTCTAGTCTTGATCGATTGGGGCAGCACCATGTGCTTAACGTATATAGTATCTCAAAAGCTTTTTAGTGCTGTGATTTCACGCTTTACTAAATGAAATACTCATATGTTATAAAACTTTCTAGCTGCACGTCAATTTGGCCTTCAAACAAGTCGTCTAAGAGTAGTATTTTCCATTAAATGTCAAATTGAGCGTCTTATATGGACTTTGGTGATGACAATGTGATCAATTTAATACACAATTCAACTACCAACTAACAATATCACCTCCCAACAGCTATGCTCGATCTATCCCGACATATGTCATGTGGTGTGAGGCATTGTAGTTTATATTTTTATAGTCAAACCAAACATCAACATAATTACAACAAGGCATGTGGCCATGTGGGTGCTACACTGCCCAATGCATCAATGATTTGTTGTAATTAATTTTATTTTTCAATTTTACTTTATTTTCAAGTGTAATTTTAATTACATTTGCTCATTCATTTAAATGTAATTTGAATTTTTATGCAAAAGTAATTTAATATTAATGAATTTTATTTTTTATTGATAAATCATATAGGAGAACTTTAATAAAATATCATATAATTGGAATGGATGAAAACTATTGACATATTTATGTTACTTCATTTCAATTTAGTGTGTTATTTTTATTTCAATGTCGATATTAGCGAAGAGATGGATCACGGATAATTAGGAAGATATTATTAGTATTAATTATTATTATTACCATATTAGTTTAGTAATTACTTGAGTACGAAATTCTTATTATTGCAATAGAAATATTTGATATTGTACCTATAAATATAGGTGGTTGTCCGTATATTTCAAAGAGTTTATTCAATATAATTTCATTCTTTCTTTATCATTCTTGCTCGTGAGTATCGAACAGCTCGATTCTTGAGGCCTAAATAAAATTCCGCTAACTTGCCGGTGGGTTTCTATAATGTGATCTTCGCGGGATTTACGTTATTAACTTTTGTTGTCGTCGGACATTCATAATTTATATTTGGATTCTTCCTTTTTTTTTCTCATCGAGTTTAGTTTATTTAATTGTTATTTTTTCGTTTGTTTATGTTTTTTGTTATATATATATTTATATATTTAAAAAAAAACTATTTGTTGGCTAATGATGATTTAGTGGTTGATGATAGTTGGTTGTCGATCTTGACTTGGCCTTAGATTTGGTGCAATTAATTGTGATACGATAATCAATGTTTAGATGTTGTGGCTAAGTAAAGGTTGGTTGATTAGGCCAAAGCATGGCGTCCACATTTTCTTTGTGACTTGTTAATTGTGTATGGAGAAAGAAATCACTGATGAAGTATCATACACTGATGAAGTATCATACCACTGTTTTGAGATTTTGGAGTACCGCCGTTACATACCTTATTAATTACTTTAATTAACTTTTGTTTCAGTGGTCAGTAGTATCGTACTACCAATATATTTTACCGTTTGTTTCGGTAGTATAATCATAATTCGTGAATCTTGGGCACGATTATTTGAAGTTCAAGATATTTAGTTATGGTTTTACTCGGCCGGCGTTATTGGTTTCAGTGGGCATTACTATCGGCGACCCACGTGATATTGGTTGGGTAGTGGGTATTTATACGACAATCGTGCTATTGATGAAAGTCTTGGCAATTACATTCATCTTGTGGTTGATGAAAGTTTGCAAATGACATTCATTGAAAGATATTTGATTTTTAGTTTATCTTATGATTGACTTTTCCATGTTGAAGATTAGTTTAGTCTACTTGAGTTGGGTAAGTCTGTTATGATGTATGTTCTGTGATTAAATGCAACAACAACTAATACAGGATTCGAAAAGAATGGGCGTTCATGTGATAAATATTTTGAATTACATTTTGGCGATGTTCTCTCGCCAATGTTTGAATGTTAGTTCTTTGGCGATGTTCTTCCATGCGTTTGGTGTTTGATTTCTAGATTCGGTCCACTTATTTCCATTTCGTTGATGGTCCATTTGATGTATATATGTGATGTTTTTCTTATTGTTGCAAACACATGGCAATTCTATTACATTGTCATGAGTTTGAGGAGAATGATAGAGTAATGGATGAAGAAGTTTTATGAATCTAGAAGATTTTTTTATCAGAGCTTCGAAATCTTATTTTCAAGTTGGACATTTCACGATGTTCATGCTCGACTTGAGGAGGTATTGAGATATGGTCGGATAATTCGGAAGATATTATTAGTATTAGTGGCTTTGATTACATATTAGTTTTAGTAATTACTTGAGTACAAATTCTTATTATTCTATAAGTATTTGATATTGTCTTGCATAAATATGGAGTTAGTTTGTCCATATATTTCAAGAGTTTATTCAATATAATTTACATTACTACATCATTCTTATCGGTCGATGCTTCAGTTTAAAAGAATTTGAATTTTTATAAACTTGTATTATTTCGGTTTCAATATTTTGAAAATTAATTACTAGAACAATAAGTGTAGATTTCTTATTTAGAGATGGTAGTATATAAAAAAGTAAAATAATATATGTAATTTTAATTATGAAATTAATATAGATAAATGTGATTTATTGGGTATTAAGAAAAGATAAACTAATGTGATATAAGAAATTGTGTATATGAAAGAGAAAATAAAACTTTTGATAAAAGCAGTGTGGCAACATAGAGGATGAATAGTTTATTATATTGTTGTATATGATGTGGAGATGAACTCGCACATTGAAAATTGTGAAAAATAAGGGATAAAACTTGTATTGTTACTCCCTCCGATTTTTTTTAATTCCCGTCCTATCAATTTACAAAAGTAAATTAAGAATCGGTTAATAATGAATGATATTTGACATATATATCCATAATTAATGAATCAAATAATAATTCAATTAATGTGTGTAGAATTTTATTGTATATATATTAAATATGGACTTAAAATGAAAAATTAATTAAATGTTACATTGAAATTTCAAAGTGACAAATATCTTAAAATAATTTTTTTGTTAGGATGACAACTAAAAAAACCCCGAAAAAATAGTAAATAGGTTGAACTAGAGCTAGTACTCCATCTCAAAATATTTTATTATTAAGAATAAAAATATTGTTTCACCATACTTGATTGTTTAAAACTGACTTAGAAGTTAGAACCAATAATTCATTATTTAATGGATCTTTTCGTTTTAATACTCTGGTTTTTTTTTGTTATACTAATATTCTCTAATTAATTAAGGACGAAAGAAAAAAATTAGTTTATAATATGTACTTAATAAAACACTTTTAATTTAAACGATTACATATATTGAAATTAAGAGAGTATTTGATACCATCTATTTTCCAAGTATTCCACCAACAAGGGGTTGAATTCGATGTGGGATACTCGTGTATTGTTCAAATGTGATTCGACATAAAACCAGCCGCCCAACAAGATAATTTTACAGAAATTTCACAAAACTGTTAAATGTTAACGAAAAACTAATTAGTAGGTTACACTATTGACTATTCACTGATTAAATATTAAAACGCCGTCGTTTTAACATTTAGACAAATTTAGAATTTGAACTAAAACTTGGGGAAAATTCGCTATCCAACTTAACCTTTTTAGATTTCAAGCCAAACAGTGATCGTCTATTTTATCGTAATTTAGTTGTTACGCCCATGTGAAACTTTCGAGCCAACATTAAACGAACTTTGTGCCCTGCAGCAGAATTTAAGAGAGAGATTCACGTTTTTAAGAGTGCAATGCTCCAGAGGCAGACATGGGCGGAACTAGAACAAAAAAGTATGAGGGGCCAAGTTGAAACAAAAATAAATATAACTTGTTGAAAAAAATACACCATAGTAAAACCTATCAAATTCATCTTAAAGGTACTCTACGGCCTTTTACTCTGTCATAAGCATCAATAATACTATCGGTAGAAATGGTTTCAGCTATTTCATTCTCTGTTTGTTTGATTGATATCACGATTATATTTCTCACTAACCATTATATCACGATTTCCAACATGTTATATTTTCCTTAAACAACCATTATATCACGATTATAACGGTTTCAACTATTTCATTCTCTTTATAAATGACCAAAGAATCTGAAAGAATTTATTATGCATGCTTGTTTCGATCATCAGATAGCGATGCCAGTTCATGCGAGAAAATACTCGATCGCACCATTCTTTGTGAATCTTTGGAAGTGTTAGAACAAGCCGAATTAATCTATCAGCGAGGATAAATACTTGATTTTCTTTGATACCATGATGTTTGACCTGACTCGGATATCATAGAGATATTAATGAACTCACGAATTTTAATAATGTCTTCCTTATAGTCATTGCTTGAATCTTAGAATGTAACTTCGTTGCTCGGTGAAATCTTCTGGGTAGAATGTCTCAACAAGTTGACAAATACTTTGCACATTAAATATTTTATAGCCATCTCTAGGATCCAAAGCCGTACAAAGAACCATCAACTCATTAGTTGTTTCATTGAACCTGTTTTCAGCTATTTCTTGTCTAGTATACTTATTAATCATTTTATCAATGTGTTGCGATGAATTCCTCAAATTAATTATACATTTCATGGCATGATCATGAAATGAGTTTACTTGACCCAATAGTATTGCTCCATTAATGTTAAACTTAAACTTATTGTATGATCAAAATATCAAAAACTGAAATTGACAAAAAAAAATAACTGAAGAATAGTTAACAATATAAATAGAAATCGGCTTATATGATTCAGAAGGCTGAGGACGCGCAAAAAGATATCTGAACAAGCACGAATTCGCGAGAAAATAATCAATTTCAGAAAATTGGCATCCGTTTGGAATTTTTTGGAGCTAATTACTTAATTTATTAATTTGGTATGACAGAAAAACAAAAATTACTGCCGTATATATTGTACTGTATTAATAAGTAGAAAAAAACATGGTTGTGCCTAGGTTCGGACCTGCACTGCCAGAATAAAATAAGATAAGGGGGCCATCTGATTTACACTTATAAATGTATTGTTTGCCAGACAATTTCAAAAACTCAGGGCCATTGCCCCTTGCCCCCCCACCCTACTCCACCCCTGCAGGCGAAAATAATAGTTCATCTGCGACAAAACATAAAAATGAGTTGAATCTTTGGAAGGCTGGAAACCCCAATTTCTTTAAACCCAAAATTTAATTAGTATGCATTGTGTATGTAATTTATAATTTCTATCGTTTAAAAAAAAACATAACCTTTTGAGGTAAATAACATTACTTAAGCATCCAGAAAGACATCGTTTCGGGCTTGCATTTCAATTCATTTCATCGTTCTTCCCCAACTCCATACTACCAAAGTTTTGATTTCTCATACATACATGTAATATTTTGACCTCTTTTTATCTATAGAAAGCTTTGAAACTTAAACAAATCTAACCCCTCTTCTCAACCCCTCCAATTTATTGAGCAAATGAAATACACAAATGCAATCCTGCCGCCCCTTTCGTCCTTCCACTTTTCATCCAGACGACATACTGGGCAAGGGAAACTCTAATTGCAGAAGTCACATTTCCAGTCGTATCATAAGCAAGTTAATATGACTACAAGAAGAGCTTTCGACACTTTGGTTCTACGACAACAGAAACACAGTGAAGAGCAACCTCCAATAAGTAATTGGAGCACCATTTGTTAGGCCACCAAGTAATAGAATCATTATCACCAGCAACAAGAACGACTATAGGGTGATCTCGTGGTGTTTTGCTGAGCTTTCTAGTGGAACCTAAAATCATAGATGGGAATTGCAAGGAAACAACCAGGCAGTGCAAATGGTTTATAGCAAGAGCTCTTTGAATCAGTAATTGCATCAATAATATCTCAAAGAGACAAAGAGTCCTTAGATATATACACAGGAGCTGTAGAAACATCCCAGAACAAACATGGATTTCTCCAGTAACTTGCACAAAGCGTCAAATATAAAAATCATCAAAGCTTATGTTGTCGGGGCAACACTTGATCACTTAATTTATTCAACGGCACAATACTTCCATCTTTATGATTACATAATACAATAGTAATGGTCGGAGGAGACTTATACTTAGTACGCGTGAATGCAATTTGATATAAATCAGAGACCATCTCTTTTACGAGCTAATTCGCGTGCCATTTCTCTGATTTCTTCAGGTGATGGAGGCCGTGGTCCTTCAGGAGGATAGACAACATATTCACGCTGCATGATTCAGAAAAGCTGATACATTTAGAATGGCGAAATATAATAAATTGTCACCATATTATTCAATCTCGAAAATTGAAAAGATATAATCACTTGAATGGAGCTTCTTAAGCTCTCAGTGCAGAAGATTATTCCACACAATCCAGCAAGTGAATTATTGCATTAAGGAACTGAATATAAAATTATCAACTATTTCGATTCTACTGTCTGATAGTCCACAACATTTATACTTGCAAAAATAAGCAGTTGTGAAAACAAGAAAATAGAATAACAATGTTGGAAGAAGAGGACAAACACATTAAGCAAAAACACCAAACAAAAACTGGAATGTAGACTACATAAAACTCTATGGAGGAATATCCATAATGGAATGGGCAGTCTCAGTCTTGAATTAAATAACCTTCTGCTTAAGGATACCCGTAGCCCGACCGATGACCTAAGTAACGAGTTTGAGTTCCTCGATACAAGAGAGAGGGAAATGTGCAACCAACTACAGAAAATGTCTCTTATTTCTAGATATGTCTATATTTCAAAATTATTGGCTTCATCTTATATTAATGAGGTGCAACATCAATTTACAAAAAAAAGCCTGCCTTAGTATCTCTAAAGGAAGAGATAGTCAGAAAAAGGCAACCGAAGTAGTGTATCAGTCTCTTATATGAATTTTCTTCCACTTAGTCAAGCACATCCATGACCCTTTATCTCCCTGCTGATTTAGGCTAGTTGACAGTGCTATACGCATATATACTACTAATCCAATCAGGACTATAATGAATTTAGATAGAAAAGCTGGTTTATAAGAAAACTATTGACTAACTTGAAAGCTTAACAAGTCATAATATAAATCAGAGTAAACACGATCAAAAGTAAAGCTTTCCCTGCTGTCACCGAACATGGTCCAAAAGGAAATGACATTGCAATGCCAAATAAGGTACGACCACTTATACACAATGTACGATTACTCCATTGACATAAGCGATCTGTTCACGCATTTGATTGTTATTTAAGGACGCAATAGGAGGAGACGGAACATCAACATACCAAAATCATTCAATCAATTACAACTACTACCTCCATAGTCCATCCCCGAAAAGATTATAGAATTTTAATTACATATTGATTCACCTCGATTCCCCTTTGGTTAATTTTAAAACTTAACTGTTGACCATAGTCTTCACCAAAATTTGTCCAAACGACAATTCAATGCATTCACATACATATTGATTCAACTCGATTCCCCAAAATTTGTCGAAATGAATAATAACAAAAATGATATAATGCAGATATGCAGCTGAAGAAATCACATAAAATTATAAAGTAGCAGAAAGTTTAAAAGAATTAAGTTGAAAAACATACACCACCCATAATTTTCTGGAGGTTTTTGGGATCCTTAGCGAAGAAATACATTAACCCAATTGGGACGCTGACGTATACTGCGAATTTTGCTACCTCCAAAATGCCCTTTCCTGTGCTCACTGCAGACATTTTTACCTGATTTTGGGATACAAATTTAATTAATTGGGAACAATCAAAGTGGAATTAAAGCATAAGCCCTGATTTTATTATTGTTGTTGATTATTCTTTGTGGAGTATTATTATTTCAAAACCTCTCATCTAGAGAGACAAAATGGGAGGAAGCTGAGAAACAAATTTGATAATCAATCTGTTTGGGGTTGGGGGCCTGGGGGTTATATGTTGTCAAAATGGATAATTGGTTGACCAAATGTTTGGGTTTGATAATTGAAATGATTTGGTTCAAATATCTAATTATATGCAGTTATGGACCAAACGGTTTGGGACTTAGTTTTTGGGATATTGGATCACATTTATCTCTTGGTCTAGTGGTCTAGTTGTAATACTTGGACCAAAGGGTTTCAGGACCATCCAGCCAACTATTTTAACTGCTTCGGGCCGTTGGGTCGAACCGTAGTTTTTATAGCCGCTCTATGTTTGATCTTTCGAATCGAACACTTCGAATCGAATCGAACCTTCGGGTTTATTTACAGCTCTAGTTATATTACCTAACTGGCTAGTGGATAGTTGGGGGTGAAACACTATTTGGCCCTCCCCTATTCTGCTGCAGTACTGGTAGTTTACATGACAAACCGCTATTTCACTATAAAAAAAATACTATTTGGGTGTGTATGTGCTGTCTTCAGACGTGGGAGCTTCTTTTGATAGTGAGTATTAAAAAACATGAAATAGTCATATTAACGGCGAAGTGACTTGGAGTTTCTTTTTATGATACTAGTCACGGCTTATTTTTTTCCATTTTGTAAACAAATTAAAATTACTTTAATTTATATAGGGTAGATATTAAACCGAACCGAATTTAATCGATATCATCGACTTGAATTTTAACAACAAGATTCAATCGAAATAAAATTATGTTTGAATTGATTCGACATTAATTTCATCAATATTTGAATTCAATTCGATATTCATCATATTTCATTCGAGCTCGAAATCGAATTCTAATATACATATTTTCATATAAATTAATAAAATATCTATACAAATATTCGAATTCGAATCGAATATTCGGTTCTAATTCTAAATGAGCATATTCGAAAAATTTCAAATCTAATTATAAGCATTCATATTCGTTTACTATTCGAATGGCAAAATCGAATTCAAGTTCGATTCGTTCGACAACATTCCTCAATTAATATTCGAAATGAAAAAATATATATATATTTTGAGTTTACATAAAATAATCTGGGCCCACAAAAATATTCACTTTGGCTATTCATTCCCAAAATTTATATTTTTTCCTATTATTTATGCCCATTTTTCAATATTGAAATGATAAAAGGAAATTTACCAAAAAAATATATATAAAAAGTTAAGTCGTACTTGAGTTCGATTCAATTTAGACTGAATCGACCAAACCGAGCAAAGCCAAGAGAGCTTGTAATAGGCCCCGTCTTGTTAAAGAGTTTAGCGGATGGCCCATGTTTGTTAGTTGACGGCCATCGCATAAAACCCCCACGATATTCAAGCCCCAGCCCTTCTAATTCTTATGGAACTAACTTCTCAATTTTAATCTTTTTCTTAGTCACTCTAATTGAAATAATCTCATTTGAATTTAATATTAAAAGGGTTAATTATTAGAATAATGGATAAGTCCGATCTATATATTGGAATGATAAAAGGGAATTTGCCAAAAAAACATATATAAAAAGTTAAGCCAAAATAAAAAAGTGTTGGAGTTCAATTCAATTTAGACGAGTCAATTCAACCGAACAGCCAAGCGAGCCTGTACAGGGCCCGCCTCATTGAAGAGTAGGTGACTAACGAACCGGCCGCCTGCAACAAGTTTGACGGGCCCAAGGCCTCAACGAACCGGGCCGTAGCCGACCGTTAAGCGTTACTGCCCCTATTCGGCTTTGAGGCCCACTTTTGTGTTTTTTTAACGCAGCATCATTTAATACCAAACCCGCACTCACGCTTGCCCCTTTATACAATAATGCTGACCATTTTCCTCGATATAAACGTACTTTTGTTTTCAAACTACCACGCTTGTTAAACTAACGGCCAGTTTTGTAACGCCTATACCGTAATAACGCTATTAGATGAATAAACGCCAGATCGTCGACAACCCACCACGCTTATTCCCAACCCGCCATATGTTTTTTGGTACTAAATGCGTACCGCCTCGGGTATTAAACGGTACCATGTTTATTCCCAACGGCCATATAACGCTCTTAGACAACGGTACCGCTTCGATTAAATCCACTAATGCTTATTGCCTGCAGAAAGTCAAAAGACACCATGGCAGGCCTATGTGTGACAATACCTTCCTTCATTTCTCACAACTCACAATCATTTGTAAGCAATCTCAAAGCAATAATAAGCAATCTCAACACCTTCATTCATTTCTCACAACTCACAATTTCAATACTCATTACTTGTTTTTGATTGAGTCTAAGTTAATTATATCAAGTCTAAGGTTTCAAGAATTATATTGAAGAATTATATCAAGTCTAAGGATTCTATCTCAAGGTGGCTTGTTTCACAGTAATCTACAATCTTACATCAAGCCCATCTCCGGTTCGGTATTATCTACCAACTTTTATAAATTGTGATATTTGTTCTTCTAAATTAATGGCATCAAACGCACTTCGTAAAAATGTTCAAAGCAGCGCTAGTATGTCTATACTAATGATTATGTTAATTTATAGGATGATAATCGTATGGATGAACTGCTACCCATTATTAACTCTCAATCTAGTTAATGGATACTACTTGACGAAAGGAAAACTTCATGGATTTGGAATATTTTCTACGGAGACCGCAAAAAGCAAACGGCAACTTGTATAAATTGTAAGGCTATTCTATCATGGAAAACGAAAGCTGGGGTAACGTAAACCGTCATCTTGCTAGACACTTAGCGGTCATAAGATCACTAAAGATACGCGGGAGGGTACACAAGAACTATTTATATCCAACCGCAAGAACTTTTTTAAAAGATATTTTGGCTTATAAGTGATGTCTATAAAATTTGTAATTCCAGAGTTCTTTCTTTTAATCATTGTGACGGATGCATGCTTTTACTAAATGGATTCAAAATGTCGTTAACTTTCAGCTATACGATCCCCCATACTACTTTTATTTAACGATCTCTAGGTAACACCTTGGGCGAATTCCGCTTCTTTATAAAACGCGCGCTTGACTAAATGATATCGGGTGTCTTTGATTTTGATATAATGTGTAACACAATGATTTGATCATTTCAAAATTTAAAGAAAACGATTTAGCAACCTTTCATGTTAGATGTTTATGTCACGCCCTTCAATTAGTTGCTAAAGATGGAATAAAAGAAACACAATGAGTTTATTTTATTAATCTGCAGTCAGTTAATTTTGTTGTTATCATGTGGGTATAAGATACTTAATATAAAAACCTGGCCAAGCTTCCAGTTAAGTTTAAGAAATTAATTTTGATTGTGAAACTGATGGAACTCGACTTACGATCTACTAGTTCGCATATATGTATATGGAAGAAATTCCAATTTTATGAGAAATATGTTCGATTGGTGAGTATTATGTTCTACTCACATATACTAATTGGAAATATTGTTATGAATTACTTAAGTTTCTAGGAGCCACTTAAAGATTGTACAAAGTTTTTTCAACTCAATCTCGAGCCAAAATATTCATCTTGCTTGTAACGTATGTTAATCTCTCTCTCCATTCATACGACCAAACATCATAGAGATATGATTCCGAATATGGAAGATAAGTTTTAAAAAAAAAAAAATATTTTCATCCTATACTCACATGCATAAGTGTAATTGGTATAATCTGATCCTAACGCCAAATTAAAGCATTTTAATTTCTATGTGAAATTGTATTATGAATCTTTTCTACCCTTTTAATCCGTAACTAAAGTATTTTGATGTTCAAATGGAAAGATGGAATTGAAACGTATATATCTATGTAACATGTATGTAAGAATACCAATCAAGCGCATTTTGTGCTTGTTACCACACCTTCAAGTAGTATACAAAGTTTTAATGTGCCTCAAGACGGGAGTTAAAATATCGTTTCAACATTTATCACCTTGGGAATGCTTTTATGCCTTAGGTGAAATTGATTAAATCGCTTCCACAAGACACGAATGGTTGAATCTAATATTTAACTACTAATCCTTGAATTGAGTCAATCTAATGATAAAAACCTTTTGATATATTAAACAGGGCGAAAAGAAGCCTTGTTTCCGGTCTTGTCTAAGATGGCAAAAGAATTTCTATCCTCATGTCTACAATAGCTAATGTAATCCGCGATTTAGCATGACGCTCAAGACTTACAAGTTCGGCGATCAAGCATGTGCGCACTGGCTGATCGGACGTTTAAAGACAGACGCAAAGATAAAGCACACAAATACGGAACGAAAGGAAAAGATATGTTCGATGATCTTAGTGACATTGAGGAAGAAATCAAGACGAAGAAAGCAACACAATAGACGTTGAAAATCTCCCATGTTAAGAAATCGGGGCATTTAATTAATTTACGATGATTAGAATTGTAGGGTTTTAGTAACTTTATAACTTTGTATTATTTAATGAACCTACGTGAAACCTCCTAACAAGACGAGTATAAACCGTGGAATCCAAGTTTAAAATAATAAAATGTTTTTTATTCCATACAAATAAACTCTTTTTTTTAAACTTGATTAAACGTGTTACCGTAGAAGTATAACGGTAATTAATGCTTATCCTCAAAAAAATGGCGCATTGTTTAAGATCTTTCTGAAACGGCTTGATTAAACGTGGTACCGTAGTGTGCATAACGGTACCACGTTTATTCCTAAAAATTGGCATTTTTTATCTTTTTTTGCAACTTTTTGGATTAAACGTGGTACCGTAGAGCGTTTAACTGCATCACGTTAATAACAATAACTCTCTATTTATATTTGTATTAACGAACCTGCTTAACATAACCTGCACCACGCTTATAACGGCTCTGTGCCTCGAACCCGGCTCCCGCCTAATCTCTCAGCTCGTCCTATTCTTATTAAGTACGAATCCAAACCTAACTACAAAATTTGCCCCTGGATCTACCCACTAAGGCCCTGTCTGCTAGCCATGACTATTAAAGAGTTTTTCATGGATGGCCCATTTATGGATCTTCAAGCCCCAGCCCTTCTAATTTTTCTTGATCTAACTTTTCAATTTTAATTTTTTTCTTCACTCCAATCAAATAATCTCATCAATTTATTAAAAGATAATTATTGTAGCATCTGGATGTTCGATTCATAATGGGATAAAATTTCATTGTGTTCTGAAGATGGTTCAGATTCACTCTTTTCAAAGATTGGTATCTGCTTTGTTTACTATGTAGACTTGAATTATATTGAATGGAAATGCAAGAAGGAAGATTGTGCTAGGGAAGGAGAAGTGGTGCTAAGAATCTGGGGACCAGCCAACTATATTTACTTTCAAATTGCGCTCTCACCTTTACCTTATAATATATTTAGTTTCTAATTTATTAAGCCTCATCATATTGTTTAGTCATTTTACTCGGTAATAAAAGCTCCAAACATATTTTGATTTTTTTAACTTAAATTTGCACCGTATTATTTAAAAGTTACACTGCATCTTTTATATTGCTTTATTTAGCACTACTCTGTATTATTTTAAATGTTACACACTCTCCCATTATTAACTTCCGTTTGAATAATTTAGTAGAAATAAAAAATACAATATTACCCTTGACCAACAATTACTTTATATTTCTTATTATTCTAAAAAAATATTGGTATCATTTTATATATTGTTAAAAATATTTTCATAATATTATTTACGTGTAATTTTTCATAATAATACTTTCTTGCAATTTATGAATGCTAAACCTTTTAAATTAAGACTTTGGTGGTGACAAGTACTTATTATATACTATTTCCAACTCAATTTAATTGATATTTTATTTTTTATGTGTCACACCTTGATCATGAATATTATAAAAAAATTATAAAAATAATACTATTAAAATATTTCAAAACGATCTGAATAATATATTAATTTTATATTTATTAAAATAAAAATAAAAAATTAATTGATGGTCAAACTTAATAGTAAAAAGCCAAAATATTATTTTTAAACTGAGGAGCATGTTGTAAAAAATAAAAAATATTATAAAAAGGTTAAAGTAATGAGAGTAAATATCAATGCAGAAATTGCCTAAGATATTATACATTTTGAGAGAATCATTATTTCTGCTAATTCTCACACAAATAGAGAGTATATATTCGCTTATCAATTTCACGAGATTGATATTTAGTGATTGCTACTAAGAACATTTGAAAAGAATGCATAAGTTAATTAAATAATATAGAAAAATACGGTGCAACTTTAAACAATACAAACAATACAACGGTTGGGTGTAATTTACCCATAATATATGTCTAGAGGGTGCTTTCTCTATATGTTCTAATTCAGAGAAAAAGATCGGATATAGAACGGAGTTCTTTGCTTAGCTCTGGTAAACAATCCTTCATGTGAATAGTAATAGACTGGATTACCTCTAATTACTTCAGGTCGTCTAGTTTTGAGACTAATAATATATGGGCTAATATGTTTCTGCCAATATCTATCTCTTTGTGACTATGTAGAATTTCACAACCGATCCTTAGCCACACTCACAAGAGAAGAGAGGGAGACACAACTAGCATGATAAAGTGAAAGACTTAAATTGCTACAAGAATGAACTTTCTCTTAATTTTTAATACGATAATCACATGAAATCCCCGCTCATTGCATCACCTCAACACTCCCCCATCACACGTGAGGTCCCTTACAAATCACAAACTAAGTTCAATAACGAAAGATTCCCCCAAATGACAAATAAAGACTTAGTTTAAATATTCAGTTATATAGAAACACAAAAATAGAAGTGTACTTTTTTTTTGTTAATTAGCTTACGCATATTATTTCAAATACAAAGCACATTTAGAAAGATATAACCGGTAATTTTGTTAACTATTACGCTAGTAACAATACTAACTAATATATATTAGAGAATAATTACAAACTATTATAATTAAAAGTCAGAAGATAAACATGCTTTCCAATCGAACCGAATCCATTTAATTTCTACGAGATCCGGCATTACGCCATCAGACTAATCGATATGTAAAATACATACTTGATGCATGATACAAATACAAAAGTTGACAAAGGATCATTTCCAATCAATGCATGTCATGGTTCCAACAACCTGTGGATCTGTCCAAGCTTCAATTAACTTTGTATATCTTATTTCCATAAGTTGACATTAGATTTGGTAATAACGTAACAATACATAGATGCGAACGGCTAAACAATGTCGTCCACGAAGGTCTCTATATATTTAACGTTTAAATATCTTTCACTGTCTTATTGTAATAAAATAATATCTGCCTGATTTGGCATTGTTGTCTTAAGAATTAGTGGCTCTAAGCTAATGTGAGATCTATTAATGTTTTAACATTGGTCCCAAGGTGGAGACTATGTCTTCAACTTAGTTTAATACGGAGTATTTCATACGATTAAACAAACAACCACTCCCTCCAAGGAATAAGTATGAAAGCTAGTAATAATTCCATTTTAATTTATAGATTTTATTTATTTAATTCCTGTTAAGAAAGTATCATTGATTACACATTTATCCTTTATTAAATGGAAATATTTTTAAAGTCTTTTAAGCAAAGTTCTTGTGAGCATCAGATATTGGTATCCTAATGTATGAAATTTAGGTTACAATAATTTAATATCTTTAAAAATTGTTAGGTAGGAATATGAAAATGTCTTAAGGAATGTACAATCCCTTTTGCATCCAAAAGATAATAGCACAACCAATTTGATTCTGCCACAGTTCCAAATTCCAGTGTATCCTCAACAAAAGCCCAACAAACTAAATACAGAGAACTAAATAGAGGGTAGTTTGGTCAACTCAAAAGAAACGAATACTCCAAAGCAACTAAAATAGCAACAAAATAATATTTTAGGGTAGGACAACCACCCATTTTGCATGTTGTTCTTACCTCTGTTTATATTTTATTTTTTAATTTGTTTATTATTTTTGTGTAATATTTTTTTATATATTTTTATGTAATATTTTCTCCTTTCTTTCTTTAACAAAATTGGTATTTGTTTTTTCGATTTTTTCTATCAAATCAGTTATTATTTTGCTGACGTAATTTATCCACTACGCAACCGATACTTTACAAGAAAGTTGATGAAAGATTATTCGGGTCGCATTCAACTATGGAAGACATTCGAGACGGGTGATGCGAGCGAATCGATCAATGTGTTAGATTACAATTGTCTCAGATTGTATTTTCTTTAGGCATTTCGGGATTAGAATTCATCGTATTCATAATCCGATTAGTTATTTCTAGGGATGGACTTCAATTTCATTTGATGTATATGTCTTCCCTAATTCAATCAGATACGTAAGTAATTTACAGCTTTACGAATTAATATCAATCATCGATTTAAATAAAAAAAAAGCATAAACGTCACATCACCAACCAAGAGGACCAATGAGTTTGTTTCCCTATAAAACCATCAGACCATCCACAATCGGACAAGCCAATTCTCGACATTTCTTTCTCGCTATTATCAACTTAAAGACCATCAAATAACATCCACTTTTTACCAACAATCCCAACAAGGCCATTATCTGGCTGTGTTAAATTATATTCTCTCACTTCCACATCACTCCAACATATACCCCATCATATCTTTCTATTTCTCTTTATTTATTTCTAGTATATATAATTATTAAATTTTATAATCACTACAACAATTGACATGAAAAATTGACTAAATTTGACAAAATATTTTTTTTGAATTTCAAAATCCATAATATTTAATACAATAAATAATATTATAATTTTTAAAATAACATACAACATTATTCATCACTGACTCGAAAGACATTAAGCATAAAAACTTATTTCTTTTTTAGTGTCCAAATGGACACAAACCTGTGCCTGCATGAGAGAGCTCTGAAAATAAAAATAGAGTATAATTTTTTTTTGCTTAGTTATTGTGCAAAAAACATTTTGTGGAACGTATAAAAAATAGAAAGCATCACTCTGCCACGCGTGGTTGCCAACGTGAGCTAACGTTTTAGCCCGGCTCTCGTGACGCTGGGTACAGGCGACAAGCGTACTCAAATTTTTTTTTTAATTTTCTTTATGAGGTGGGCCCATATTTGGGTGCCAAATTTTTTGGTCCGACTGTACTTGATCCCGCCTCATAGAAGAGCAACACACTGACTCATCTCCGTCATACAAAATAATCCGCCATTCTAATGACCCCTGCTGCACATGGCCTATGTAATCTAGCAATAAATCCCCTTCCTCCGAACTTTAATTTAGTAGGTGGCTTAAATACTCTATCCCAGCCCCTATTTCCACTACAATTACCCCACTAATGAAGTCCTCTACCTCCCTTGCTGGAAGAATGGCGGAACTCGAGGCGGTGGTGGCACGGGTACAATTTTACAAGACAAGTACCAATTAGGACATCTTTTAGGCCGTGGTAACTTTGCTAAAGTGTACCATGGACATAATTTGATAGACACCACTAATGTTGCCATCAAAGTTATAGACAAAACCACCACTATAACAACCATGGAGCCTCTCATAATCCGTGAAATCTCCGCCATGCGACGACTAAATCACCACCCAAACATCCTCCAAATTCATGAAGTCATGGCTACAAAAACCAAAATCTACCTTGTGATGGAGCTAGCTCCTAAAGGGGAGCTTTTCATGCAGCTTCAACGTAAAGGTCGATTTTCTGAAGCCACTGCTAAGAGTTATTTCCATCAGTTCATCTCTGCCCTACAATTCTGCCACAAAAATGGAGTAGCACACCGTGACATCAAGCCACAAAATATCCTTCTGGATGGAAATGGAAGGCTAAAGATATCCGATTTCGGACTCTCTGCCTTACCTGAACATTTAAAGAATGGGATGTTGCATACTGCTTGTGGCACACCAGCCTACACTGCCCCTGAAGTTGTGTACCGAAAAGGGTATGATGGAGCTAAAGCAGATGCATGGTCAAGTGGTGTTATATTGTTCGCCTTTCTTGCAGGGACCTTGCCTTTTGATGACAGTGATTTACCAAGTATGTATCGTGCAATGCATCGTCGCGTATTTAATTTCCCTGACTGGATTTCGAAACCAGCTCGTAAGATTATTTGCCGTTTACTTGATCCTAACCCCAATACAAGGTTGAGCATTCAAGAATTGGTGAATCTTTCTTGGTTCAAAAGATCAGCCCAAGGAGGAACGATAGAAAATCAAGACTTTAGTAATCTATCACGAGAGAAAGAATTGAAATTATTAAGAAATGTAAATGCATTTGATATAATCTCGATGTCATCAGGGTTGGATTTATCAGGGATTTTCGAGGTAGGATCAAGGAAGAAGGAAATAAGATTCACATCGAATAAGAAGGTGAAAGAGATAGAAGAGAGGGTGATGGCAATAGGGAAAGAATTGGGGTGTAGAGTGAAAAGAGGCAAGGGAGGGGGAATCAATTTGATAAAGGGGAGAATGGATTTAGCAGTGGAACTTTGGGAGGTTGTTGCAAATCTATGGTTGGTGGAACTAAAGGTAAAGGATGGAGGGTTAGTAGAGGTTGAAGAGTTTCAGTGGAATGAGATGGAAAAAGGGCTAACAGAGGTTGTTCTTTCATGGCCCAATGTATGCAAGAAAGCTATTTAGGACTCTGCAATTCAGTGCAGTAATTAGGGGATGCATTATCTTCACAAAGAAATGTTCATTTTGTACTCTTTAAGATGATAACTACCAGTCTACCACTAAGGGCATTGCTTATCTTAGCAAAGCTCAATTTAGACTAAAAACTAGTTTTTGCTTTAGTGATGTAGTGACATAGTATTTAGTGTTACTTGATTGTTTTGATAGTGTGTATGCAATTGAACTTTCAACAGATAAAGACATGGTTGTTTTGCATAAGCTCCAAATTTATGCAAGATGAAGATCCTTGGTAACAATTTCTTTGGTTGTTAGTTGTGAATAATGTTGGGTTGTTGAATGAATAACATTTGCATTAGTCATGAATGTTAGAGCGAATATCAAGTACAGTATTCTTTACTTGAAAAATGATACAAGTAAGAATTTAAGTGTCATTTTTCCTCTTAGTTCATATCTACAAATAATCCAAACCCCCCTCCCTCTACCCCTTCCCCCTCCCCTCTCTTTCCCCCTTAGGCAGAAGCCTCATCAAAGAAATTGAAGTATATTAATGTTAATATAGTTCTTATCTATAAAAAGAAGTACCTAACACCTTAAACGAAATTCAAAAAGGAAAACGACGAAATATTTTATTATAGAATTAAACAATAAATTAGCATGTTTTTTCAACAATGTGTTGTTTGGTGGGCAGGCTGATTTTTTTAAGATAATGAAGGTGACAATTTGGACTGCAATATGAAAACTCATTTAAGATAATTTATATGAAGTAAACTCCAAAGGACAGCTAACATTCACCAAACATTGGTCCTTAGTTTATAACCCATATTTGCAAAGATACACCATTTGAAGGAATATGATATAGCAACAAATATTACTGCAGATTAAAGGTTTCATTTCAAAGACATGGATTTGTTTTGCATAAGCTCCAGCATCAGCACACCATAAACAATATCTGGCTTAATACCTAGCCCTACATTTCCTCGAACAAGCACTCTGGACAATCCAATTGACAAAACTCAACAAAGCCAAAGATTACTGCAGATTAAGGGACACAGGCGTCCACCAATCACGCCTCTTTCATTTTCTTCAGAAGAGATTTTGCCTTGTGGGGAGACCTGCACCAGCTAGCATTTGGATAAGTGAACTGTAAGTTCATCTATCAGGAACTACACCATGTCTCTACATACTACTTAGTATCAAATAATCAACAAGCCTCATAAAATTTCTTACTCATTATTCCTTACTCCTTGACCATTACATTGAATTCAAGCACACTTAGGTTTCTTCTTCTTAGACAACAATGTGATACTTCCTCGGGTTCTAACATACTTCCACGCTCCCCAAAAGATGGATATTGGCATAGTAGCACTTTCCGAAGAGCCACTTCGTTAAAGAGTTGCGGATGCAGCAGTAGGCGTGTTATTTGACGAGAGTAGTCGCATTAGTGCTCTTTTTAAATATGAGTGATCGTATATGGTGGTACATGGCCCAGTAACATTTAAGGAGTAGTGGGGAATGACCAATCCAACCAAACAAACTGAGAGCAGGCCCCCCCACTCCCGGGGCAAAAAGAAACTAAACAACACTCGATGTCGATGCATAGTCAGGTCTTGTAGAACTTCGCCCAGGATTTTATAACCCCGCCGTGTAGCGAGTTTTAAGTCGGTAGATCTCCCGAACCATGAAGGCACTTGAGTGCCAAGTATAGCAATGCTTATACAGGAAACTTGTCGCTAGTGGATGCGAGGGAGTCAGCGAGAGCCTACTTGAGGAGACCCGATCTCAGGAAGTGCTCGAGACTGCATCTGACAACTAGCGCAAAGGTCGACCATGTCAGTCCCACCCCAGGATTTTTCTCCTCCCATGTAGCGAGCTTTTGGGTTGGTAGATCCCAGGACGAAGGCCTTACGTGCAGGAGTAAGCAAGTACCCAAGACTTAATCATCCGAGGATATAGGAGTCCCGCAGATTAGCCGAAACCAAAGAAAGGTCACAGCTCCTTGGATTTTCCTCCCCATGCTTGAGCTTTTGGGCGGGTAGATCCCGAACCGTAAAGACTTTAGGTACCGGGTAACTGCTTGTAGTAACCACTAGAGAAGACGACTCTGAGCTAGAGATGGCGGCAAGTAAGGTTAGTGAGCAACGTTGCATATATAATCACAACATGTAGATGACATATTGAGCATAGGAAACGATATATCTATGTACATGCATCGAGTCTTGGCTATGTAAGTGTTTCTCGCATGAAATACTTAGGAGAAGATCGTCACGTTCTTGGAATAAAAATCCGCAGAAATCGATCTAAAAAAGGCTAATTAGATTGAGGCAAAATACTTATATTGATAAAGTGTTGAAAATATTTAAGATGGATAAATTCCAAGAAAGGGAACACTCCCGTGAGACATGGCATTACCGGCCGTTCGATTGTCCACCGAATGTGGCAAGAGAAAGGATGTGATGGCGTTCACTGTCTCGATCATAGGATCCATGCGTATGTCATGTTATGTACCGTCGAGGCGTAGCGTGCGCTCACGAGTGTAGCAACCGTTACCAATCTTGTCCTAGTGAAAAAGTCAACTTTGAATTGCGGTGAAAAGCCATCTTAAGTACTTATGAAGAAGAACTAAAAGATGTGTTCCGCTTTGTGTATGGCGGGGATAATGAGTTATTGATAGAGGTTACACGATGCCGGTTCGAGCCGATAGAGGCGATAGTCGATCTCACAATCTGGTTATGTATTATGCACGAGCGGGGGTGCAATGTCTTAACTGCGGTATGGCGAACTTAGCTGTAGTTGCCTCGACAACGAAGTTGAGTACATTCTGCGGTTTAGAAACTCACGAAGGAAGCTTGTTGGAACAAAAGAAATTCGTAAAGTGAACTTGGAGTAGTACCCTAGCGTTGAAGGTCTAGTAGAGAGTTATATTGCGATACTTTGGAGGCGATAGCTGAAGCTAAGGAACGAGATCACATCGCGAGATCCAAGCATGTACTCAGTGTCATGTATTTCGGAGATAAGCGATAGATGAGATGTTAGAATATGTAAGGTTCGGCCGATGATAATATGGCAGATCCATAACTAAACCACTACCTCAAAACAAGCATGATAAACACATGTATAGTACTGGTCTTAAGGACATGCTTGAATGGTCTTAGTCTTAGTGGGAGCTAATTTTTCTTTATATGTGAAAGATGATCGTAAGACAATTCTTGAATTTTAAGCTTCAAATTCAATAAAATATATCATTTGTTTTTCAAACTATGATAATATATATACATATATATATATATACACATTATATGATAATAATGTGTATATATGCATCATTATTACGAGTAATGAAATTTATTCCATTTGTAATATAAAATTTTCTAGAGAGGTCTTTGGAGTTAATATTTCGAAGCAAAGCATGTCATCGAGGCTTTGAAAACAATGATATTGTGGTCCCTAATCGGTGTTCACTATTGGAATAGAACATCATTGAGTAGTATGTGTTGATTGTCTGATCATGTTTCTTGGATCAAAAAGGAGAACTTTTACTCTAGTCAATCACATAGGTACTTGATGTGAAATCAACCGTGATAGTGGACATGCCATGAGAACTTAAAAGATTGTACATACGTGTCCTAGAACTTTCTCATAGAACTTATGTTAAATGACGATTCACAGACCAGTGGCATGGTTTCACTTGGCCAGTAGTGTCCTTTGACCTTGTCCTAAGCGTCTTATGCTTAGGGGATTTAAAATATTCGAGAGTTACGTATACTACAAGCGTAGTTGTGAAATCTTGTACACAAGATGGAATTAAGCCTGTAGGATATAACGGTTTTAGATTTTCGAGGCCTCTTGGAGGCCGGTGGTGATTTGGCCAACCTCGGTCACTAGGCGAGAACACATCACTTAAATGCAGCAAAGAAATCGGTCTTAGTATGGTGACCTGAATCTTACCATAGCTTGGTATCGGAAATCGCGTCTGAGGATCGTGTCGAGATATAATCGTAAATGTCGTTTTACAAATAAGCGTCGAGGGCCGAGTGGGAGTGTTGAAAATATGAGATGTTATATCTCATAAATATATGTCCGTTGAACAATTAGATTGTACAACCGATTATTACATTTGAATAATAATATGTTTAGACATATGTTAATTGTTGGACAATTAATATATTAGATAACTCGATTGACATTAGGGGTTACGATGGCTTACTAGAGTCTGTTCATAATCTATATATTAATATGATGTTCGGTTAAACATAAATTAATATATTGGGCATTGATTGATTGAGCCTAAGAGGGTAAACGACAGCAATCGAGCTATAAAATTTAATTATCTTAGGGGTTTTAAAAATGAAGCGTATGAAATTGATGAGGCCCAAGATTCCAATTTGAATCTACGCCCATAGAGTGCGGAGCAGTGAAATAAATTTGGGAGTAAATTGGTGGACGGGCGATCGGGAACCGGTCGGGCAAGCCCGATCGACCGGTCCGAAGTCCGTCGAAAATGGACGGATCGGTCGGATCCCAGGTCCGATCCGGTATCGAAGCGGATCGGACCGGTAACCCGAAACGGATCCGGATCCGGTAATTAAAAAAATAAATAAATAAATAAAGCGCTATTACTGTGAAGTCAAAAGAGGAAGCGGGTATTTATTTTTTTGTGTAAATGAGTTTAATTCATGTAAATGAGTTTGATTTGTGTGTATTTCGATTTTTTTTTGTATTTTTGATTTTTTTTTGTATTTCGAATTGTTATTTTTTTGTATTTCGGATACTACTCGGATCGGTTCCCGGATGCTCGGATCTTATCGGGCTGGATACTCCGGATACTATCGGATCGGATGGACGAAACCGGACCCGGTTTGGACGGATCCCGATCGGTCGATTCTACTGGAGCCAGCTGGTTTCGGCCGGTCGATTCGGACTCGGTGGCACCGGTCCGGTTCCCGGATCCGGTGAAAACGATCGATAGCAATGTGTGGGAGTTCCTAAAATATTCTTTTTTTTAGAAGAATTGTAGAATGTTATTGCCCAAGGAGGTGGAAGAGTTCACCTTGTGAGTTGAAATGCACAAAAAGTAGGACACATTAATACATCATAAAGAATATGATTTGCGTGAAATTGTTGTACCCGATTTACCCGGCTTTTTGGGATTTGAGAATTACTCCTAAACTGCTTGAGTATTGGTAGGTGGAGAAACTCTTCGATTTTTAGAGCCCCAGCGCAAATGCAATTTAATATTTTAAAGGAAACACAAGTAAAGCTCGGAGGGATTCGTTAAATGCGTTGGTGTGGGCATTCTTAGAGACAATCTCGTTGATTGTTCGAGTCTCGCCGAGATATATTAGTTGTAGATATATTTAAAGCAGGCTCGAAGAAAGATGCAGCTTGTATATTATTTTTTATATATTATTAAGTAGTATCTGGTTTTGGGTTTATTGTAATTGTTATTTTTAAGATACTCATATTACTGAGACAAGTCTTGTAGTGCTAAGGATAATTCTTACTATTTGGTATTAAATTAATATCAATCATTAATTTTTTTTTCTTTATTACTTTTCATCTAAGGGTTAAATGTTGTAAGGGTGTTTTTGACATTTAAATAATAATCTAGAATCACAATCTAAAACATCAGAATAACATGAATCATGTTATCACATCCAATAACTTTTTATTCCCTAATTATGTGCTTTCAATTGATCTTCATGATATTTTCTCATTTTTTTGAATTTCAAAGTCTAATTTTTGCTTGTTTGCTTTATCGTTTCAATTGCAATTCTTTTTTCTTGGACGATAAAACACATACAAATCAAATCAATTTTTATTTATTTTCTTTATGCATAAGTGTTTCATAGCAGTTTTAATTAGTGTTAGTGATTATTTCATCATTGAATAATGTTGTGTTGTTTAAACGTGGTTCATCATTAAATAGATTTCTACTAGTTTCAATTGTTTTTATACTCCGTACTATTTTAAAATATATATGTAGTGTAATTATTAAAAACATGCATCCAAACTATGTAATGGTCGATTGATGAATTATTGGATTCTTCTTAAACACTCCAAAAGTTAGAAAACAGACATCGAATTATGGATTGAAGAATTGGTCGTTCAGGCATTTCTCCATGCGTATTTTCAATCTATCATACTGTTAAAAAACTGTCCCCTGATAAGTGATGTTGTTCCAACTTCCAAACATGTGGGTCTAATAAGTTGTAGAGTGATTGTTGATCAGAAGAACTCTTGTATGGTTATAGACTTGTATAGCCACATATAATTCCTTTATGGAAATTGGCTAGGCCACGTCCATTACTCCGTGCCCTAAACACCATACATGCGAAAATCTAATTTAAAAATCAATTGAACTTCACTCAACTGCATCACCATCAACATATATGAGTCATGGCTCGAGAGTAGTTGCTCGGCCAATAATTCATGATTTATGAACTATGTTACATCATCATCTTTGTTTGGATATGATTTAAGCTCATGTAATCGTTGAAATCTAACAAGTGGGAGCAACATAAACTTGCGAAACATGGTATGAAAATCTCACATATTGAGCGTTTAAGTGGACATCTCTGAAAGCGTAAGATTGAGCAGGGATCTTTTGGCAGTAGAGATTACAATCGGAATCTTTGCTAGTAGGGATGTTGGTGGTTCGGTTCAAACTGAAAATAACCCACTCCAAGTCGAAAGTCTAGCTACCACACATATATATTGTTTAGAATATTTATATTTTTATATTTTTAAATTTTTCATTTGATTTTTATATTTTTAAAAAGATTGTTACACAACTTTTTAAATTATAAAATAACCCACTCCAAGTCGAATGTCTACTCCAAGTCCAAATCAAATGGATTTGTCAAGAAGCTATATCATGTATTTGTTGAAATGTTTGGAAGCAATCTGTTAGTGGTGAATTGTTTGGAAGTAATTTGTTAGTGGAAGCTATATCAGGAAACTATTTTAATTTGAAATTATGGGTACTCTATTTTAATTCGAAATCATGCATTTAGTAAATTATTCTGAAAAAAATCTGTTAGTGAAAGCTATATTAGGAAGCTATATAATACATTTGGGACATGTGGTTGAAATCAATGTGTACTCTATTTTAATTTGAAATCATGAACTTTTTATATTATGTTATTGTTATAAAATCTAAAAAGCCATACAGCCCAGAACCCATTGGCTGAAAGGGCATCAACGAGCCAATTCCAAACCTAATTAATTTCAAACCAAAATGGTTGATGTATTTAAAAAATCGATAGAATCGGTTTCAGACAAAAAATCATAAAATACCAACCGGGCCGAACCGAAACATCTAACTCTTATCCCTCTGAAGAAATTGATTGAAAGCTTGTTTTGATTGTTGTTTCATACTATCAATAGGATCTCGAAGTTATCATTTGTCCCTTTAAAATTTCATCCCCACTATTTAACAATCTCTTCGGATTTTTTTAGTTGTCATTCTAACTATTTTCACATCAACTAAAAAACAATTAAAAATGAAAGATATTTTACATATATGTCCCTAATTAATGAATCAAATAATAATTTAATGAAGTTATTGATCTTAGAAGGTTTTATTACATTAAATAGGAATTTAAAAAGAAAAAAAAATCAAATGATGCATTAAAATTCCAAAATGACAAGTATTTTAAAATAATTTTTTTTGCTAGGATGACAATTAAGAAAAATCCAGAGGGAATACTGTTGTGACTGTTTTTATTAGGGAAACGAAGAGCTAAAATGTATTAGGTATTTAAGCCGCTCACAACATTACCTACTCTACTTTGCATTAAACATATCTTAGAATTGAATGTGGTTCGTCTCCCTTAGATTCTTTAAATATGACGTTTCTCTTTTTCTACTTGTTAGTTTCTCTTTTTAATAACAGTTTTTTTATGGTGTGTCCTAAGAACACATTATAATCATTGTAATGCACATTTTACGTCTTATTTATTTTTAGTAATTTGTTCAAAGATTCCTAAAGATATTCCTTCATTATTATGCTAACAAATCTTTTCCTTTTAACATTTTTGATTTCCTTATTTTTTGCATTGTTTGTCTCCATTAATTATATTTTGTTTATTCCTTCCCTCCATATTTGCTTAGCATGTTAATTACTCGATTAATCAATGTCACCATTTTTTTGTCAATGTTCACCATTTTTTTCCGTTCACGTGAATTCCCTCCTAAAATGGTGTATCTTATTATAGAGGGAGAATGGCGCATATGCATGCTTTCATGGATTCTTTATTTTTTCATTGAGCATTTGGATTACGAGGTTTTTTGCTCCACTAGTTGTAGAAAAATACCAAAAAATTTTATGAAAAATGGCGAACATCGAACAAAAATGGTGAAAATTGATTAATCTGTTATCTGTATTCAACGTACCAAACAATTAAACAAATATGGAGGGAATAAACCAGCAATGTAATTAATGGAGACAAACAATGCAAAAAATAAGAAAATTAAAAATATTTAAAGGAAGAGAATTTTTAGCATAATAATAAAACAATTACTCAAGAAATCTTTAAATAAATTATTAGGAATGGATAAGGCTTAAAATGTACATTACAATTATTATAATGTGCCTTTAGGGCACATCATAGAAAAATCGTTTTAAGAAACTCATTTGTACGATCTCTTTGAACAAAATTTTATCCAATAATATAAAGATTTCATCCCATTCATTTGAATTAATGTTTTCTCTTTTCAATTCAAATCTTTGATCACACTCCCAAAAAAATATGTGCATCTAAAAGATCTTTTTCACTATGGCCAATTCTGATATTAGTTCTACATATGTCAAGCAATAAGAAAAGGAATTTGCAGTAAAGTAAGCGGAATTAAAGATACATGAGAATTGTCTTTTAAAGGTTTTTTGAACGTAGTCCCAAATTTAAAGGTGCCAATTAAAAAGTTTTTTAATTCAAATTTGTCAACTTCCTTATTTAATTTCAATTTGAACAATCAGATTTAATTTAGATTAAGTTAAAATGCGAAGGCGATTAATGCCATCTTATTTTAAAAATTATTTTTATGACATGAAACATGATGTCAATTGAAATGAGATGACCCTAAAACTAAAAATAAAGGTTTGAATCTCATTTATATGTACAAGAATTAAGTGATGGTACGTAATAATATTGCTTACCAGAAAATGATTGATTTGTCAAATTTATTGAAAGAATACACACACGTCTTTTTTCTGGCTTACTCGATAGGTGATAATAATCACTACACATTGGTACACTTTAGAGAGATTTACGAAGCAAAGAGAGAGTGACAGCTCCCATGAATCGGCCTGCCATGTGTGCATATGTCAAACTGCAATTGGCAGCTTCCTGGAAAGAATCTCATACCTTAAAGAAGTAGTGAAAATGGTACCTTTTATTCCGATGCATTTAGAGAATATAGATTCATTTTATCAGTGTCATGTTCCCTCCAACAGCTAACCGACCCCCTTCATTAAGGAAAAAGAAAGATGGGGGATACTAAATGAAATGTGAAACAAATTAAAATAATAAAAACCTCTTCAGTCCTTAAAGAATGCAGTTTGGGTATATTTGATGCCTTAGGTTTCCTACATATATATATTTATGTTCGCAGCCAGGATATTTTATAGAGCTTGAGTGTCTGATATTAACATTAATGTTAAGTACACTACTATATTATTATTACTATTACGTACTACTAAATTATTATTACTATTCAATATTAGCCAAGAAAGCACGGAATGAATGTATAATATATATATTGCTCAACTTTCTTTGATGCACTTATATTTGAAGGATGGGGACATTTATAGTGCAAAATTCACCCGACAAATACTATTCCTTTTCCAATGTTTCCTAAGATATTTCAACTTCTATACTTTACATTATTTGTATTATTTGCACATATTTCAACTTTTACACTATTATAAGGTAGACAAAATTATTACATACTTATTTTGAAATATCTTTTTCCTTTGTTCTTGGAAAGCGTATATTTATACCGTTAAAAGCTTTATAAGGAAAAACTGGTGAGGCAGCCTTCGCTGAGGAAAAGAATGACATTATCTTCCCCCTGATCGAGCAGGGGTAGGTCTTCAAAGATACCGAAGGCGTGTCACGATCTTTTTATCGTGTTTCTTGAAAAATGATGTCGAAAGAGCCTTTGTGAAGAGATCTGCCACATTATCACTCGAACGAATGTATTGAATATCAACCTCTTTGTTTCTTTCGAGTTCTTGTGTGAATGAGAAGAACTTTGGCGGAATGTGTTTCGTTCGATCACTTTTGATGTAGCCTTCTTTTATCCCAATGCTTAGCGTACGGCGTGCTCTTACGTACAAAATTGTTGGATTCTTATAAGTTGATAGGCAAAATATTTGTTGTATATGTTGTGTGGCGATCTCGACCATCTACGCTCTTTCTTTTGCTTCGTGAAGGGCAACTAAGCTTTCAAAATGATTTGAAGAAGTAGCTAAAGTGTCTATTTTGGGGATCTCGAGATATGGCAGATATCTCGTATGTAAATACATATCTGTTTTGAAACAAATATCACATGTGTGATTTTAGCATTATGTGGATCGACAAATTAAACTAACCTGCGTCTAGCATGTCATGGCTGGTTTTGTATTGACAGGATAAAACAAACTAAGATCGGGGCGTACATGAATAAAACCTCATGTTTTATCTCTTTCCCGATGTCTCTTTGTAGGACAAGAACTAAATCTTTGCTAGTAAATTCACTACAAAATCTACTCTCGGGTCTTGTACAATTAAGCGAGACCAATTGCAGCGGTATGGTACTTCGGTACCAAGATCAAATCTTCATTTTTCTTAAAGTGAGGGTGGAAGGGATGCGTTTTTGACGTTGATGGTGTATCCGTCGTTTAGTGTACACAAAAGTGCTTATAGTATTAAGCGCTTTTTGGCGCTCTTTACGTATAATTCGATTGATGTACTAGTATACCATTTTTAATCTTTTGAATTTCATACGAACAAAACTTAATCTTTCCTAGATCTTTCATTTCAAATTCCTTCTTTAAGTAATCCATTGCTTCTTTAATTTCATTATTAGTTCCAATGATATTTAAATCATCTACGTAGGCAATGATGAATTCTGAAATCGGATGTAGTTTTGTTATAAAAATAAAAGGGCAAATAGGATTGTTAAAGCATGGCACTTAACTTTATGAATATTTCTTAGCACTTATTATCGCGTTCGTCGAATTGCTTTAACCCATACAATGATCTTTATAACTTAATTGCATACATTTCTCTGGGTTTAGATGTCTTAGGTATTTTAAATCCTTCCAGAATTTTCATATATATTTCAATATCAAGTGTCCATATAAGTATGCAGTAACAACATCCATAAGATGCATATGTAGATTATTAGATATTGATAGACCAATTAAATAACGAAAATGTGGCATCCATAAGCGGTAAATAAGATTACCTCGTAATCAATTCAGTCTTTTGAGAAAAACCTTGTGCGGCAATGAGCCTTGTATCTTACAATCTCGTTTTCTGTTCGTTTTCTCACAAAGACCCACTTATAACCAACAAGTTTCATATCTGAGGGATAACCTGATATGCCCAATGCTTTTCGTTTTTTAAGAGATTTTAATTCAATATATTATCTTTCATTTTGGCCGATCGAGTCTACTTGACTTTCAACCTAAATCACGGGTTGAGATCATCATTTTCATCCATAATTTCATATGCAATGGAGAAGGAAAATATTTCATCAATATCCTTATTTTTTTGGTTCCAAAGATTTCTTGTATTAACATAATTGATAGAAATCTCGAGATCATTCTTATTTTCAATATCATTTTCAAGGATCTCATTTTCATCATCTTGTTCTCGCTTGAGGCACATTTTTCTATCACGGTATCATTATGATTTGAGTGTCTTATCAAGATCACTTTCATTCTTATCGATCTTTTCTACCCACTTTTTTCTTTTTTAGAGAATTTTTATCTTTGTAACCTGAAATTCGACATTTCTTAAGCGTGCACTTGGAATGTACTTGCTACGTCATTTTGCTTCAATTTCAATCAGAAGAAGTATTAACGAGCGGTACATGTGAGCTATCACTCTTCATGTCGATAAATGAATCTAGCAATTGATTTGCAAATCTTGTAAATGTAGAACTTTTCTTACATTTCTTTCCAGATTTATTATATGGATACGATACATTAAAGATGCTTGCTACTTTATTCCTTTTCCATTGTTTCTTTTTTTCTCCTCTAAAGGAGGAAAAAATATCTCTTAGAAATGACAATGTGAAACCTTACATGAAAAATATCCTTGTTAAAGGTTCAAGATACTAACCATGGGGTGACTTATACACGCCTTGACCTTCTTTTGAGTGCATGTTTGTTAACTGTGGTGGAATTTATTGATACGTAAATTGCGCATCCAATAATCTTTAGATGGAAGATACTCGGGTTCTTGACCAATTGCAAGTTGATATGGAGTATGTTTATGATTATACTTGCTTTCTTAAACATATTAATGATCATGTAAAATTGCATGACCAAATCAGTAACTAATAGTAATTTTTGTTCTAGGTATATTATGGTCTAACAATTAACTGAAGGTGTTTAATTAATGATTCAGCTAAACCATTTTGTGTATACATGAGGAACACGATGTAACAATAATTCCAGTTGACATGCAATAACTATTGAATGTTTCAGATGTAAATTCACCAATATTTTCGAGTCTAACTTTCTTTATAGTATAATCAGGAAATTGTGCTCTTAGTTTGATTATTTGAGCAAGAAATCTTGCAAATGTCATATCACGACTTGACAATAAACAAACATGTGACCATCACACTAGATCGTCAATTAATACCATAAAATACGAATGATCCGGATGGTGAATAGATGGAGTCCACATATATTATCTTTGAATTCTTTTCGAAATACAGTGATTCCGTGTGAAATTTCACGTAGTGCGTCTTATAGTTATTGGATTTTCCTAGAGAACAAGCTTCATGTTAATAATCTTTAAATCTTTCAAAGAATGGCCAGTATGTCTTTAATTATTTTCACCGTCATTATTAGATTGAGGATGACCTAAGCGATAAATTACCACAGACATAGTTTTAAGTTCTCTTTTTTATTACCAAGTTACATTCAATTTCATAAATATAAATTAATAATGTAATCTATAAGGTAATTTTGGTAGTTTCTCAATATTTCTTCTTTCCTAAAACACTAGTAATGTCTGAGATGTATTGCATGTACACTTAGGATTATCGTTTCGATGCTCGTACCTTGACGATATGTCCATTAAAACTCAATAAGTTTCTTTTGATTTTGAAGAATACAAAGCATCATTAATGATAAATTTTTGTTCCATTTGGTAATGAACATGACATTACACGATCCTTGATAGTCTCTGAGGACCTAAAATTGTATTTATTCTTGTCTTGGTAAATTTATATTAATAAAATATATATCTTCCTCTTGAGGATTGTGTGGGTTGTTCCACTCTCTGTGATGCAAATGTCTCCATCACGTTTCATGTTAGACCTTCTCAGAAATATATAATTATATAAGACTAAAAGAGAGTAAACAGTACAACATATAATCAACTTTATTATTTCATAAACATAAAAATAAACATCCTGAACGGCGTCATACAGTACAAACATAAAAGATTATTAAAGTTAAATGCATAATTTATTCAAACATAAAGTAGTTAATAATATCAAATTATTCCCTCGATCAAAATCGTCTCATTTATTTGCCCTATTAGAAATATGCGACCTGAAGATAAGTAGAATCATCATCAGGTTCATGTTCATTGAAATTAACTTCCTTTCCCTTTTCTTTTACTTTTACAGATTCTTATATATATTACGAAGATATTACAGTCCTAAACCCTTAGACTTGTTAGCGCTTTTCTTCCCATCGATAGCACAAATTATCATCATTTTTGTATGAACCTTCTTGGATTTTCTTATCCTTTTCTTGTCGAGTTGGGTAATTTTTGGGAGGTCTATTATAATTCACGAAACCACGTCCACGAAAATTACCACGACCTTGACCACTACCTCGACCTCTAAATCGATCATAAGCACCACGACATTTATTAAATGTCGTTGCATTTATCTCAGGAAATGACATTGTCGATGGGCATAGCGATGGTTTTTCATGAGGGCTTAATTATTCACTACGTAAATCAAAGCGGGCATGTACCCGGTCAGTATTTGCATATCCTACGTTACATGTTGTTCTTGCAGCGATATTTGTGATGCATGAAGCGTTGAAAACATTTTTCTAGTTTTTCACAACCGATTCTGACTTTACCACAATATTCTAATTGTGATACAATTTTAAGCAAGGCAGTTGTAACAGCAAACACTTTTAAAGTCTTGAAACCTCGGTTTGTTCCATTAAATCCAATTATTTATTAAATTAAAAGAACTGCTTGGGTATCCAAATCTTACGTTGGGTTTTTTCGCTTAATAAGCTTAGGATCATACTGCGTTCGAGGATATTCTAATTATAGAGTATCGTCTGAGATGATCATCGTTAATCTTAAGGCTTTAAATTTATTTTATGAAAAGTTCTTAGCTTACGCTTTTCTTTTGTTTCAATCGTTTGATGTTTACATTATACATTCCAAGCGGGGAATTTTCTCGAGCCCGCATCGAGTACGCCTCTTTGTTTGTCCAAGACATGTAGTTGTCTTCTTTGAGGTTTAAGCCCCAAGTTGAGGCTTTATAGTTACACGTTGTTATATCTAAATCACGAGAGAATATAAGTAGCATTTTTATTCAATATTACCTTTCGTGCATTCAATATACAAATTGAAATGTATTCAATTACAAATACCGTATTCCTTTCTTCATGGAAATCTCTATCAAAATAAAAATAAACAAGCCAAGCTAAGATTACAAATGGTAAAATGTCAAAATACCATAAATGCTACATTTCCCTTACCTATCTCTTCAACATTTAAAAAACCAGCAAGAAAAAGAGAGAGAGCAATTATAGTGATAAATACTAGAAAACATCCTGCCATTTTGAAAATGTTTATAAAATACTTTGAGAAGGATATTTAGAAATGTGGAAGAGAATGAAGTATTTATAGAGCGAGATTTTATGACCATTTTATTATCGTTTGAGGATAAGAAAATAATATTGATTTTACTGTTCATTACCATTATGAAATGAGGAGAAATTAAAAATATTTAAGTGTGTTATATATGATGTAGCCGTTAGAATGCACAAGTTTTAACACATAATGCATGATCGAGAGCTAACACATACGATGAATGAACACATATGATAAGATAATACATGCCAATAACAAATAAAATAAGATAACACAATAGTGAGATAATAATATAAATTGGGGTATTTTATACTTCGCGTGTAAGATCTGAAATTCTTCTCACGTAAGTATGAAAATTTATCAATAAAATAATATAAGCGTTATAAAGTGAAGATTTTAACACTTCACTAAATAAATTAATTTCTGCAATTTTATTTGTAATAAAGTAGATGTATGAATGAGGATGAATTTTGTTTATGCCATTGATGTTATAGTGTAAATGGGGAATGAATTTATTTATGTCCATGATAATTAGGAATGGGGATGAATTTTATTTATGTCGAAAGCTGATGTTATAGGTAATACGTGAGGATGAATTTTATTTATGTCCATGATACTCTGAATGGGGATAATTTCATATATGTCCATGATATTATAGTGTAAATGGGGATTTTAATCCTTCACAAAGTATAACGGTTAATATCACTATTCGAAATTATCTTTCGTGATAGATGGGGATTTGAACCTCCACATAATTAGTAAGTTAGCATTACTATTCGAAATTATCTTTCGTGATTTTATGAGGATTAGACCTCCACATAGTTAGTAAGTAAATAAATAGGAGATGGAGATTTAACTCTCCACACAAAATAATAATATAAAGCGCTTATTATAAACTGACAGCCAAGTTGGAGTTCTTATAATAAAGGCGTGAAATAGTAATAATAATAATAGCCACTCTAGTTATAGATCACTTGACGGATTGTTAGTTTTCTATAACAGGATAAATCATATAATAATAATAATATAAAATTCTGATTATAGAATCACTTGGCGTATTTAAAATTTATCTATAATGAGAGACATATAACAAAATAAATATCGAAGTGATAAGAATAGGATATACTAGTAGTGAGTACTTCCGATAGAAATGATCGTCTTCGTAACGTGATCACAACCAGGATATTTTATAGGTACCGAGCTAATATGATGATATTCTTTATTGATATTTACTACTACTATATTATTATTCTTTTCGATACTACTAGATTATTATTACCCTCTATATTGGATCAAAAAGCATGGAATGGAATATAATATATATATATATATATATATATATATATATATATATATATATATATATATATATATATATTGCTCAACTTTCTCTGATGCACTTATATTTGAGGATAAGAATTATTCCTTTTCCAAACTTTCCTAAGATATTTCAACACCTATACTATTACATTATTTGTATTATTTACACATATTTCAACTTTTACACTATTACAAGGTAGATCAAACTATTCATAACAATTTCATGCTAATAGTTCTAGTATATAATCAAACAAAGTTGGAAGATATATACCATTATTTGAAATCTTATTAGTCATTATTAACGGCTATCATCTATCTCATTTATATACATTTTGATAAGTATGAAAAGTTTCAATTTGATCTCAATTAATAATAACGTTGCAAATTTAGTCTCTGGTGTATATATGTTTCAATTTGGTATAAGTGAACAATTAATAATTACATCAATTTGGGGATCAAATTGCAATATCATGTATAATATCCTAGACACAACTAGATCGATTTTTGAGACACAACTTTAAATTTATCAATTCTTTTTATATCACATTATGAAAAATTGGATTAAAAAATATTATTTATAAAAGGAAAATTTTAAAATAAATCCAATGATATAAATTTTATATTTTTTTAGTTAGTGAATAAAAAGTAATTTGTGATCGAAAGTCTTGTCTGAGAATCACAGCAATCAAATTAATTTGAATGAAATAATACTTAGGAACAAATTTATAATTAGCTCTAATATAATAAAGGAAAAACAAGGGACAGTGTAAGTTATATAATACTACATAGCTAATCAGTGCATATAATCATTGAATGACATTAATAATCATTACATTTTATTGGACCACGAACCAAGCGCATTGGCCCTCAATTATACCACACCATCAATTTTTGATAATTAAACGATTCCCCCACTTGAAATAAACTCAATGACAATTGTAAAACCACGACGCCATGCATCGTTGTGACTCTTAAGCACATGTTTTGAGATATTTTAGAGGAATAGAATTGGGGATGAGGGCATTGATTTAGAAATTTGAAATTTCGACTGGCTATTTGTCTGAGATTACGCAGCTTATTTCAGTCATGCGTAGGCCAAGGTGCGTCACTGGATTGTAACGAAGCTTTTTTATCGGTTGATGCATGCGGCCCCAGACTCAATAACAATTGTGATTAAATCATTAGAGGTATCTTATAGTATCATTAAAATAACACCACTACTGAAAAATTAAATACTCCATACGGAGTACCAAGGTATTTTAAAGAAGCAAAACAAGGGTACGTTTTAATTTAGTAATCTAAGACCTATAATCATTAAGTAACACTTGATCCCAGAAATAATCAACATACCATGTCTCTCCACGTGTCAACATTGGATCCGTCGAACCATGATGGAGAATTGAAACCTTTGGTATTTATGTAAGACAAGTTCCATACATTGCTCCCCTTAGTTTGTCATCATAATATTATTCCGCTCCTCCTTTGTCAATATTATTATCAATAGAGAAAGATTAAAGATAAATAATAATCTTAATATTTACAATAATCATTAGATCCATCTTAGCTAGTTGAAATGGACACTGAGTTGTGTCTTGGCCTGCCTGGTGGACATGAAAATAATGTTGAATCCATCAAGAACACAACTTGTACTGGGAAAAGAATTTTTTCTGAGACTGTTGATCTTAAGCTCAATCTTCAAACAAGTGATGAAGAATCAATCCAGGATCTGAAAGAGAAGATGAAGAAGACTTCAGCAGCTAATAATGCTAAGGAATCAGCTAAGGATCCAGCCAAGCCACCAGCCAAGTATGTTTCAATATGTCTCCTAATATGATGCCCTAGCCTCATGCTCCATTATTAAGTAGTGCTCCATCCAAAAATTAAGAACATATCGAGTTTCAAATTTTTGATATTGATTTTTTAATTTATGAATATTCAAATATTTCGTATATATTGTGTAATATCTGGTAAAAGAATATAGTAAAATATACTATATATTATGTTCAACGTAATTTACTATTCCCTATTAACCTGATAATTTCAATTAAAATCATTCATATTATCTATGACAATTATGTTTTGAAAGAAAGATCTCACAGGCAAACACCATGATATTGTAGTCGAATTATAATACATGCATGATGATTGAGGAGTGAGTGTTTAAATTTTTCAGGGCACAAGTTGTAGGTTGGCCACCAGTGAGATCATTTAGGAAGAACATAATGACCCAGAAGAGCAACAATAATGAGGAATTATTAGCTGAAAAGGCAACATTTGTGAAGGTTAGCATGGATGGTGCACCTTACCTTCGCAAGGTAGATTTGAAGATGTATAAAAGTTATCAACAATTTTCTGATGCTCTAGCTAAGATGTTCAGTTCCTTCACTATGGGTAAGTAATTATTTTTTGTTTTATATATTCTTCGTTAAAGTTCATTATCTTTAATTTTATTATCTTTCTTTTATTTCTAAATTTTTTTTGTTTCATAATAGATCCTTATATATATATATTTATTTATTTTTTGACAAAAAATAAGTATTCCTTTGTATGATGAGATCTCATTATGTGATTATTGAAGATTGACAACTCAATGATAAAAAGCCTTGAATTTAAACTCAACGAATTCGAATTATTACAAGATAATTGGTGAATCACTATTGATTCATCTCTCTTAAAAAAATCATAATTCAAGATTAGAAGGAAGATTTAACTTTCTTTTTCACTCTTGATTCAAGAGTCTTGATCATACTAATAACTACTAGCTACGCTACAAAAATGTAAAGTTTAGTGTAATATAAAGCATCCCAAAAAGACGGATCTCAGAATCATTTCATATCAAGGCATCAAGCATATGCAATTCTCTTATAATGAAAAAAAAAAAAAAATCAGCCAAGTTGCTTGTTTTTATTTTATCTAGGAAATTATGGGACCCAGGAGGGAATGATAGATTTCATGAATGAGAGCAAGTTGATAGATTTGTTGAACAGTACTGAGTATGTTCCAAGTTACGAAGATAAGGATGGTGACTGGATGCTCGTGGGCGATGTACCTTGGGAGTAAGTACACAATTGTTGCATATTCGATGTCTCCATCTCCGATCCAATTAACTTGTTCTTGTACATTTTATGCATTTAATTTACTATTTTATGCATGACATTTCAAATTAAATTATCTGCTGCATTTTATCTGGTATATTGTATACTCCGTATTATATTATTAGTTACTCCGTATTTAAAATCATGAGATGGTGCTTCGGGCGAGTGTTTTTTTGTACCGTCCTACTATTTAAGTGTTTTTTTGTAGTAGTGTAAGGAGTATTTTTTTTAATTTATAAAAATAGGTGTAACGGCATACGTAAGTTGAATTGTTATCGAGAATTAATTATTACTCCTTAAAACACCAAAATGGATTAGTATATAAGTAGATAATGTAGCAAAATGGCCTACAAAATTAATCACCGTCGAATAATTTCGATTTCGTATATTATTTGCAGGATGTTTGTTGAATCATGCAGGCGTCTTCGTATCATGAAAGGATCGGAAGCAATTGGACTTGGTATGTATTTCTCCGCCGTATACCATTTTAAAAGAAAATTATATAATCTACTCAATTCTTATTAATTCAAATTATTGTTATGAACATAAATAATAATACAATAAATCATTCACATAAAAATAATCGAGGAAGCCATTTGACATTTGTACAAAGCTAGCTAGTTTGCGGTTACTAATTGACATTCTCTCTTTAATTTCAGCCCCAAGAGCCATGGAAAAATGCAAGAGTAGGAGCTGAATGGTTATTTATAGTTATGGTTAATTGTTCTTTCTCACTTCATAGAGAGAGATTATTAAAACTGTGAGAAGCACTTAATTTAGGTGTGCAATAGTGCATGATGGATTGATTTAGCACAAAAGCTGCTTCAATTATTGTCTGCATTTTATTTTGAAAGTAGTATATATAAAAATATATCTGTGGACATTTTGTATTGGCCAACAAGCATAAAATTTCATCACTATCTCTTGTCTGGCATGTTATTATGCTTAATAACAATGGCTTTTGTATTATTCATCACTTTTATATTTTCCTTCTTTGTCTATGCAATAGATGTTGCATTCCTGTCATGGTATTTTTTATTTTCTTTCTCGCAATACTCTTGAAAAAAGTGATAAAATTATTAATAGACTTGACCCAGGGGAACATTGCCATGTGCATGGTCATGGGGTGTTTTTTGGTACATTTATTAAATCTTTGTTTGGTTTCACATATCTTCAAGGATACAGAAATGTTGTCTGGCCTGGCATGTATATATCTAGAAATATTCGATCCTTTAAATGAGTTTTATTAGTGGATAATATCATCAGACATTTTTATATGTCAATTGTCATATTGTTTCTTTTGTTTAATCAATTATATATCATATATATTATATTATAGACATTATAAATATCATCCATTATTAGAAAACAGACCTAATGCGTTGGAGTAAAACTTCGACGTCATAGTTTTTTAAAATGTTATCACATGCCATTTAAGCATTTCAACCCGATTTCTAAGATAATGAAGACATTGCAGTTAGTTATAACCGACGCCCTTTTATTAAGATGAATTAATTTAGCTTGGTACGTTAAGTTTACTACAAATATATTTATTTAAAAAAACAATTAAACAATATTTTTAATTTATTATTTAAAACAAATATAAATATACATTAATATATAGATAATTTGCTAACATATATTTGGCTCCAGGTGTGTATGATTATTGAACAATATATATATATATATATATATATATATATATATATATATATATATATATATATTTAGAACCGACACCATACTAAAAGTTGACTATTAAGGTCATGAGAGATTCGTAAGTCGTCGTATTTAATTTCTCAGATGGCGCTGTACTCTTCAAGTATTTCTGGTATAACACTAGCACCGGATGCGCATCCAAGAAACGGAACGAGATCCAGATCAAACACAAAAGCAAAGTTTCTAAAGATACCCACTTATCCTAGCACGTAAGTGACAACAAAGATACTATCTTCGTTATATCTTCGCCAATAGAGCTCATGCAAACAATGCAAAGCGTCAGAACAGAATCGAACGCTTAAGAGTCGAAGCCGATCGGACTTATATGCACGCGTGATGTACTCCATTTTAAATACCGGATATCTTCCAAGAGGAACTACAACCTCCACTGCCCTTATCTATCCAACCTACGCATCTTTGAGCATTTTTAAGAGGCTGATTTCTGCTATTGTTCAAGATGAGGATGAGGATGTGGGACAAACAAATAATGATGGTACATATTACGAGTCTGACTACCCGATGACGCATGACATGACGCAGAGTGCCTATAGTATAGCTGATACCGATACCCACTACTCCAAGACTATTAAGACACCAATGTGTTAATTTACAAGTTTTTCATGTAATAATTACAATTTTGTATTAAACCCCATATTATTGTTGCAAAAATGCAGAGTTTGTTTGTACTGTGTCAGGTTTGCATATCAGGTTCAATAGATGCTTTCTCATACGTAGTGGCGCTGTAGTAAAAATAGATGTTTTTTACTAATATACAACTAATGTGTCGATAACGTGTCGGTCTACCTTCGAACGTGCATTTAATTTTTTCCAAACGCATCTAGATATCGGCTTGGCCATTCCAAAAGAACGCTTCTGGGCTTAGCATCACCTGAATGGGGCCGAGGTCGCAAGGGCGCAAGGCGTAGATGTTTGTTGCAGTGAAGAAGATAAAGTAGACATGAAATTGATGATATTTCAAAACAACTGGCTGAAATTGTGGTCATTTTTGCAAAGAAATTACATGCTGCTAAATTAAAATATTGGTCAAATGGGTACTATTTTGCCAATTTTATCTCGACATTTTAACAAGACCAATTTAATTTAACCTTACTCTGAATCGTTAGGCTTTGTTAAAAGACTATATGTGGTCAGAACTTTGAGTTCTGATAATGCTCTTGCCTTTGTGGTTAGAGACAAAACTACTCCTGTCCGCCCACTCTGTCATGACTACTGGAGGCATTACAAGGTTATACCTAAAGAATAGTGGGCCTGATCTCAGCTACTGTCATAAGATGTACTGCTACCTGCTTGCTGACGACGTCATACCACTTACTAGTCTGCACAAAGCAGCAAGATTTTAACAAAAGTTCATTCCAAGACACGTCATAAATTCAAGACTCTGCCTAAATCGTCATTACAAGCTATAGTATTAACATAAATGACGTCCGCATTTTAATTTAAGCTGAATCAAATTGTCTTATTAGCTTACATCCCTTATATAACTGACACCTTATCCAAATGCCTTACAACATCGACCATCGGGAGAAGATAGCTTCACATAATGGACATCCATTGACTAACTGGAAGTCCTGGCTCTACAAAAACTAAATGCATTTTTTCCTCCTATAGCAAAGCAACTAACAAAAAGCCCGATCGAAGAAGATTCCTCGCTTCTCGCATACTAATCCATGGGCTTGAAATGCCTCACACCTCTACGCGACGTTTTCGCTCGACCAATCTGCTCCACCGCTTGATTGAAATGATGGTCCGCCCACGCCCCAGATTTCTTAAATCTGGACAAAGCAGAAATGTCTCGACCCACTTCATAAATTACTACGTAGCCGCTAGTTATCATTCTTTCTTGGCTTACTTCCTAAGTTATTATTAATCCTAAACTATCAAGCCTCTTCTTTCACTGTCCTCCTATTATACTTCGCATTATCCTCAGTATTATCTATTCAATACCCCTAACGTCTTATTTATGTTAATTGATCAAGTTTCTAAGAGTAAATTAAAAGAAAACAGAACAAAATGAAGATAAATTAAAAAAAATTATGTATATTTAAAAGAAATATAGACGCATTCCTCTGCATCCATTCAAAAGAGCATGATATGATGATCGAAGCGATAATACTTTCTTTTTTATAAAATTCGAATACATTTTCATAAGAGTTGACTGGCCGTACGGAATAGTTTTCAATCCTTTCTTTTTCTATCCATTCACCTTCTTATACTTTGATTTGATGTTCTTTATATATTGATCTTAAAATATATTATAATTAATATCCTTATTATTTTAAGATTGGGTAACATTCTAATTTCAACAGTCAAAATATTCTAATGCTTTTTGCACTATAACCGTCGATAATCACAATCAAATCCATCATTTGCATCCATTAATTTTCTTAATGAAAAAGTTACATATAAGTAAACATTGATGACTACCAAGTGTATAAATGAAGTAATTGATGGATAAAATAAGTAGAGGCGCACCAAATGTGTAATTTATTATTGTCTCCACCCACGAAGACTGTCTAGGTTTTCAACCATCTTCATTCTTTTCGGTTTCTACATTTAAGTAATATTAAATTTAATACGCTCTTTTTAATTTTTTCATTTGAATTATTTATTGACTAATTATTACTACACTTCATCATTTTGTCTCTATACTTTGATTTTTATCTTTAGTTATGTCAATTAGACAATAATACTTTTCAACTACATGTATTAATTAATGTTTAAAATATTATAAATTAACTATACGCGATCGATCAACATGTACTTTTCTTACATGTCGGGTTCAGAAACTATAACTTTTCCTACTACTAGAACACGTATAATAATGATAAAGGGTCTCTTAATCGACAAAAGAGGGCATCTGCCTAGGTCAAGTAATCAGATTGTGTTTGGCCTGAGTTTGAATCAATGCAAACAAATACCCCCTACCCCCAAATGCATCCCTCTTGAATTGATTGAAAGGTAATTATTATTATTTTACACTTTTTATTTAATTGGAATATTATTATTAGTTATTAATTAGATTGTGTTTATTGAGTTTGAATTAATAATTAAATTGTTTTTGAGTTTGAATTATTAATAAGATTATTTAAAGTTTCATTGGTAATTAAATTATTTAATTCGAATGTGATTATTAGTTATTGAACTTTACTATTCAATTAGAATATTATTATTAGTTATTCAACTTTAATTGGAATGCGATTATTAGTTATTGAACTTTAATTCGAATGTGATTATTTGTTATTGAACTTTAATTCGAATATGACTATTAGTTGATTTTGTGTTGATTTTTGACTTAGTTTATTGAAGTTTTTCTAAGTGCATTGAATTGTGTTGGGAATGTTTAAAATGGTGAAAATGTAGTGACATTTTATGATTCTATTTATTTTTATGGTTTAAATTGGATTTGTATTAGATCATATCAACTTTAAGCTTTAAATTTGAACTTAAGAATTTCAATTGAATGTGCTATGTGTATTGGATTGGATGTATAAATGTTAAGATTGAATTATATAATGGATTGAGTTAGTTAAAAACTTTATGATGATTTTAAATTGAACTTTGAATTGAATTAATTAGTTATAAACTTTATAAATTAATTGAATTCTCGAGTTAGTTATAATTGAATTAGTTATAGACTTTAATAGTTTGAATTAGTTATATAGATTTTGAGTGTTTGAATTAATAGTTTGGATTAGTTATAGACTTTGATAGTTTGAATTAGTTATATAGACTTTGAGTGTTTGAATTAATAGTTTGGATTAGTTATAGACTTTGAGTGTTTAAATTTGTTATAGACTTTGAGTGTTTGAATTAATAGTTTGTTAAAGTTTGTAGTTTGAACTTTCTTGATATAAATGGTTTTTTGAACATTCTTGAAGTTTAGTAGTTTTGACATTCATTGTAAGTTAGTAGTTTGAATTGGATTTGTATTACTTGGTTTTTTTGTTTGTTGACATTCATTGTACATTAGTAGTTTGAATCATTGAATTGAATGGATACATGTTGAACTTTTCAAATGGATTGTAATTATTGATTGCCAACTTTTCAAATGGATTGCACCTACGTCCCCCAGCCTCAGCCCCAACCCTAGCCCCAGTCCCAGTCCCAGTCCCAATCCACGGAGACTCGGGAGACTACTAGACTAGTAAAAAATGTTTGATGAGAATTGTTTATTGTTATTGTATTGATTACAATCCTATTTAAAGGGTTAGAATCGGTACAATAAATGGTGGAATAGAATCGGTACAATAAATGGTGGAAGACTCAAGATAAACAAACTTATCTAGTTCCTATACATTAAGTAATAAATGAAAGGTTAATCCCTATGTCAATAATACTAACAACTATAATCTAATAAGTATATTCTAACAACTAGTTTTCTATATTCCCCCTCAAGCTGGACGGTAGATATTGATGAGTCCAATCTTGGTTAATAAGTAATTGAAGGTTTTTTCGGATACTCCTTTTGTTAGAATATCTGCAAGGTGTTGTCCTGTAGGAACATGTTAGATTTTTATAATTTTGTTCTCGAAAATGACGATCTACTTCTACGTGCTTAGTTTTGTCATGTTGAACCGGATTATGTGTTATGTTGATAGCTGATTGATTATCACAGTAGAGTTGTACAGGACCATCATATTGTATCTTTAATTCTTTGCATAATCTTTTTATCCAAATTGCTTCACCAACGCCATGCTTCATTGACCTAAACTCTGCTTCTACACTGCTTCTTGCAACAACATTTTGTTTTTTACTTCTCCATGTTATCCTGATGTTGATTTTCTGTCATGTATTGATCTTGCCTAGTGATTGTTTTAAAAATAACTCTGTTTCTACAATACCTTTATTGTTTTGTCTTCTAATTTTTTTTAAAATAACGCTTTACCTAGTGATTGTTTTAGGTATCTCAATATCCGATAGATTGCATCAAGGTATCCCTGGCATGGACTGTGCATGTATTGACTAACGATACTCATAGCAAATGCAATATCTAGTCTGGTATGTGATAGGTAGATGAGTTTTTCCACGAGTTGCTGGTACATGGTCTTATCGATAGGGTCCCCCTCGAACATGCGCTCCTTGTTTCCAAGTTCAACTAGAGTGTGGCTCGGCTTGCATCCAAGCATACCTGTTTCTATTAATAGATCCAATGCATACTTTCTTTGATAAACAGATATTCCTTTTTTGTTTCGAGCAATTTTCATGCCTAAAAATACTTTAGCATCCTTAAGTCTTTTACTTGGAATTCTCTTGCAAGCAATTTTTTTATTTTATTGATTTCTTCTGTACTGTTACCTGTAACAATAATATCATCAACATATACAATCAAAATTGTTAGTACACCATTTTCTGCATGTTTAATAAACAAGGCTTGGTCAGCTTGACTATGTTTGTATCTGTGAATCTTGACCTCATTAGAGAATCTGTTGAATCAATCCCTCGGTGACTGTTTCAGGCCATATAGAGAGCGTTTTTGAAGGATTTTCTATGATATAACTTGAATAAACTTATTCAAATACTCATAACAAGATCAAATTAATTGTTACAATGTCATATCTAAGTCATATAATATAATATACTGTATCACTTACAAGCAGCGAAATATAATCAACAATAATTTCTTCTCACGAAACCTCCTTTTCAATTCCAATTCCTCTGGAAGACCACACAGTAATGCCTCCAGCTTAATCCACACCGTGAGTAGGTTGAATCCATCACTTGGCTCATGAACACGCTGGAGATTGATGGAAGCAACAAACAAACTATCAAGTTTACACTTTGATAACACCATCGCCATTTACTCTAGGGAGTGAGTACAAATTTTGATTCATGGAGGCTAGGTTTCGGTTTTTGATTATTTTAATATAAAACCTAATAAACCTCACTTATATAGAGGTTCATTATTTAACCTAAAGCCCAACCGAATAGTTAATGAGCCGACTCGTTTAATTTAATTAAACCGTTAAGTAAATTAAACACTAACAAGTTATTAATAAGTAACTAACAAGTTACTAACGAGCTCAACTAACTATTAAATTAATTAAATTGACTAATTAATTAATTCGGTTTATCCAATTTATATTTTACATTATCAATGTAAAATTCCCGATTGAGAATATTCGTTGATTACAATCAACTCTCAATTTAGCAGCATCGCTTTTATTTCATACATGAAATATAACTCAATGCCATCAGATGCTGTATTTAATTTCTAGGCTTAGATATTAGCAACAGATAATAATATATAATAGACTATTAATATTATTATAACGGTTATGCATGGATTCAGCAACTGGGCATAACACCCGATATTACGCGAGAACCCAACTAATAATTATAATTACTATGATCGAATGTTCCATTTATGCAAATCATATTCATTTCAACTAGTAAATGAATCGTTACAACAATTGTCGCAATGGCATATTAAACGTAAACCAATAACTATTGGATTTCCATAACACTCCCACTTACCATTGACGACATCTTACAATTCCTTTGTCTCACGATCTCTCTAATCACAAAGCAACCATGCGGTTACTTAAACACCCACGATTTTCTCCTTAATTTAACTATGAAACCATACTGATAAACCTGACAACGTCGGGTGCGCATAATCAGCCATGATTCTCCGAGAGGCCTGAGATCTACCTTGTATATCAAGGATGGACAAATTCCCTATAATATATCAACATCTACTACTATACTTATTGTGTCACCTAACATATGCCATGATCCCGGCTTACAAACGCTTGATAGTCAAAACACACAACCTATATAACATAGAATCATATAGATAGTTATATATGCAGTGTCTAAGCATTAAATGATTCCACGCTCTAAATAAAATTCATAGGACATGACATACATATCTTCTATAATTTCGCAGTCGTCATACGCCTCGCTATACAAACTTATAGCCCATAAGATTGATTAGGCCATGCTCACGATCCAGAAAAATCAATCATCAATCAATCACTATATTGGTCATCAAATGCTAGTTTCAAACCACGAAGATTCAACTGTAAAAAATTACATCTTAATGCTTCTCAGACTAAGAGTTGTCTTGTCAACACTTATAGGTTGCCTCTCTAGAAACTACAGACTTGCCTTATGATTTATTATTTCAAGCAAGTGTTAAATAATAAATGACTATATGAATTAATTACGTATTCATATATTGCAAGCAATAATCGATTGTAAACAAGAATTATCTTTGTTCAATCAATTGTTTAACTTTTATTCTAGAAAGACTGACTCCAATCCTTACTGAACCTCAGATCGCTCGCTTCTTCTTCGATCTCGTGAAATCAAACTTTGATTTAATCACAGAAGAATATATCAACTCCGAGATGCTTGCTTAAGTCCACACGTGGATCCTTAAGCTTGCATGAATCTCTTAGGTCCTTTAGGACATGCAGCCGAAGGCAATGATTACAATCACGTCCTTAACCAGAAAGCTACTTACAAGTAGTCTTTACATCCATCTGCTCGGTCTCTCAACCATGGAATCAACGATGGCTAAGATTATCTTGATATAGTTCATATACAATTATAGGCAAAATGGGTTTTAAACCTTTTGCTATAAGCTTTGTCTTGAAACTGTGGACATTACCATCTGGTCTAGTTTTCTCGTAAATACCACTTACACTCAAAGGGTCGAACCCACCAATTAAGTGTCAAGGACAAAACTCCTCGCTTGTATATATATAAAGACTATTTTAGGTTTTATGGCAGTTAGCCATTTCTCGGGTTATTATTGGGTAGGTTTACAACACAATTAAAGTGTGTTAAAATACATCTATCTTATTAAATGCATATTCTTTAATAACATTACTAATAATACAAATTGACCGTAACGTTGTATCGAAGTTCAAACTTTTTAGTTTACTCTCCGAGTATACTAGACTCAACCTCCCATTAATGAATTTCTTGGCTAATAAAACCTACATGAATAAATTGTCCATGACACTATTCTCACATTCAGTTCCAAGTGAAGATCAACAACTGATCCATTTCTTGTAACTATAGTTACCTCTATTCTCTTAAAGTTACTACAAAGCGTATTTCGAATCCGCGTGAATACCTTTAGTAAAACCCCACAATTCCTATTATGGGAATTGTGCTATGTCATGGTCGTGATGTACAACACATGATCCTGACATGACATACGGTGAATCATATTACTATGTAATAGATCCCAAACACTCAATCAGCATCCTTACTGCTGGAACGGACATCTAATGGGAGAGTTGCCTTTGTCAATAAGAGAATCATTCCATCACGTAACTTAATCTATCATAGATTTTATTCACCTCAAGCTCTCCATGACGATTACAGCCTTTTAACAAGCAAATGTCATCTAAGTTTTTCAAGGTACAAGAATCAATTCAATACCATACCTTCAAGGTCAGATGAGGATTTATTTAGTACTCAATGCGTAAAATATTATGTGCGTTGTGCTCTCACAAACTTTTACAACTCTGGCTCATCTTCACTCTTGACACTTTTAATTTCAATCAAAATATCAAGATGAAAAATTATAACTCCATTATAATCGCATCTCAAGCTCGCAACCTGATACCGGGTATAATCGCTTTCTCTTCTTGTTCTCGCTTTGAGACGTGAACATCCAATAACAATATCAAGTATCCATCCTCACTAATCATTACTTAGAACATTATTTGAATCACTCACTTAAACATACATGTTATAAATGTTGGGTAATTGGGCATGAAAGGTTTGAAATAGACATCATCATAGTCATCCAATGAATACTTCAATATGGTCGAAATCAAATGTTTGATTAAACATTCATTTATGACTATATGTTCATTTAATGGAAACACATTTCTTACTTCTGATGAACCACCATCTAGAAGGTAAATAGAGTGAGTTTTATACTTGACTAGTGTATTCCAATTCTATTTCACTCAGATTACCTTAAGTCATCTATTGGAGTATGATTTATTCATATCATCATGTCTCTTTGCATTAGGCATCAACAATGCATCAAGAATTCTCACATAATATTCTTGATATAACCGAAGGGGTTCTAATCGAGGGCGTTCTAAGTGAGCATTAATATATTCAAGTCATATTTACTTCCACCCTTTATACATCATAATTTAAGATACTATACGCATAAATAAATTGTAATTCTATAGTAGATGGAAATAAATATCGCTTCCTTCTTGATTATAAATACGATGACATAATCTCAACGTTAGACTACGTGTTAAATTATGTACTTCGGTGACACAATATTAACTTGTCCATTCGGTACGCTTCAAAAGTTTTGTTTTGTCAAACATAACTCGAGTCAAGCCTAACGTACCGAGCATGAATGAATTTAATTTAAAGGTAAGTGCAACAACTTTGATATGAATTTATTCCATTCATTGCGTGCTTCAACTACATTAACATTAATTTACTAGACACTCAACTAGCCGACACATCTAGCGGTAGAATGGAAATTACTATGGACACATCTAAGGTAGGACGCTTTCCAACGCTAATCGAACCACTCCTAAAGCGTGTGCTCGCTTAATTTAATTAAACCATTAAGTGTTAAACACTACGTTATTATTAAGTAACTAACAAGGCCAATCTAGCTCAACTATCTATTAAATTAATTGTTGGACTAATTAATTACTTCTGGTTTATCAAATTATATTTTATATTATCAATGTAAAATTTTATTGAGAATATTCAAGATTACAATCAACTCAATTTGAAGAAGTAATCGCTTTTATTTTCATACATGAAATATAACACAACGCCACTGTATGTATTGACCTTTCTGCGTCAGAGATAATAAAGCAAATGTATAATAATATAATAGACCATTAATAATATTATAACGGTTATGTACGTGGATCTAAAGAATCTTATATAACTCCCCAGATATCAAAGAATCCGACTAATAATTGCATCATTTACGATTGAATGTTCATATATAATCACATTCACTATACTAGTAAATCTAATTGTTACAACAATCGTCGCACGAAAGATAATAAACCAATAACTATATAAATTCCAACAAATTTTAACTTTGCAAACTTTATTTGTTGCTTCTTCAAATCCCGTATCGGTCCATGTAAACTTCTTCTTCAAGCTCCCATTTAGGAATGCATTTTTTTATATCTAATTGCGTCAGCTCCTAATCTAAATTTGTTGCCGTAGATAGTAACACTTAACGGTGTTTAATTTTGCAATGCGAGCAAATGTCTCGCTAAAATCTATTCCGTATGTTTGGTTTTAACTTTAACACAAAGCCCGGGCTTTATATTTTTATAATTTTTCAGTTTCATTGTATTTTATAGTAAAACCCACTTACACCATATGGTTCTTTTGTCTGGTGGTAATGTTACTAACTCTTATGTATTATTTTTCGTAAGGCTTTCATTTCTTCATGGACTGCTATTTTCCATTCAAGGATGTCAAGACCTTCTTGATGTTCCTTGAATCACAATTTTAGACAAATCCAGTAGTAAAGGGCTTTAAAGAAAGATGACAGATTAGAATAAAAAATAAATCGGATCTATAGGGATGTTTAGTTCTTTGTTCCTTTTCAATACAAGCATCTAAATCTGACTCGGGAGTAATAGCTCTTTGATTACCTGTTTCATTTGGCTCAGGGAGTTTCAGCACTCACCGAGTCAGACTCATGGTCATTTTGTGAATTCATACCATTTATCCTATGCCTGTATAGACTCTTAATTTTGTTGAGTATTATCTTGAAAAACAGTTTGATTCTTTTTGAGTGATTGATTTATCATTTTCAGTTATTGTAGAAATAGTAGAGTTCACTGGGACATCTAAACTTCAATACGACCAAGACTTAGATTCATCTTTGTAACTGTTGCTCCCCTAAATCGAAGTTTCAGGAAAAAATGGAGTACTTTCAAAAAAAATTACATTTCTAGATATGAAGATTTTTTTGTTATAGGACAAAACAGCGATAAGCTTTATTAGAGGCAGGATACCCGTCAAATACAGTTTTAAAAGCTTTTGGATCTAATTTTGATCGATCTTGAGGATGTATATGAACAAATGGCACCTAAAAGTTTTTATTGGAAGGTTATTAGATGAAAATGGGATACGATAAACAAAGGAGGCGAGTTGAAAATTAATGGTTCGGCTAGGGAAATCTATTAATTAAATATACAACGGTAAGAATAGCATCTCCCATAAATACTTAAGAACTTAGACATTGTAAACATTAGTGCTCTTGCGACTTCCAAGAAATGGCGGTTTTTCTGCTTCCGCCTACCCCATTTTGTTTGAGTATGTTAACGCAAGAGCTCAATTTAAGAATGTCAAGTGTTCAGTAAAAAATTCTATAGAGTGGAATTAAAAATTTATGTGCCATTATCTCTCCAAATAATTTTAACCGTTTGAAACTAATCGTGAATCATTTTACAAAAGTTCTGGAAGACAAGCACAAGTTTAGTTTTTATTTTTCGACAAATATACCCAAATTAGGCGAAGGATCATCACAGAAATATTTAACCACCACGCCTATTTGAGTATTGTGGGATTTTTGAAAGACCTATAAGTCACTGTAAAATGAAAAGGATTCAAGGGATGATATTGTTTTAGTTGAAATTTTGTGCGTGTATGGTTAGCTAATTGACATATATCACATTGTAAATTTATGTAACCATCAAAAAAGAAATTTGGAAATATCATTTTTAAATAATTAAAACTTGGGATGACCGAGTCGATAATTCCATAATAACATAGTATCAATACGAGACCTTGAATCAAAATTAAGTTTAGAGTTGCTTGATACCTCTCCATTTTTTGTTTGTCATTTTAGCCAAAAATTATATTTTTATGTATGCTTTTATAAAATAAACCACTTGACGATTTTAAGTAATCGCTTGCAAAATAATATAGCCCATCTCGAATTCTAGTACCCCAAGACATTGAGTCGCTCAACCAAGCCTATCATTTTAATGATACGTGGGGTTTCGCAGTCATTTTATTTTCCAGCCTGTTGTCACCTAGAAAGACAGACTGCCATATCTCTTATTAATACTGGGGCCTTCCTTTCTGAATAACTCCATCGAAGTTGTTGGTACATGTCATATGTTTTCACCTTCTCATAATCGAAGTTTGAACGCAGTTCCATATTGGCCAAGATAAGACATCGACATCTACAGATCGTGACCAGGCTCGTGAGGCTTCCTTTCCCTATTGGGTGGCAAAGTACATTTGGTCTCGAATGGACCTCAGTTCACCACATACTGTGTTCTCTGCTGAGAATGGTCTCAAGTTTCGAGACGCTTCATCTAAGTTTGAGTTGTTGAGCTTGCACTTCAAGCAGTACTCAAAATGAGTTTCTAGAAAGCTAGGCGCTATTTCAATTCTACAAGAATATATGTAAATGATATAAGTTTAGTAAATCTATCATGTCAAACACTTACAAAATAAATTTTAAAGTAATACCAATACTCAAAATCTCACAAAATGTATTAGTATGCAAGACCTACTATATTGAAATTTCAAACGGCAACACTGCATACATTTTGAGTTAACTAACCAATTATGTAAACACGACATAACTCTTGTGTTACTAGCATGCCTACAGGATGCTACCTAACAGGTGTATCACCGAGCCCACAACGTTAGTGGAAATCACCGGTTAAGCGACCAATTAAACCAACTTATTACTTGGAATGATCATCTGAAAGCCCACAACGTTAGTGGAAATCACTTCAACATGATCCATTGCCATACTCTCACACGACATCAAAGACACCGCCATCACAAATAAGTGCCTCCGATGATCTGATAAGTTTCCACAACTCTAAAACCTGGCTCGATTCTGTGCTAAATTTTGTGGTCGTATTCATTATTTGATTAATTATTTAACATGTTATATAGCAATATACTCAAGTAATATGCACATCATGAAAAATAAAATACATAGTACACATTTGAGATATAAGGATATGATCCTCAAAAATACTAAATAATAAACCTATTACAAATAATTTACTGCTACTTCAGATTCTTACCTTTGAACTTCCGTACGACATGGGCGAACGCCATCTTCAATGCCTCCACGGTTGTACATTTATTTACTAACTCAATTCAAGACAAAGGACGCAGTTTCAAGGGTAAAATAAACAATAAAATAAACGACTCAAAGAATGTATAATAGATAACGTTCACAGACCGTGATTTCAAAAATACAACTAAGGCCATATCACGATATCCCTTTCCATTCTCATTACAATATATAATAAAATTGAACACATAAACTATGAATTTAATATATTAAACGGGTACGGATTAAACGACTACGAATGTCATTGCTTAATTTAATATCATTAAGTACGAAATAAAATACGCCATTAATACATAATAAACATGCACTTAATACGCTATAAATATGCAATCAATTATATAATAAAACGCAATAAACAACATTACAGGGTTTGATAAATATACTCAATCAATTCAAATTTCAAATACATGATCGATAATCATATGTATACTTTCCAATTTTTATTATACACCAAAATCACAATCACATAAATATATAATTTAAATCGTGATAGGGGAATTAATTCAAAAATTGAATCTCATAATTAAATCCATAAAATATATATATTATTAAATGCATTAATAAACATATATATATATATATTTGTGTTCAATCAAGTATTTACAATTATTTCATTTATACAATAAAAATAATTGTTACAATTAATTATTTCATATAAATATAATAAGATAAAACTAGCGCTTTTATGTAAACATATTTATATTTTAACTAGATATCATACTATGATTATATCCTCAAATAAATATATTTATAAAAGGATAAATAATGAAAGGAATTATTGAATTAAACTTATTTTCATTAAAAATATTAATTATAATTATCGTAGCAATAAATGATAATAAATACGCAAAAACCGAAATTAATAATTTCAAAAAATGGATTAGGATTTTGTAACAACAAAATCCGATGAAGAACGTGACAGACGACATGCCTCCAGCCATCCCACATAGCCATGCGCTGAGCACCGCTGGCTCGGCCCAGACGCCCAACGGTGGCCGAACGCCTGCTTGGCCACCGGACGCCGCTCGAGGGTCGCCGCAATTTCCATTTCACCAAAATTTCGCCGATTTAATTCAAATGTTTGGAAAAACCCATTTGAAGGCCTTCAACAACCAAAATTCTAAAACGCTAATTTACATTCCACAATTTTCTTGAACTGTTTAATTGGAATTTTGTAAAAACATTTACCAAAAATTAATTATATAATAAACATTCTATAAAATCACAAAATTATTCTTGGGATACTTAAACAATCCAAAAAATTATGAAATTCTTTCTGTAGATACTTTTAGTCCCTCCTGAATACAAAAAAACATTCGTGGAAATTTTTTGAATATTTTAAAAGCCTCAAATCCAATAAAACATTTAATCCCATACAAGAATATAACTCAACGACATTGTATGCTATGAATTCCATTGGCTCATATAATATTAGTCGTATAATATAATTGACCATTATGATTATTATATCGGTTATGTAATGGATCTAGCAACTTGCCATAACCCCGAGTATTATAGTGAGTTTCATTTTAGTAATTTATAATTACTATTTATTGAACACTTAGTTTGAGTAATCTCATTTAACTAAAACTAGTAAATAAATTGTTGGCAATAATTGTTTTAACGGCATAATTATAGAAATCAAAATATTCTCATTTCCAAATGTCGCACTAACTAATACCTTTTCGAGGCCCCTGCTCCAGAAATCAAAAGGTACAAAGGGTACTTGGCATCAATGTGTACTTATTTTGACGTTAGGCAAAAGGGATTTAAGTAATAAAGAGCTTATAATAAATGGGCTCAGGCCTGGTGTCCGAGCTACTAAGATGAATGCATCATATTGACTATTATGGTGTCACATAGGAGATCTGGGACAAGGTACGGCTTCGAGGTATGACAACGTCAGATTTTCAAATGTTTCTAGATTGACATTGGGCAGCTGATGACAGTATCCGAAAATGGAATTATTCAAATCAAATACAAAAGTAGTAGCTTCTGAAGATCTAGCACCCAGTACAACAAGTGTACTATTCTACAAGTATGCCTCACGCAATGAGATTATAAAGAATGCGTGTCGAATGAAATCAACGCTAGAAGCCAGTTGATTAGGACTCATATGCCGAATGCGACGCCTCCACTTCAATATTGGAAGATATCTTTCAAGAGAGCACAATCTCCCACCGATTCCCCGTTGATCCAATGCCGATGTCAAATTGTCAAGGCGGGCTTTCGCTATTCTTGAAGACGAGGATCGATACGACAAAACAATAATGATGGTTCAGATGTCTAGGTCGGACTACCCTCTGTTTCTACTCTATTTATTTAATTAGAAGATACTTTTGGGAATAATAATGACGTAACCGACTTAATGTTTTAATTTACTAGTTTTTCATGTAACCGACAAGTTTGTATCAAACTACGATTAAAGTGCAATAATGTCAGAGCGGCATAATTTTGTGTTTGTCAGCGTATTTATATTATGTCGACGGTTGTCAAGTACGTATTGTACCATTTCATACGCAGTGTAAGCGGTTTCGTAAACCGCTTTTTTTTCTCGCAGATCGCCCAATGGTCGTGATGTCGCCGAGTTAGCATCGGGCGCTGAAATAAAATTGCGTATTTTTCTAAACGCGACGCAGGTGACGCCGGTCCTAAAATTCTCTATTCAAGCCTAAGCCAAACAATGCAGAAATGCAAATTTTAATTGGACATGTTCGACAAGATAGCCATCCATGTCAAATTTCGTGATTCACTTATATATGTTACATTAGACATTCTATGTTACAACATTATTTATTTTCTCTCTTTAAGTTTTTTCTTATTCATTATTAAATATATATATATATGTTACATTATACATCTCTTATGTTAGATTATTGATTTAATTTTATACATTGTATTATTTACTAACTTGTAATTTTTGTTATTTTGTAGGTAACTCTAATTCAACAACTTTGTGATTACTAAATCTTTCAATTCAAGTTTTTTTATTTTTCATTATTGATACTAATTTGGTTGTAAAACGGAATTATTGATTTTTAATATTTTTTATTATGTTTAGTTTCAGAGAAAGCCGTTGAATCTATGATTTCAAAGAGGTAATTATTATATTTTTATTTTGTTATTATCTTTAAGAATAAAGTTTGATAACTGTGGGTAATTTGTTTTTATTACATTTGTTGTAGGAAAATCATGAATTCAAGGTAATGTGTTTTTATGTTTTTGCTAATGTAGGGTTTATGCTATATTATGTGCTTTTTGGATGTTTATGTGTTATTCAATTTTTTGTATGTTTATGTGTTATGCAATTTTTGGATGTTTATGTGTTATTCAATTTTTGGATGTTTGATGATTATATCAATTGTATGTTTGATGACTATATGAATTGGTTGATTGAAGATTAAAAGTTGTTCTTACTGGCCGCATATATCACCAACCGGGCCATTTTTTTCTGTGAACCGCTGTACTAACGCTGCATGCCACAGTAGCCAAAATTTATAAGAATACTTTAGTCAGTAGAATTGGTTTAACCCAGTTCGAATGCTTTTAGACTCGGGTTATGCTTCGTAACCAAAAACAATGAATGTTTTCATTGCTTTTAGTTCAAGTTTAATAAATGTTTTGAACAAGAGAAGGCCGGTCGCCGTGAGTCACCAATGTGTTTGAATCAACTGTAGTCGAAGTTGAGCCGATTCAATGCTCAATCATTTAGAGTCGGTTTAGCGTCGGTTCTCAACATGTGTCAGATGATTTCGAAGCCTGGTTTAAGGCCGGGCTTCAAATATGCTGCTTGAATCATTTAGAGTCGGTTTAGAGGCGGTTTTAAATAAATCAAAAGAGTTATTAGCAAGAGGGTAAAGGCCGGTAAAGGCTCACAATTGAAATATTTTATAAGCCGCCTACTGGGCTTCAGATTTACTTCCATATCGATTGTTATAACTAATGGTATCGGTAATGACTTCTACTAACACCCCAACTTAAACGGATCAGACGCCAAAAAGTAGGAGTCAGCTGGCTGCCGGTGGGGTCCGGTCACTACCGACGCTAAATGGAGTATAACGCCTCGCTGGGTCAGCTGGACGTCGCTAATGCCTCGAATTTTGTAAAGGTCCGCTATAGCCTACTAATATAAGATTTCATAATAGTTCTTTTAAAATTTCTTATTCTTGTAATAATATTGTTATTATAAACAAAGTGTATAATCTTTCTTGAGGTAAATCGAGAAGAGTGTAAAATTAAAAAATTAATTTAGGAGAGGGTAATCAATGAGAATTTGAGTTGAATGTTTTAAAATGTTATTTGTACATCTTCTATCTTTTCGAGGTGAATCGTGTAACATGATAAAACATATTTAAAAGTAACATTCACTGAGAGAATAATTTTAGGGTGAATGTAGGTCACTATAAATGAATCTATTCCTTAGTAAAATCATTTGTAAAATTCCAAATATAATGAATGTGAAGATTTATCTTGGATTTCCAAGCTTCACTTAGATTTATCAAAACATGCCTTGCTCCATGCCAAGGATAAATTAACCTGGATAAATAACTAGAGCCGAGCAAAGTATCTCAAAGATCATCCCTCTTCATACAAACAGAATTTTGATTTTCGCTCTTTCTGCTTGGGAAGCGACCTTATATTAAAAGTTTCTGCTAAAAGAAAGTTTTAGCTACATGATCAATTGAGGTCCTGATCAATTGATGCATATCTCGTGATTAACTATTTGGCCAGATTCCAAACAAGAATGACATCGAAGACTAAGTAATGGGATTCGCTGATATTTTTTATAAAAAAAACGATCCATGTTAACTTGGTACCTTATCCCTCCTCCACTCTCAGCTTCCTTCAAACCAAAGCTAACTTCTGATCCAATCACAAAACCCCAAAACCCTAACAATAATCCCCAAATCTCAAACCCTAATTATCAATTTCTCCCTTTAATCAAATCCAATTGTCCCAATATAATTTTCCAGTAAAGTTTCAATTTTTCCTTATTTGATGGATTTCATAGAACTTGAAGCAATCATATTCAATTGTCCCAATTCATTTGTCTGCTAAAGTGTCAGTTTTCCCTAATTTTCCAATTGTCCTAATATAGTTGTCCAGTAAAGTACATATTTCCATCAAGAATTCGAAATTCCTGAAGTGGGTATTCGATGGATTTCATAGAATTTGAAGCAATTATGTCCAATTGTCCCATTTAATTATTAAGTAAAGTCTGAATTTTTCCCTAATTGTTCATTGTCCCAAAATATTTGTCCAGTAAAGTTGCATATTTCCATCAACAAATCGAATTTCTTGAAGTGGGTATTCGATGGATTTCATCGAACTTGAAGCAATCGAAGGGCTCCGTTGGTCGTGGAATGCGTGGCCAGTGACGAAGCAAGAAGCTTCAGGTTTGGTGATCCCTTTATCAATCATGTGTACACCTCTACAGCACTTGAGTGAGCTTCCTATACTTAGTTATGACCCTTTGATTTGTTCTCAATGTGGGGCTGTTTTGAATCCTTATGCTCGTGTCGATTATACTTCAAAGCTTTGGACTTGCCCTTTTTGTTACAAGAAAAATCCATTTCCTAGGCATTATATAGAGATTAATGAGAATAATATACCCGCTGAGTTGTTTCCTACTTATAGTACTGTTGAGTATCATTTAGGGAAGAGGGGTTTGTCTCATGTTGCTCATTTGGCGAATTCGGGGTCTGGACTGGTGTCACCTTCGTTTAAGGCGGGGTTTGGGTTGGCGTCGCCCTCTTTTAAGTCTGGGGTGGGGTTGGCTAATGGGTCGTTTAAGTCGGTTTCATCGGTTTCTAGCTTAGTGGGATCGGAGAGGGGAATGAATATCGGAAGGAGTGGTGCCGTTGGGCCAGCCTTTGTGTTTGTGGTGGATTTGTGTACTGAGGAGGAGGAGTTGAGGGTGTTGAAAAATGAGTTGTTGCATATAATTGCACGGTTGCCAGAGAATGTGTTGGTGAGTCTGGTGGTTTTTGATAGTATGGTGAAGGTTTATGATCTTGGCTTTTCGGATTGTTTGAGGGCTGTGCTTTTTCATGGTGAGAGGGAGCTGTCCTCTGAGCAGGTAATGGATCGGTTTTGTTAGCTAATTTACTTCATTGGCTAAAGTGTTGCAGTTTAGTTATACTGAACTTCATAAGTTGTTGTAGCAGGAATCATTGTGCTTCTGTTAAATAAATCCTTAAAAATTGCTACCGACGGGACTATTGTAGTAAAAATGTAGTATTTCAATATCACTCCATACTGTTGCGCTGTGCAGTCAATCTTGTTACTGTCGTCAAGACTATGTTTGCAAGATATCTATCCTTATATGCATGTAGTTCTGTCGAATTAGTTTGGTTAGAAATCTGGCTTGTTTACCTTGTTCTTGGCAGATTTTTTCTTATCATTATTGGTAGAAACATTATTTGAATAATGTTAAGGTTTGAAATTTTGAGGACACGTCTTTCTGAATTAACCAAATGATAGAATGAAACTGAATTACTAGTTTTGCACAACATGAAACCAGGTTTACACAATGTTTATATTATATTTATGAGAAACAGCCTAATCATCTAATTTAATGGGAGGATACTTTTGAATGGATAATAAAAATATTGAAGTGACAATGCCTTGAGCTTCTCTTGTTACGGTATGATATAAATAATTTATGTGTACATCTTTTTTTTCAGACAATAAGTTTGTTGGGGATTCACCAAATGAAGCAGCAACATGGAAAGCCAGCATCCTTTCAACAGCAAGGGTTCCTGTTGTCAATATCTGAATGTGAGTTCAACCTTTTAACAGCAATTGAGGATATCCATTCTTCACCAGGCGTTCTTGGTCATCGTCCTTTGCGGTCTACTGGCGTTGCAATATCTGTTGCCGTTGGATTGCTGGAAGGGTGCTCAGTTAATACAGGTTCTCGCATCATGGTTTTCACATCTGGTCCAGCAACTATTGGCCCTGGGATGATTGTAACCTCAGATTCTAGTAGTTCAATAAGGAATCATCGAGACATAATTAATGGGTCTGCCTCATATTATAAATCATGTGAATTCTACAAGAAAATATCTCAGAGATTATCCGATTATTCTATTGTTCTTGATCTATTTGCTTGTGCATTGGATCAAGTTGGAGCAGCAGAGCTTAGAGCCCCTATTCAAAGTTCAGGTGGTTTTATGATATTGGCTGAATCTTTTGAGTCGAAGCAATTCAGTAAGTGCTTGAATCACATTTTTTCCTGTGATCAGGATGGGTATCTTAGAATGTATTTTGACGCAACCATAGAAGTAATAACAACAAAAGATGTTAAAGTGTGCGGGGCACTTGGATCATGTGTTTCTTTGCGTAAAAAGAATAATTTGGTCAGTGATAAAGAGGTTGGTGAAGGGGGCACATATATGTGGAAGTTGGGTTCTCTCTCTAATAGAACGTGCATTGCCTTCATATTCGAACTGGGAGATGAACAAAAAGCTCAACCTGGATCTGCATTTTTTGTACAGTTTATTACACGCTATAGGTATGGAAACATGGGTATTAGGAAAAGAGTGACAACTGCAGCAAGAAGATGGGTTGGGAAGCAATCACCTGAAATTGCTGCTGGATTTGATCAGGAAACAGCAGCTTCGGTAATGTCTAGGCTTGCCATTCATAGAACAGAGAGTTCTTTAGCTGTAGACGTCATTGGATGGTTAGATAAGACACTGATCCACTTTGCAGCTAAATTTGGAGAATATGTGCCAGAAGATCCATCTTCGTTCCGCCTTTCATCCCATTTTTCTCTTTACCCGACATTTATGTATTATTTAAGGAGATCTCAATTCATTGATGTCTTTAATAGCAGCCCAGATGAGACAGCATTTTACAGGTTGATGTTAAACCGGGAAGGTGTGGTTGCCTCTCTAATTATGGTTCAACCCACCCTCTTCCAGTATTCTTTTGACGGTCCTCCCTTCCCTGTTATCCTGGATGTTCGCTCTGTATCCCCAGATGTGATTTTGCTCTTCGATTCATACTTCTGTGTGGTTATCCACTATGGTTCTAACATTGCTCAATGGAGGAAGCTTGGTTATGACAGAGATCCAAATCATGAGAGCTTTAGGAAGCTCTTAGAGGCGCCAGAACTTGATGCAGAGCAATTAGTTACAGATAGGGTGCCAGTACCTAGATTTGTGAAGTGCGATCAACACAGCAGTCAGGCAAGATTTCTTCTTGCCAAGCTGAATCCATCTATTACACAAGACTCTACTGATGCTAATGGTTCAGATGTCATATTCACTGATGATGTAAGCCTTCAAGCATTTATAGAACACTTGCAAGAGTTGGCAGTTCAGGGTTAAGTCTTGTACATTTTGTAGTTGTCTGATGTGATAAATTTTGGTTTGTAACTTTGTATTGTACATTATTATTAAGGGAATAGGAGTGCATTCATCTGTAATTCCATGATGACTCTGTTGTTTTTTCTGTAATGTACAATCCAATGGTGAATATGACCTCTGCCTGTATGTTTAAAAGAAATGACCATTCTGTCGATTCGTGGTGAATTGACTGTTGTTGGTGAGTGGACAATTGCTGCACATTTTTCTGGTTATTTATTGATAATCACTTAATCTCTACATTGTTTAGTACTTTTGATGACTTTGCATTAACAATATATTTCTATGGTTTTTCGGAGTTCCTGTTATCTGTTATTTATGGCGCGAACTTGTATATTCAGAGGTCTTTGTGGAGTTTTCTTTTGGATGTTTGTACACATGGGAAGCCTTGGATATTAGATGGGGATTTCAATGTGATTAGGATGTATCTCTTCCTTCTTGCATTCTCATCCTCCAATTATAGCTATGAAGGAGTTTAACGATTGTTTGGATAATATTGATGTGATTGAGGTTACTAGCCATGGTTGTATGTATACTTGGAGTCCAAATTGGAGGAATCGAGTTCCTAGTCTGAGGAAGTTGGATTATGTATTTTGTAATGAAGAATGGTTAGTTTGTTTTCCTCAGGGGTCGGTGCACTTTCTCCCCCCTGGAATTTCGGATCATGCCCAAATGATCATTCATATCAAGGAGGATATTACCAGTGGTTCTAGGCCATTTAATTATCATTCTTTTGGCGTGTCATTATTCTTACGGGCGCTGGCGAGGCGCCGGCAGGTGCATCATTTAAGTGGTTCTCCGTTTGATGTGTTGCTGAGGAGGCTTAAGGCTACCAAGAGAACGTTGAGTGGTATAAATAAGGAGCATTTTTCTAATCTAGGGGTAGAAACAAAGGCGTAAGTAAATGAATACTGCAAACATCTCGTGAGAATATAATCTTGAAAAGAAATTTGAGGAGTGAGTTGGTCCAAGTTAGTAAGGCTGAGCTGGAATTGTTGAGAAAGAAAGCTAGGATGAATTGGTTGGCTAATGGGGACTTTTGTATCTCACTTTTTAACAGATCTATTTTGGCTTCCTAGAATAAGCACCAAATTTCCCTTCTCATGGATGATGATGGACAGATTCATGGCTGCACTTCATATCGTTGATGACAAAAATTGTTCGGCCATGAGGCTTTATTTACGAGCAAAGGGTTGTTGAGTGATGAACATAAGTCGATTATTAGAGACTTCTTGTTGTGGCGGGTGCCTGCTGAGGCTTGTGGAGCTTTGATTATGCAAAATTAATGACGCAGAGGTTAAGGAAGCTTTCAGAGTACTTATTGTCGGGGAAGCAGTCCTATCTTGATGGTTTTAGCGGACTTTTACAAGCCTTACTGGGAGAGGGTCACTGATTTGTCGATACTTTTTGTACATTTTTGTTAATGGGTGATGCCTTCCCATTCTTAATGCTACTACGTTGTCTTTGGTGCCTAAGGTGGATCATCCTAGTAGCATTGTGATTATCTCCTATCTCTCGTGTAAGCCCGTATTAATATTTATAAAGCTATTAATAGGGTTCTTAAGCGAGCAGGATGAGCGGTTCCATGGTCGGGTGTCTCCCTCTCAATCTACTTCTTTTATTCTAAGAGAAGTATTAGTGATACAGGTCGATGTTTCAAGAGATTGCCAGTGGATACCATAAGGAGGATGGAGTTTATAAAACTGCTATTAAGGTTGATTTGCAAAAGACTTAAATGATATGGTAGAGCCGATAGCTCAGGGATCGGAATGTTGGGTTCCCTCAGAGGTTTATTTTCTTGTTGCAATGTTGTATTACGAAGGCTAACTTTTCCATTAATTTGAAATGGACTTTTTAAAGAGATGGTTTACTAGTAGTCGTGGGTCATGGTTGCAGGATCCTATCTCGCCATATTTTTTTATTCTCGATGTATTCTCGTTTTAAAGATTCTTGTTAGGGACTTTGTTCAAGTAGTATTCTATCGTTGTTCAAGCATGGTGTGTCAAGGCCTTTTTGGCATGATAACTGGAGTTCTATGGGCCCTGTGTGGGATTGTCTTAGTGTCCAGGAGAGATCCAGCTTTCTAGTGATGTTAGTTTAAGAGATGCACTTCCGCTGAAGCTGCCTGGTTCGAGGATGCAGACTATTGTTTTGTTTAGGTTAGCCTCGGAGGCAAGCCTTGTCTCCTTTTCGGATGGGATGGATAAATGGGTTTGGAATGGTTCGGCAGAGCGGCAGTTCACACAGAGCCTAGCGGTGCTAGTTAGGCTGAAATCTAGAAGTTGTCTTAAGCAGCCGGCTGAGTAGAGTGGCATTCCGAGATACGAAGTTTAAGACATTTGGATGTTGTTTCATGGGAAGCTTCCTACGAAAGCGATAGGTTGCCGAAAGGGGTATGCAAATAGGACGCTGTGTAGAGTCAGATCACTTGTTTTTCCATTGTTACTGCCTGGGACATTTGGAGGCTTCAGGCTTCAAGTCAGGGGAGTACAGGCTATGTATGGCAAGTGAGAGATAAAGTGGTACGTGGTATATTGATAATCTAGGTGGCAAGTCTTTGAAGAGGAAGTTGATGCAAGTGGCATTCATGTGCACGGTATACAAAGTATGGCAGAAAAGGGACAAGGGTATTTGGTGGAAGTCTGGTTAGTGCGGATGTTCTCTATCATAAAATAGTTTCGATTGTGCATGATAGGGCTTGCTCGTGGAGGGGCGTCAAGAGGACCGGGGCAAATTGGGAGATCTCATTAGATTGGAGTTTGAGTCATAGTATCTTTTTAGCTTCTTTTATGTCTTTTAGCTTTTTTATTTTTTTTCTTTGGTTTGTTCTATCCCGTGTGTTTGGGATAGTTCTTTGTTTGTTCCGGGGTTATGTCCTCGATGACGGTTGTAAAACGTTTATTTTTTTTAATAAAACAATCATTTAATGGAGATTCCAGTAAATTTTTTACATGCTCTAATGGTTGTTTCTTTCATGCTTTGCATCTGTAAATACTGTATATCCTTTTGGTTTCTGTTTAATGCTACAATAGTTTTAAGTATTATAATATGTTAAGAAATTATCTATCATATTAGTTGTTTTGACTAGGGTAATAGAACTCAGAAAGACTCCAAGAGTTGACAATGCAGTGGATGTTGTTGGTAATGGTGGTGGCAGGATGTACACTGTGAATATACCTACTTGTACCTCAATTACTGCTGCTGCAAGTAACGCTGACGTTGCAAAGTTGTCGATTTTCTTATAGTTGCGAAGGCTGGTGATTATGTAGATTGGTTTACCATTCTAAACAAGCTAATCTTTTAAAGGTCTGTATATATTGCAGTGCGGACATCGGTCGAGTTCATCGGCTTGTGCGAGTGCTGCTGTATTAGAAGAGTTAGGGGGTCACAGTAGTATTGGAGCCCGAGGTATGTTTTGTTACTAAGACTTGTTTTGTTTTACTGTATGCACTCAATCTTCCTGTGTTTGATCAACCATGTTAGCATAGTGATAAAAATATTGTCATTTTTATTATATGCATTGCATGGCAGATATTGCAGCTTTCACAGTAGGTTCTTGTGCTGCAAGTGTATTATTTCTTGTATCTCTAAGCTACACTTTTTCTCTTCTCTTTCTACCTTCCTTTTATTTCAAACAAGGATATATATTAATTGAACAAGATATTAAAACCAGGCATATTTCCAAAACAAAAACTCATTACAAACTTATATTATGCATTCATCTTTCCAAAGAATGTATTTCTTGCTTAAGCAAAATGTAACCAAATTGTGCCAAAATTATTATCATCTTATCGACCGAAAAAGAGTTGTCGTTGATGGTAACCATTTCTTGCTTGGTGGGGAGAGACATTCATCAGTAGATAATGAATATTCCTGGACTTGATGGAATCTTGCTATGAAGGTTGAAGCTTTCTTGTCAATTTCAGGATCAGTAACATACCTTTGAGGTCCCTTTTCTTCACTTAGATACACGCATCTTCTTGCATTTCCAAATTCATTTGTACTAATTTCATAGCTTTTGTGAGAAAGATAATTCCCATATTTTTGCCTCTTTTATTTAGATAGGAGAAGATTATTATGAATGAATATCTTGATCCTTGAATTGCATTAGATAATGTACACTTCATCATATTTATATAGAACTGTAAAAGCATCAAGTGTTAAGCATAATATTAGCTTTAAAAAATATTAGCCATGTTAACTGCATTAAGGTATCTATTTGTAGTCTAATATACTCTTTCCATTTAGACGGCATGGAAAAGAGGGCAGGAAATATGTAATAAAGAGAAAGAGTATATGCCTAATTTTTGTGAACATGAGTTCCACGTCTCAGGTGAAGAATTCATATAATTTTTTCCCTTTATTTTACATAGTATTTCGCCGGACTTGTCTTATCTCCTAATACCCTATTTCAAGGATTCTAATGAAAGTAACTTTGTAACTTCTTGATCTTGCAAGTTCCTATTTCATTTTTTTTTTGTACTTTTTTTCACAATGAAATCATCACCATACTGATTAATTTGTATATGATTGATTTTGATAATAGCCCTTATTTAACATCATGCTTGAATAAATTTCCTAATCTCTCACGTCATTTATATATTTAACACTAAGTTCTTTCTAAATCCTCAATTAAGAACAAGACCTCAAAGTAGGATTTGCCAAACACCAATTTGTTAGTGAGTCATTTTACTCTTTTGTCTTATATTAATTAAACGTAGCTATTACACTTTTATGTTGATAATTAAATCTTTACAAGAAAAAATTATGTAGATATTAAAAAGATATAATTGAAATTCTATATAATCAAATAAAATAAACCAACATTTTTATTCTAAATAATCAAATATTTTGAAACAAATAAAGTGACTTGAGATCACCCAAAAAGGAACATCCACCTCGTTATTAGTCTCCTTAGGTGTCTCATACTTTTTAATATATATATACTTTTAATAAGTTAATCTATAATTATCTATGAGTTCCAAAGAGCTATACCTATACCAAGGAGGTGTACCATTATTCCGATTCAAAACATAATCTCTAAAAAACATTAATGTAATATTCTTTCATTTCTAAAAAATTGTCATACTTTAAATTTTAATAGTTAATTTTTTCAATTTGAACTCGCAACTTTTAATACGTTATATATTTATTTGAAAAATATATCAATACGTAGTCAACATACTTTACTATTAATCATAATTTCATTTAAATCAAAGTCAATGTCAATCAAGATCAGAAATTTGTTAATTGACATGAAGCATTAAATCCTCGATACCTTTTAAGAATGGAGGAAATACAAGTTAATTTTACCCTTATTTTATGTTCAAGTTCTCATTACCATTAACGCCTACCCAATACATACTGACAAATGCATTTATTGTGTCTCCCATTACAATACTAACAAATTAGAGATCACTAGAAGACTATAATAAAATAATAATAATAATAATATAAATAATTGTTTTACCATAATAATATAATAATGAAAATAATTGATTTGATTAATATAATAATTCAATAATTGCTCTCATGATAATTAAAAGTTCCCTGTGATACTAAATTATAAACGAACTGTAGCGCTTAGATCACCATCATCGCCTCTTCATGCAGCCGTCTCATGTCGAACCTTATATTAAACGTAGCTTTTAATCTCCCTCGATCAATTTACTGCCCCGCACTTAATCCAGTGTAAGAGCATACCTCAATTCGAGAAGCCGTTAACGCGAAGGTTCAACACTTTCTAAAAAATCGAATCTCAATAGTAACAGACGTAGACCTTCCAACTACCACCTTTCGCCCTCCTTTTCCACAAATTATTCCTATCAATTTGCGAACTCTTTTGTCCCAAAACAATGTCTCTTTACATTATTTTCCTCTCTTAAACCCCTAATCCCCCTCTTTTTTTGTTGGTTATCCCAAAATAATTGTCACATTTTGAAGAACATCAAATAAAATTTGATAAAAATATATATATATGATGGTGGGTCGAGAAGGGTTGAATAATATTGTGGCGAAAGGAGGAGGATCAAGAAGCTGGATCCTAATGGATGCTTCTGGTAATGAAACTGTTCTTGATGTTGATAAATATTCAATCATGCATCGTGTACAAATCCATGCTCGTGATTTAAGGATTATTGACCCTATTTTGAATTACCCTTCCACCATTCTTGGTCGTGAAAGAGCTGTTGTTCTCAATTTAGAGGTATTGGAATTTATTGCTTTTTTGTTGTTTTTTAATTGAATGAAGAGTTTAGTTTTGGGTTTTTTAATTGAAGAATGAAGAGTTTAGTTTTGGGGGTATTTTTTTATTGAGTTGATTTTTGGGTTTTTGTTGTTTTGTTAATTGAATGAAGAGTTTAGTTTGTGGGGTTTTGGAGATTTTTTTTATTCCCATAAAGATGGGAACTTTAGAAAATTTTAGTTTTAATGCAGTTTGATGAAATGAGTTTGCTAAACTGTTCACTTTTGGACAGTTTTTTTCTTGAACATAAAAATGAGAACTTTAGAAACTTTGATTTTAGTGCAATTTGGAGAAACCAATTGTAATTGGGGTAAAGTTTGGATCTTTCTGATGAATTATATATAAACAAATGGTATCTGGAATGCAATTTTGTTGGTCTTTCTGTGAACTAATGACTTGATTCGATACTTCGCTCATTTTCTCACATGTTTATTGCTCGACCCTATCATCATAATCGATCGTGTTTCTAATTTGTTTTGTTTTGTGTTGTGGATGAGGACAGCATATCAAGGCCATAGTTACATCGGACGAGGTAAGAATATTTTTATTTTCTTGAATTATATCATGTTCGACACTTAGACCATAGTAAAAAGTAGTCTTATGTTTTTTACTTCATAATGACTACAGGTTTTTTCCTGTACATCCGCATGTAGACCTAGTATCAATGTAATACTTCATTATTGAATTTGATCAATAAGTTGACTTTACCTACTGTTAAGCCCATTAAAATGAAAACATTTTTTTTGTAGTTGATATAACTTACTAACTTAGATATCCTAAATTTTGAATTGGAGTATGTTGAACAAGCAGTGGAGTAAGATTGCTTCATTTTTGTTCATCTAAAGAATTATTATACATAATATTTCCCGTAATAAGTAGTCGATTTGTATGCTAATGATTACGAAACTGGGAAAAAAGGAAAGCAAGATGAAGCTCAAACACATTGTACACAGAAGGGAAATCTCCTGTTACATGTGGGATAGGGTTATAATTTCTCAAGGGTTTAAGAGGTGTAATGCATCAGCTTTGCTAATTTATTTGGCTGTTTATACATCTCTGGTTTCTCTCAACTCTTTGAATACCAATCTAGCCACCATACTCTGACTTTTTTGTTTTCACCATTTGTTCTTGCAGTTTGTGATTTTTGCGTGATAAGTCTCTTGAAAACTGAATTCACCTGACGTTTATAGTAGTTCTGGCTTTCTTTAATTGACCAAATGGTTTTTCTTGTTGTGCTAATTTAATTTTTTGGGTTCTTTGCAGTCACGATGGTTAATATAGCTAAATCAATATGCTCACTTTTGAACTAATGAATTAGGTTTTACTCCGAGATCCGCTGGATGAAAATGTCACCCCAGTTGTTGAGGAGCTCAGGAGGCATCTTAAACCTATTCATGATAATACTGAACACCATGGAGGTGGAAAAGAGTTGTCTGCACAACATGATGTGGATAACGGTGAAGAAGATGGTACGCTTACATAGTCTTTTAAAAATATTTTATTGATGGAGGAAGAATATATTTGTTTGAAAATGGGGAGTGGTTTTTTAACTCCCAATTTGATAGTTCACTACAAATGTTGGTAATGTATCTATAATACCTTGTTCATTCATTAGAGAAAATATTTTGTTTGCGATTTAATGAAGAAATATATGGATATTTTTTACACTTCACCAACTTTTGGAGTGTGAATCTCATTTCAGGAGTGTAAACATAAGTATTCAGTTTTGTTTAAGATCTCTTGTTACAACTTGTTGCTGAAGTTGGGGATATTTAGCACATGTTAACTATATCCGCATGCACTTCCAGAATTCCCTTTTGAATTTAAAGCTCTGGAGGTTGCCTTGGAGGCTATTTGTAGTCACCTTGCTGCCCGCACTATAGAATTGGAAACTGATGTGTATCCAGCTCTTGATATGCTTACTTCGAAGGTATGCACTTTCATTCTTTAATATGAAAACAATTACTGCTGTGATGAAAATAGTACTCTTTCGCCCTTGTTATTTCTCTAGTCATATATGACCCCCAACTCCCTCCCAAGCACACACATACCCACACAGAATCACTGAAAGCATGGCTCTGTCATGTTTTAACCCAGTTTACTAAATCTGCTTCACTCAATATCAGTTACTAGTTTATATCTGGATGGTTCCTTTCATTTTCTTGTCTACGCTTTTTTCATTTAAATGTTTTTTTGTTTGTAATTTATTCTTTTATATTTATGTTCCTGGTGCTCTTTGGTAGCACTCAAATTAGCTTCAGACTTTTAGAAAATGAGCTGTGGATAACTGTTAATTTGTTAACAATTTGTTGTTGCATAGTCATGTGGACGTTATGTTTCTCCTACATCTGGAAAGCATTTATATATTCCTTGTACATTCATGGTCTCTTTTGTATTTTTTGATAGATTCTCCATACGTTAATAATTTACCAAATTCTTGCCTTTATTGTATGAAGAGAATATGTGATAAGTTATGATGCTATTTTGGCTAATCTGGATAAAGCCCGAAAATTGAACAACTATGTTTTTCAGATTAGTAGCCGTAATTTGGATAGAGTCCGGAAGTTGAAGAGTCAAATGACAAGATTAACTGGGCGTGTGCAGAAGGTATGGTCAGCTCCTCCAGGACTAGTGTGTTTAGAGATATTACTTCTTCTGTTTCAGTACTTGGATGATCTGCAATCAACAGTTGCCTAATGCTATAAATTATCAGAGCAACTGTCTTAGTTATTTTCAGTAAACTATCTCCTATCTCAACTTCTGGTTAAGCTTCTTGAATTGAGTATGTTGTTTTCTGTGCACGCAATGTTAGGGATGAGCTTTGAACAACTTCTTGGATGATGATGATGGTGATATGGCTTGACCTACTAGAAACTGGGTCAGTTTGTCTTTCACTCTGTTAGGTGGATCCGGTGCTGCCAGTTTTATCCTTGCTTCTCCCACAATAGGCTCAAAGATATCCAGAGTAAGTAGGGCGTAGTAAAATACAACTGGGAGATACTAATTTATGTAGAGGAGCTCGAAATGTTGCTTGAGGTAACCATCATATTCAATCTCCATCTCGTTTCGTTTAGTAGATTTAAATCTCAAAGGGCTGATAATGTTTATGTTGCTTGAGGCTTACTTCATGCAAATTGATGGTACATTAAACAAATTGACCACGCTTCGTGAACTCCTACTTGCACAAGTTCTTCTTGCATGTCACATATTATGTTAATAATCCCAAAACTGGTTGCTTTTAATTCTTATTGGTACATAAAAAAAAAAATAACATGACCAGTTGTTCCTTGATTAAAGAGTAACTATTCATTCGTATGTATATTTTAAGTGTTTAAAGTTTTCCTCGATTTTGATATCTGCAGCTTCGTGAATACATTGATAACACCGAAGATTACATTAACATTCAGGTAATGACTACAATCATCTACAGTATAGATTTTTCGAACGTTTTCTCATATTTGCATGCTTATCGTTGTTTATTGCTATATTTCAGCTTGACAATCACCGTAATCAGCTCATTCAGGTACCATAAAATAGTTACCTTTCTGCAGTGAACTTATTGATGTGGAGTCTCCATCAGACTTTTCCGATTTCACTTTCTTTTCCTTTTACTGCAACTGCAGTTGGAGCTTTTTCTAAGTGCCGGAACTGTATGTATGGCTATCTATTCGTTGATAGCTGGAATTTTTGGCATGAACATCCCATATACATGGAATGACCAATCATACACGTTCAAATGGGTGAGTGTTGAACTCATAGGTTACAACTAGTCACTGAACTAGTTAATTTACGTGGACTAATTGAAACGTCTCTATTTCCAGGTCGTAATCGTCTCTGGCGCAATTTGTTCTGTAATTTTCATTCTTATCATTTCGTATGCTCGCTTCAAGGGACTCGTGGGATCTTGATCCTCAGGTTAGAAGTTGGTAGTCAGATTCATAATGGTTGATGGCATGCCTCTACAAATCTATGCTACTCTATCCATTGATCAATATTTGAAGTACATATTGGTGTTTCCATTCATACTAAATCATTCTAGAATCTCTTTTTTCTGCTAGTATGAGTCTATGAGATCCTCTGTCCCATTTTGTGTTTCAATTCATCATACATCAATGGGGAATCAGACGAGTGTGCTGCTTTTTTAGTTAAATGGGCCAAACTATAACAACATTTTAGAACACTTTGACATACTATTTTGTGTCGAGATTTGAGACAGAGACATGTGTTCTCATACTGATGTATACTTATTGTTAATATACATTTTACTTTAATTTTTCCAAACGATATGGAATATATGTGTATTTTTAAAACAAATTGCAGTATTTGGTGGAGATGATTGAAATAAATTAGTTGACTACAATCATACCACTGATGTAATTTACATTTGCCATGCTCACCATAGAGCTCTGCAAAGTTATGGAATTGGATATATCTTAAGAATTAGAATTTCAAAATTAACATAAACACTTTAGTTATATATGTGCAATTATTTTCTGGGAAAGAATCGCCACACAGACCACCCCAAATTATTCAAGAACAGATCGCTGCGTACATTTGCACCACCATAGTCGTTGGAACCTGCCATGGACTCCCCTTTGTTGCACATATTATGGAGGAGAATGGTCCAGGACAAGATGTTGCTCCTGTTTCCAATGGTGCATTGGTGCCACTGTGCCTAGACCGAAAGGGTTAGTAATCGGTGGCTAACTCTTGTCAAAACTCCAAATAGTAATCCAAGTTCACATGTATAAATCAGTTTTTAAAGTGATGTAATGACTAACACTCTCTTTTAATACATGAAATAAAAATAAATTTACTATATTCTACCACCATCTTGGCAAGCCTAATGGTCTCCTAGTAAGTAGATCAGATTTTATATTGGCTTTTCAACTTGATAGATAATGATAAGAATCTTTTTTTTTCTGGAACATGTCTACCATGACTGGTCCATAAAATCCATTGACAAGAAATAGGTTGGTGCTTTTTTATGGTCACTTAGGACTGTGGAACATATTCTCAACAGTGATTTTGGTACTATATTCACTATAGTTCACAATTCAACTCTCAAAAGGCATTTCAACTTTATATTAATTCCTGCATATTTGTACAACAGCAGCATGTAGCAATTCTGCCTTATAAATTACACAGACTCCGTATCAACGATTTAAATGTCTAGACCATCATTTCCCGCCAACGCAATGGGTCCGAGACTATCACCTACTAGACTAGCAAGAACTCCGTATTCCCCTTCTGTTTCCGCCCACCTTGCAGCTAAAATGACGAAACGAATGGCCACGCCGATCTGAATCCTGGATCGATCGTTATTCAAGAAGGATTTGTTTTCTCCACCTGGCTCAAAATGATAATTTGGCATCGTTTGAGCTGATAGATAAACATAATTCATGGGTCCAGATTTCAAAAACACTCCGAATCTTAGTACTTTGTGCACGATGCCAACCATGATCTCTCCAGCTATAGGTGTGAATATGCGACATGAGAAGTTTACTGGGAAATGCGCGCACCCACATGAGTCTTCAATGTGTCCGCTACCTATACTCTTCAAATTGGTAACTGCAAGAAAGTATCCATAATCTTTCATAGCTTTGATATTCAACAGGTATTGTAGAAGGGCCTTCACAATAACATTTCCGGGGACCCGTCCATTTTTCTCTAAATATTTTCCAGGAACCACCACATGGCAGCAGCAATCGGTCTCAGCCAGCATCTTCGTTTCCTGTAGCAAAATAAAGTAAATTCAGATTTGGTTTCTTCAGACGATATTAAAAAAATTGAGAAGCAAAGAACTCATGCAGCTTAACTAAATGGCATGGAAGTAGGTAATCTCTATAGTGTTTAAATAAACTATTAGTAATCAAATACTTCGATATCAACGCATATTCCAGACAGTAATCATTTTTAGCTTACATAAAATATCGCAGGAGATTAAGGAAGCTGTGAATCTATATGAGGTAAAGAGTTTGTATGGCTGGGAGCTAAAATCATATGGCATCATGTTGATCGAAATCAAGAAAGCATACACATGTAGCAATTGGAATTAATTCCAGCAAAAAGTAAAAAGTCCTAATTCAAATCATAGGTGAGGGAGTATTTTAATTCGGCTTAAATGCATGTATTATAGGTTGATCTTCATCCTCATTGACATTGATCACTCCACTGTTCCCTTAGAAGCTAAACAAAGAATTTATCTTAAAGTGATACAATCACAATCATCATAAGGATGAACCTAAGACGTGAACTCACTTAGCTCAAAGGAACATGAAAGTTAACAAGATATGCTTCGTAAACTGTAAGGGTGACAAAGTAACAGTACGCAGCGAATGATCATTATTCAGTAGACCATTTAGACAATGCAACAATAAAAACATTTGGTTACTCTAATTCGCATATGGTTACAAACCTAAATTGACCCCATATAAGCTACTCTGCTTCTTGAGGGGTACCAATGACTGTCAAAAGATCAAGCATTTGATAGTCATGAACTTTTAGGGATCCTACTCTGTCCTCATTTTGATCGAAATGAATAAACAAAACCAAGAAGAAATGAGGAAGTTTCACGGTTCTGAGACAGACCTCTTAACTCTCAGCTCAATACGTGCTCAAATAATTTTGGTGATCTTCCTAATCAAGACATTCACTTGCATTAAATTCTATTAAGGTCACCTTAAGAGCTATACCAAACATACAATTAGACTGCAATTTTAACAAACTCCATCATCACCAGGATGATCCTAAGACATGAAATATCCTACATGCAGAGAAATCACTTAAACCAGAAATACAACACCCGGCAGCGGTACATAGTTACATTTTTAGTTTCACACAACTTCTTTGGATGATGAGATGAGATAGTTGATCTGGTTCCGGTATCTCGAATTAAACATGAGAACAGTATCATGTTTCAAACATCACCAAATCACAAACGAAAGTATGCAAAGGTTTTTTTGAAAAGACAGATGCAGTTATTTACAATTTAAACTCCATGACCAAAACTTTCAGTTTTTTAACACTTTTTAGAGTACGGATCAAACACATGTAGCAAATAGAACGAGAAAATGTAACTTCTTGCACTTCACAATGGAAGGTTGAAAGGTCATTAACTCTCCTCAACTTTGATATTGACTTATCGAAGTAATTAACGACATCCAAACCACAATCACCAACCAATTACCATGAAAGAAATAGTTAAGAATTGTTCATCAAGGAAATAAACGTCGAAGTAGAGGGCTTCTTATGCTATATGACATTAAGTTGACATCAAAACTCAAAATCATAGCTCACTAGCTAGAGATCAAGCCAAAAAATACATGAAAAAACAATTCAACATTCTTGGTATTTGTATGTGATTTCACTTATCAAGATTCCTCAATAAATCAAGTTCTAGTTTTTCACATAACAGATATAATGTATGCATTTATAAACAAAAGAGGTTTCAAAAGATTAGCACTTTCTCACTCAAAAGACACCAAATTAAGAATCCTTAATCATACAAACAAAACATCAAACTGTAGGACTTTGAACCCTTTATGACCTTAGCTTAATAACAATACAATAAGACTTACAATTTGAAAATCAAAACTCCCAAGCTCAAATCAAGCCAGAAAATACATGTAAAAATAAATCTAAATTCTTGGTCTTAATATATGATTGCCCTTATCAAGATTCTTCATCATATTAATTTTAAATTTTCAAATAAAATACTATATCATGTGTACTAGATCCTTGAATGCATTTATACAAACATAAAATAAATAAAAAGATTTTTGAGTTTTTTCACCTGAATATACACCAAATTTCTTGTGAAAAATGTTGGTTTTGGGAGGGAATTGAAAGGTCATAGCAAAGCTTTCAAATTTCAAGAACAGCAATAAGGAAAAAGGTAAAGATTCAGCAGTAGACCCCTCATCTTTTTGAGTTGTTAGACACACTCCAACATTGTTAAACACTATTTTGCCCCCTCCCTATTTGCAAATAGTAATTATTAAGTTTCATTAAGTTTAAGAAAATCGGTTATTTACTAAAAAGCTACTATTCTCAAGTGTGTGTATGCTTACCATCATTTTACTTAAACTCATGCGCTTTCCGCTGGGCCTTCCGTCTCTGAATTTAATTGATCTATCAAAAAAGATATTAAAAACTTATTGTAATACTCACGAGTATAAGTAATTACATTAACAATGCAGCTTGCATTAGAGTCAAACAAATTTATTTAGTTCTAATATTTTATTATTATTTATTAATATTTTTCTCTCCTTTGAAAAATAAGAATAGATAATCAATTAATTTTTCGCATTTTTCGGCATCATTTTTATAACACCCAACTCGTACACTCCTCTCATACTAAGCTGAGACGATAACCTAAAACCTTGATTTAATCGAATAAATTGATACGGAAGGGCATATTTGAATTATTCAATCTATTTTTTGGCCATCAATCCAACGATGTATGAATTGTTAAGATATCAAATCGAATCGAGCCATAGTTTTCATTAAATGTCGACTTAATTTAAGCATTTTTGTTGACAAAATTCGATTTTTCATGTGTTAATACATATTGTTAATGCATATTACCAATTAAATACTTATGTAAGATGCATTGGTGTTCAATCATATTATTAATTTAATAATTATACATAATATTTGTTTAGCCGAATCAGTTTTAAACAGACTCCTAATTTAAAATTGAGATTAAGATCATTTGGAACAACCAAACGAGTTATGGAGTCAAGAATACTTTGGATATACTCTACATACCTCAGTTTCAAGTAGCCGACAACGCTGATCGTACTTTTGGCATTAATTCCCCGCCGGCTCCTGCTCAACTAATGTAGTATAATACTTGTCAAATACTTAGCTGCTGCTTCGCTTCATGTTTCATCGGGTCATCTCCCTGGCATGATACCAACTGTAACACATCCCCGATTTATAACCCGTCCTACTAATTTACTTAACACAAGTGGGGGAAGACTAATCTTCCTTAAAAAAATACAATGGATAATTTGATTCAATTCGGGCTCGATAAAAGGCTAAGTGCAACACGACACGTATATTTGCACAACCCTCGTTTCCCATGGCACAATAACCGACCGGGCACTCCACACGATCAGTCATTTCTCAGTACAAAAAAGCGACCCACCGTATGAAGTAAATGATCGGTGACTACTTCCATCGAAACCTTATACACTTGGAGCCTTAAAAAATGGGCTTTTTGGTGCGCAAAACACACCAAAAAGATTTTTTGTGAAAGGGCATTGTTTGCCATTTTATCTAAAAATGCTCTGAAAACAAAAAAATCCAAAGTACTGTTCTTTCATTATCCCTCAACTCTGAATCTCAGATGTTTACAAACAACATCAATTCATTCTTCTTCCAAATGTTCAACTATATATATATATATAATATATCATACATATATATTTTCTGCCATTGATAATTTGATATGCATATATCATTTGATTTCCCATAAAGTTGTCCACTATGGCACTAGTACAAAGTCATCACTTGTACCCAAGAACTACTACTTTGGTGGACTCAGTTAATAAATTCAATGTCACAGCTACTCTACACCTGTTCAGGTACTCTTCATCAGTTTCTTTCAAGAATCAATATTCATATGAAAGATTTGATAATTTGTGCAAAAAGTCTAGAAACCCAACAAAAAGATTCAATTTTTTTATGAAAGATAGGTGTAAAAGTTTGAGTGTTGTGAATTGTGATGTTTTTTGTGTGAGTTTTTGTAGTGTTAGTTGTAGTAGTGGTAATGGTAGTGGTAGTTCTTGGTTGGGTAAATGGAGTGAATTTAATAGAGGGGTGAAGGTGAAGAAGCCTCAAGTGGTGTTGAATTATAGGAATAATGGGTATGTTTCGAATTCGGATGGCGAGGATAATAATGGTAGTAGAAGTGATACAACTGGTAGTACTATGGAGAGGATTGTCGAAAAGCTGAAGAAATTTGGGTATATGGATGATGTTGTTGAGAGGAAAGAGGAGGAGAGGAGAGTGATTGAGAAAGGGTCAATTGAGGATATATTCTATGTGGAAGAAGGGATGTTGCCGAATTCAAGAGGTGGGTTTTCGGAGAAATCTCCTTTGGGAGATGAAACGGTGTTTGGAAGAGATGGAGATATTGGGTTTCCGTGGGAGAATAAGGAGGTAGGAGAAAGCTATTCGGTGAGGCAGAAAAGTAGGACTTCTTTTGCACAGATGACTCTTCCTCAATCGGAGTTGCAGAGGTTGAAAAATGTGGCACTTCGGATAAAGAACAAGACCAGAATTACTGGTGCTGGTGTCACGAAAGAGATTGTAGATAAGATTCATGAGAAATGGAAGTCGTCGGAGGTTGCGAGGGTAAAAGTTGAAGGGCCTCCCGCTCTTAACATGAAGCGGATGCATGAGATTCTTGAGGTGCCAGTTCTTACTTCTTATAAGCAATTTGTGTTATTATATTTTGAGCTCATTATATTTTTATGTTTACAACATACTTCTCGTAAGTTAGTTTCCAATAGCTTATTTTTTAGGAAATTCACTTTTTACCCTTTCGTATCAAGATGTGGAGAAGTTTGACAAGTTAGAATGTCCATGTGTCGACTGCTATCATAGGTGGCACAATGCTTTCTATTTATTTTCATTACAGAACTTAATAGTCTGATGGATTTTAGTAGGACTGATTTGCATATTACTAATTAATACTGTGTTTCTATGACTCGATAGTTATTATTTTGCTAAAGTTTGGACTCAACTTTTTCATTTGTAACACGTTTATGATTGAGTATAGATGTTTAGCTTTGTTAAATACTGAATTTCTTCAACGTTGATGTATGTATGTATGATGTTTCTTTAGATATATAGAGGGTAATATTGCATTCCAATAGCAGACTTCTTGTTTAAAGAATATAAGTTATTTGACCATGCTGGTTTCCTAGATTTACATAATTTTCTTTCGTATTTCTTGAGATCTTTAAATGAATGTTATCAACTTCTTTTGGGCTTTCTCCAGGAAATCTAGAACTGGAGATCCATCTGTCTCTCTTTTGTTAAAACCTCGTGGCATTCTGTAACTGCAATATGTTTCTTCTATGGTTATTCTGAATCCATTTTTTCCTGTTACTTAGAGGAAAACTGGGGGCTTAGTGATTTGGAGGTCTGGCACCTCTGTGTCCCTTTACAGAGGTATCAATTATGAGGCTTCCATTGAGAAATCCCACAGACGAAGTTTCCAGAAAGATGTTACTAGTTGTAAGGTCCCAAGAATTAATGATGGAACTAGTGAACTGGCAGTAAGATACAACCAGCATGATGATTCCTCTTCTTCTCAAGCAGGCTCCCCATATACAGGTGAACTGGCATACAACCCTCATGATTACTCATCTGCTTCTCCAGCAAGCTCTCCATGTACAGTTGAGGAGGACAAAGGCATCACAAAGCAGTCAGAAATAAATTATGAGGATGAAATAGATCATCTATTAGCCGGCCTGGGACCTAGATATACAGATTGGCCGGGAGGTGATCCATTGCCTGTAGATGCGGATTTACTACCAGGAGTGGTGCCTGGTTATCAACCACCATTTAGATTGCTTCCATATGGTGTAAGATCAACCCTTGGAGGGAAGGAGGCCACGGATTTGAGAAGACTGGCTAGAGTTTTACCTCCACATTTTGCAGTGGGTAGGTCATTCTTGCTGTGTTAACTCTGAATAGTGAAGATGCTTAACGTATATAGTGTCTAATTACAGGTAGAAGCCGGCAGCACCAAGGTCTTGCAGCAGCTATGGTTAAATTATGGGAAAGGAGTTCGGTTGCGAAGATTGCACTGAAACGTGGTGTCCAATTGACCACTAGTGAGAGAATGGCTGAAGATATTAAAGTAACAAAATAATTTTATTAAGTTTAAATGCAATCCTTTTCATATCATTGATCTTCTATGGATATTTTTAGTTATCTTCTGGTGTTCACTCTGAAGAACTTTAAGACAGACTTTGTTGGACAAATCGAATTACCTTACTTTTATTCATTGAGGCAGTCTTATAGCAAGTCTGTGGCATTAACATCGGTTCTTATCTTTTATTTTCACACAATCAAAATATGAAAATTTGTTGTTAGCTGTATCACTGTATGGTGACATTCTATTCATATGGCTGACCCATTTAACGGGATAAGGCTTGGGTTGGTTTGTTTTATGTTAGCTGTAGCTGTATCTAGTATGTTTTTCTATTGATGCAATGTCCTTTAACGACAGCTATGCTTTTGGATTGTAATTTCCCATATTTGATGTAGTTCTCTATAAATGTGACATATGTGCATATAGGGGATCATAGGGAAGACAAAGCTGAACGAAAACAGTTTTAAATCGTTTATTTTCTGAAGTTTCTGGAGCTTGTTTGTTTTTTCAGACAGAGATATTAAATTGGAGAATCGGACTTGTAACTTGCAGAGATTGACAGGAGCCATACTACTGTCTAGGAACAAAGATTTTTTGGTGTTCTATCGGGGAAAAGACTTCTTGCGACCAGATGTTGCAGAAGCATTGCTGGAAAAGGAAAAACTGGCAAAGACACTGCAAGAAGAAGAAGAGCAAGCACGGTTAAGAGCATCGTCTACAGTTACAGCAAACATCAGGATAGCTGATGAAGTAAGAATTAGTGCTGGTACACTAGGGGAAACTCTAGATGCAGATGCTAGATGGGGGAAAAAACTAGATGATAGGGACAAGGGAAATATTATGAGAGAAGCAGCATTATTGACGCATGCTAACCTAGTGAGGAAGCTTGATGAGAAGCTTGCACTTGTAAGTATTGCAGATAGTTTCCACACATGGAAGTATGAAAATAATTATTTTTTTCTTCTTTTAACTTTTTCATAAGCCGAAGTAAGAAGCTGAAAGTTTTTTTGAAGCTATATTCTGTCGTTTGATTCGGTCGTCTTCTAGTATATGATGAATGCTAATGTGTAGGAATTGCAAAAAATTCTTAGACAAAGGTTTTGCCTAGCTACCCAATATTTTATTGAAAATGTTACTTTGCAGGCTGAAAGGAAGATTATGAAAGCAGAGCGTGCTTTAGCTAAGGTGGAAGAATCTCTAAATCCTGCAGATCAGTCTGCAGATTCCCAAAGCATATCTGATGAAGAAAGGTTTATGTTTAGGAAGCTTGGTTTAAGGATGAAAGCCTTCTTGCTTTTGGGTAAGAATACTTGTGTATATACAACTTCTCCTTTCTTTCTTCTTTAGGCTTTAATTTAAAATTTTCTTGTTACAGGTAGGCGTGGAGTTTTCGATGGCACAGTGGAGAACATGCACTTGCACTGGAAATATCGTGAATTGATAAAAATCATTGTAAAGGCTAAAAATTTTGAGGAGGTCAAGAATATTGCCATATCACTTGAAGCCGAGAGTGGAGGTGTACTGGTCTCAGTTGACAAAGTATCAAAGGGCTATGCCATTATTGTCTTTCGCGGCAAGGACTATCATCGTCCCTCGACCCTGAGACCGAGAAACCTTCTAACAAAAAGAAAGGCATTGGCTCGTTCAATTGAGCTTCAAAGGCGTGAGGTATGCCTTTTTGTTATCTAAAGATTGGATGTAATAGGGCAGTTCGCATTTGAAACTCTCTTTATTTGCTGGGTCCAGCTATAAAGGCCAAACCATGTTCAGTCTCTAGTGTACCAGACTCCATCCGCTCCAATTTACTGATCATTATAAATGCATTTTTATTGCCGTGTCGAGTAATATTACTAACATACCTTAAAAAATTATTTTATAAAAAAAAACTTTAGTTAATCAAAAAAATGAAAAAGATTTCTTTATCGGCGACAAAAAGCGTAAATATTAACATAAAGCTGGTAATAAATCCTTATACTTTATCAAGAAAAGAAATGAAAAATTTCGGCTACACATCAAGAATCGGAATCCGAGTGGAGATCGCGTTTATTAAAGATGATCTTTCCATGGATAAAAGCTGAGACCTCAATGTCACAAGGCAACATCCATTATCCTCTATGCCATGTATCCAGTATCCCCTTCTTTTGAACTGGTTTACTGGTTAAAAAAGGCAAAAAACAGAGTTTCTTTATAACTTAGAGCAACTCTGCATTTATTTTATAGCTTGTTAAGCTTCTTTTTTGCCCATATAGGAAATAAGACCTCACTGGCTTGGGTTTGAAAGTTAATAATCTTGATCTTCGGAAAAACGCTACCTGTTTCACTTGCATACATTTGATTAGTATCTCGTTCTTTTCTTTCTTTAGAAAAAACAATAATTGGCTCTACAGTTTATAGATACTGGTCTGAACTTTTGTTAATCATTCATTATTTCATGCTACTGAGCTCATCTCTGTTCTTTTAACAGGCTCTCCTGAATCACATATCAACCTTACAATCTAGGGTGAATCAGCTCAGAGTTGAACTCGTACGTCTTCCTACGTGATCTAGCATCTACACATTTGCTGTTTGTAACTATAAATCGTCCCTTGTTTTTTTTTAAATATCGTTATTGAAAACTTATTTATCCATTTTAGGAACAAATGGCTGCCGTGAAAGACCATGGTGACGAGGAGCTATACAAAAAATTAGATTCTTATCTTTCAGAAGACGAAGAGAGTGAGGAGGTTCTCTAACTAATTCTTTTCAACCAATCAAGATGTTCACCAACAGACGTCCCTCCAATATTTGAGTTCATGGAGTTTTGCTATTTTCGATTTGTTTTTCATTTATAAATAGGTTTTAATAGAGGAAGGAGATGAAGGGACTTATGACAGTGATACCAATTTTATAGATGAAATCGTTACTGTAGATGATGAAGTGGAAACAAATTTCCCATATGTTCTCCATGATGAATCTGAAGCCGAAGTAGAATGTTTATGAACATATTTCAGTAGCAGAATGGTTGATCCCAGAGTCCTGAGCTTAGATTAATTTTTCAAGAGAAACTTTGGATAAATGTTCAATCTTATGTGTTAGCGAGAATAGATGACATTATTTTGTTAGAACGTTTCAAGCATATAAAAATCTTAAAAAATCATCTGATTTTTTCTTGGTCATTCTTAGAATTACACAAATATCAATAAGAAGAAAAATTAGCTGTTCATTGAAAATATAAATGAAATTTAATTAAATTATATCATTGGTTAGCATAATTCTTATTTGCAACATATCAAAAGTACATAGAAAATGTAAAGGTTTAATAACATATTGCCTCTAAAGTTTTTATCTTTAATAAGACTAGATCTTCGAATCTTTTATATTATCATCTTATACCTTGACCAATTTTGATTTGTCCAATTACCTTTATTCCCCCGAATGGTCTTTTGGCATTAATCTATCCCATATATAATGTTAGAAATACCACTCACTACTACTAAACGATGATATCAAGCTCACACTTTTGCGTAGGCTAATAAAAACCTTGCACATGGAAGTTGCTTAAGAATCAAACAATTCTTTGATTCTAATTTATAAGATTTTCCACTATCTAACTACATCCCATTGAATGTCTTATATATAATTGGGGTGAATGGTAATTGTTATTTTTGAAGCTCATGTTTTCCACCCTCATGCTATCTAATCTCCATGTGTCACTTATTAGTTCATAAATTTCTACATCTTTTAATAACTGCCACATTATATCTAAGAAAAAACAACCACTATCATTCTTGTAGATTCATATATTAATTATTGTCAAAAACCCATTTGCACTTTATGGGTCTCAGAAAAAACAACATTAATTTACCTTCGATATGAACGATCTGTAATATTCCATCCCATGACATCCTTTTTTATTCTATTTCTTTCTCATCGTTATTGAAATGATCCTTTTATCTTAATTTTTTTATATAAATTTTAAAAAATATCATTACAATCAGATAAAGAGACATTATAAAAAAGTTCTCATGGGATTGTCCTAGGTCGGGTTGAGTACATAAATAGTTAGTTGCATTTAATGATTCACCATTATAGTCCAAACTTATTATTCTCGATGTGGAAACTCAGAGCCAATCTTTCAAATAGAAGAAATGAATTTTTGCATTTAATGGTGATCTTACAATTATAGTAAAACTTTGGAGCGTGTTTAAGTGTTTCTATTATGCGCATTAATTAAAAAAGGAAAAAAGACAATTGTACCATTTTTAAGCATTGAGTTTAAGCTCAATACTGACCAAATTTTATTTTAAATCAACTGGTCTCTAATTTTCATATTATCACATGTGATTCTCTAATCAATTTTAACTTAATTACTGTTAGTCTTCATGTCAATACTTTATTATATTTCTTTTATTAAAAATTTCATGCTTTTGTGGTGAATGATAAAATATTTGATAGATTAAATTTGTTTCAAAAAACTAAATTATATATATTAAACCTATTAAATTATTAGAAATAAGATGTATCAATTTTTGATAAAATTGAAATATTTAGTTAATAATTTCATTGCCCAATTGAGTTATTGAATGAATTTAATCTATTATGCCAAATATGGAAATTTAAGTTCCCAATAATACAAAAACATGCAATTGTCACAAGGACCAAGACAACACACACGTGGCTATATACTACTTTATCAACTGACTACTTTTTGAAATTTTATGTTTGATAACCTAATTTAATATTATTCAATTATCAGTGCTCGAATAATAATCCGGCCTGTCACTACGTCAAATTTGATCATAGATGGACTTTTTCAACTTTTAAAAAATAGATTGTATTATTATATTTCGCCCAAATATTAAGTCCCTAAAATAAAACAAGAAATAAGGAAACATCAACGTTCACCATCTTCATCTATCTTCAAATCTACCCAAATTATATAGTTTATCAAGTCTAAACGGAATTTTAATTCATAGAAAAAAAATATTTTAACTCAAAATCTTTCATAGTACCTATTACCTCTCAATCCTCATCTTGCTCATCAATGCACTAGAATGATCGGCCTTATAAAACTAGTTATATATTTCATGCTAAAACTATATTTGAATAATAGAACACGAGGGATAATATATTAATACATTTAAAATGTGTAGTTTCAAGATGGAAAATTCATTTATATCCTCATTTTCAGAGTTACTAATTTATTATTGCACAAATTAATAATTTAAAATAAAAAATAATGAGGAAACTAAATCAAATCTAAATATTAAAAGCTATATAGAAGGCATAATAGTTAATAAAATATTTGATTTAAAGGACTCAACACATTATAAGATAAAAAACTTAGGGGACCGAAAAGTTTTAATACAAAAAACTCGTAAGTAATTCAATTACATTTAATGAAAATTGAATTCGGATGTCATTTATCCGATGTAAAAGTGTAATTTTCTATACTACATAGAATGCCAAGTAAAAAATCCAAATTTTCAAAGTTAGAATGACAATTAATTTTATCCGGAGGAAGTACATGCTAAAATATATTTGTATTAATATAGATATTAGAATAAATATAAATATTCAACCTCATTAACAAAATTAAAAAAAAAAATATTGTTAAATCAATGTCTCGTAGTTCAAAATGTTCGACATAAATTTTTAATAAAAATTTTAAAGTTTTAAATGTACAACATTTTATACAATTTAAGGGGCGACGACTGAACCATATCTGTAAGCTCCCCAACTACGACGCCTATCCAACAATGTAAGCATCCAACACACTAAAAGCCCTCCAAGCACGGTTCAAGTTTCAAGCCCATAGAACAATGATGTCTTGGGGATCAAGTTCTCAAGATATCCCGACTAACCATATACTACTTCAAGCATCAAAGCATTCACGCTGATGTTCACCATCTGCGACTATATCCAAGTCACGACTCGTACTTCACATGCCCGCGACACATATCGTTTGCCCAAGCACTCAAGCCCAAACCCAACTCAGCCTATATCAAATCAAGATACGTGATTGCTGACACCAGACGATACGAACCTATTCAATCTGAGTAAATCATTTACATCGAAGAGCGCTCTCCAGAGGTTTTACTCTTTTATAAATAATAAAACTTTTCTTTGCATCACAAAAGGTATATATTAAATTTTTGAAAAAGTCAAAATTAAAGTTATCAAACATAAATACATTTTAGCTATCATTAGGAAAAATATTTACTAGGTTTGTCTCAATTGCTATCTTGATTTATATTAAAGAACCATCATTAATCAGCTGGAGCTTTTACAAAAAAGATCGATCGAGTGAAATTAGTCCATGGCTAATTTTATAAAAAGTACTTACCCTTAAATTTAATAAATTTATACACATCTCCAATATTGACTTAGCTTTGTTCGCATTGTTACACGGCAAGAGAATTTGTAGTCAGTCAACCCCCCTCATTATATACACGTACACTGTTATTTAGAAATTACAGCATGATTAAAGTTGACCATTAAAAATTATGTGCACAAATAGACCAGTCCTCAATAAATAAAAAGTACTAGAAAATAGACTAGTCCTACATCGAATACCTTGTTAATGATAATGACTCATAACTATATGTGACCCCCGGACCCTCCACACAAGTACACAACGCCCACCAGAAACTAAAATACAAAAAAATGAGACATAATCTGGACATATATATCTAGCTTATTTGAAATATTAACTAAAGTTTTTAGTGCTTTTTGTACTGTTAATAAAATCTTATGAAAAAAAATTATATATAAGGAAAAAGCTGTTTTAAATTTGGTTCTTCCAAAGTTTGAGTAATAGTTGATTCAATCATAATAACTATAAAAATTGAATTTTGAATAACTAAATCTCAAGAATTGTAATAAACTGATAATGAACTGTCAAAAGGGAGTTTACAGGTGCCAAGAACAGATAAAATCACTAAACATATATAAAGAATAAGCATGACAAAAAGCTCTTTTATAATATTAATTACTAAATTACCTCATTCAAAAGAAATCTAATAAATTAACTACTACTTTCTCTCCATTTTTATTCGAATGCTTTTCATATACCTAATCTGAATTGACTATAATTATTCTCAAATTATATGTTCAAAAAAATTATAAAAATTATATTATGAAACTATTTTCAAAAAGATCTTAATGTGTAATGATAACTTTATATTTATTAAAAATAATAAAGACTCACAGAATTAATGATCAAAGTTTCACCTCGACATATGGAAACGCTAACAGGAAAAAACGGAGGTAGTATTAAGTATTCATCATACTTAGCACGCATGATTATCAATCAGTTATAATTATTTTCAATAGACATACGGTGACGGGGTTTGAGCATGACATGAACATCATATACATTTGACAATTATCACAAGATCCCACTTTAACTAATTTGTTTATTTATCCCAAATGCATGTTAATGATTCAAAGCTACAATTGACAATCACAATTATTTTTGCTCAATTTTTACTTGTATAACTCTTCTGCTTATCTCCAATTCGACAAAAAGAATACTTACATATTATCTATTAATTTGACATCTTTTCACCAATACTTATTTTCAATTGGCTACGTCATTTTCATAATCTTTAATAATTAGTAAGCAATAATACATATTTATAACTATTATTATTATTATTATTAGTAATATGTTAGTTAAATAACCATATTTTGTAACTAATATTATTATTATTTATTAAAGTATTATGTAAAAACTTATTATTATGGAATTATTATAATAGGTAATAGTTAAATAATCATATGATTTTAGTAGATTTATTATTTTTCTTCTTTCTTCTTATTACATATATTATTGTTATTTATTATGCAAATATGAATTTTATATTGATCCACACAAATTTAAATATACTTTAAATCATACCAATTAACTGATAAAACAAAGAATTGATGTTAATACTTTTAGATTACCATCAATCTACTAATACATTTATCACAATGACATCAAATTATTAAAGCAATATTTGCATTCTTCATTTAACGTTTCAGCCAGATAATATCTCTCATAACACAGCTTTATTATAATTTAGAGTATTATATTAAAGAAGTTATTTTGTTATCAAAATATCCTCTGCACAAAATATTAATTAGAAAAAATTCAAGCAGAAGGTAAGCTTTTTACAATTTGCACACTTCGACTAAATATAAAAATATATCAAATATTTAAGAATCGATTGTAATGTCGCGCTTCACCTGTTTCCTTTAGTTGTACGTACTAAATGAATTAATATATTTAAGCGACATTTGCAGTTTTGTTTCCACAAGAATGTGTAAGGGCCGTGGAAGTTGTGGAAGGTTCTTTTAGGCATAAATTTTAATTTCAAGAGAAACATTTAATACATTTTTTTGGTCCTTTGCAAACAGAATACTTAAATACTACAGTATAAATCCCCCAATAAATATTATGATAGAATAGTTTACAATTAACATTGCATGTTTATCCATGTTTACATGAGCTTAACCGCACCTTGATGATGCACATCCATGGGCTTACTTATTGGCAATTAAATTATCCATGTTTCCGTGGTTTAACTCTAAATGAAGCACCTAGATCAGAACATAAACAATTTTGTCACGGGAAATAGTCCATGAAATTTATTTTAGTTAATGTTGTTATTTTGAATTAAAATTTTAATCCAAAGATATATAATCTTTAATTATATTATACGGAGTAAATATTAGAAGAAAATAACTATGAACTAAAAATAAATTTAATAATATTAATTTTTTATTTATTGAAATAACAAATAAAAAATAATTTAATGATTAAAGTTATTGAGATGGCAATAATTACATCCATCCATTATTTGACCGAGCAACCAAGAACTTTCTTAAGGCTATTGACTTTCATTTGACCCACATGCTAAATGTGCCTCATTTCCATTCAATATAGGAGTGATAAAGTGCATCCTCCTGATGATTATTTTTTCAAGTTATTCCTAAACGACATCTATATATATATAGTTCAGAATCAAAACATTTGAACCACACTCTCAAATCATACCCTTGGCCGAAGAGCAGAAAAGAAAGAAATAGCTAGATAGAGAGAAATGGAAAATTTATTTGAGTATGACCCTCATCAAGAAGCCATGCTATGGCTTGCAGAAGAACTTCCAATAGTAAATAAAAGTGATTTCGTTAGATATACACAGCAACCCATGAATTTTGTATCGGAAAATTCTAGGAATATAACAAGAAATGTGAATATGAATAAAAGGATGATAGAGTTCTTGAAGAAAAGTTGGGAACCTCAAGTTAGTGGTAAAATATATTAGCAATAAAAGAACGGCGTATAAGCACACAGATCAATGAGAGAGAATGAGGGGCTGGGCCAAGCAGAAGAAAATTATCAAGCCTTACACAAAATATTGCCTCTTGGGACTAAGGTTAGTTTGATGGGTACCTCTTTCTTTTCTTGATAAAATGTGTTCGTTGATTGTTGTTTTTGGTTTTAACTTTGTCCTGACTGCAACAACACAAGAAAGGATACATTAAATGACTCCATCTTATCGACCTATTCAACGCATTTGTGAAGATTCAATTCAAGAGGCTTTTGAAGTTCCCATCCTCGCCATTACATCACCCCTCTTTAAGCATTTGCCGACACTGGTTCTCTGCATCTTGGCCACACTACACTCTCGGCAAGATTCTACTTACAAACCATCATTCGGAGCAGAATGAAATCAATCATAATCGCTCAATGTATCTCAAAACACCAAGCACTAATCCAGGCATCGGAGTTACACACGACTCGGTCGTGGTCTGGGATACAAACAACCCACGGTTTCATCACCGAGACAATATGGAACACGGAGCAACTTCTGGCCAACCCGGAGTAACAACTCGAGCTTTGCAGAGCACTAAACAACCACCTGGACTCTTTACCTCGCATATCCCGAGGCCCCAACCAACGGATCCGGGTCCTGCACTAACGGAGATGGAGAGCCATCACTTCGAAAGCACTCTCATGACACCAACCTGCAGCAAGCTTCATGAATCCATGACTGTGGCTCGGCGTATATTCTTTCTTTCAAGAGACCCTGAAAAAGATACATCAATTGGCCCCGGCCTCATGGGAATAGAATCATAAAGATTCACCTACATGACCACGGGTCGGTTCAAAGCAATCGAAAGACCGCAAACATGCCATACCACAAATCAAGGTCGGAGCTGGAAGTTATAGATTAGTCGGCGCTGACATAACTATAGAACTGTCGACAACAACGAGGAGATATAGATCACCCAAATTTTTCAGAGCTCCATAAAAATGTGATTATAATCAAGAAGACTATTCTTCCATGCCTAACACTTTAGTTGGTCCTTTCTAGCATCCAGGACAACCGAAAAGGGTAATATAAACAAGTAAAGACATGTTCGGTCTCCGATATGAATAACCGTCAGACGACCAAGAGAACAATCACCGTGCACCTCTGTGAGTAGGCACGGGGCAAGAATCTATCTTTACAAAGAAAGCTATAATGTGCTGAGGAGCTAAATAATGATTGGGAGACATTGCCCTATTCCAAAGTCCTAGCAAAACAGCCAACACCCCTCTATTCCCTTCTCGATAGTTTCCGAGATGAATGATGCCACTGTGGCTTCACGACGCTAAAATTCAAATGTAATACGGTAATGGAGACCCTAGCAATCACATCAAGGCTTATGATTCCCAAATTATCCTTTGGGCATGCGAGGATGATCGTATAATGTGAGTGGCTTCAGAGTAGCTCATTTAGCAACGTTGAAATGTTTCCACAAGCTACCACCTAATTCTATCAAGGACATATGACTCTCAGATCTATTCATGGATGAAATTGGGGCTTCATAGCTAAACAATGCATTTAAGAAGAATATGAATTTGAAGCAAAAGCCATAAAACATCAAGGGATTTCATCTCTAACCCGGTTCTGTATGGGCAAGGAATCTAATATACCTTCTATAATTAAAAGGTGTCGATGATCGTTTTCACCGGGTTGCGCCTGGGCTCCCCCGGTTAAAGGCCGGCCTTGGAGCCAAGAACTAATGTACACCAATTGTCCTTAACTAACGTAAAATACATAAATTGAAGAAGCCGCAGGGTAGCCTGGAGCAAGTGTAAATCTGGCGGGGTTCCATTCCAGTAAAGAACCACAAGGATCACCAAAGAGGAAATCGGTATGGGATAGGTTATAGAGAAGCCCTAAGAAGAGACAATTTCCATGTGAAGGACCAAGAGGAAAGACTTCGAGAAGAGAGAATGGAAGAGCGAGAAATCCCCAAGAACCCATTTACAACGCCAGATGCCTCATAAGACTTCTGATAATTTAAAAGTATATGCCCAACGCCGGAGAGACATATCAATAACCTCCAAAATTGAGGTCCCATCCAATAAAGTAGACCAAGCTTTTTTTTTTGCAAGTAATACAAGGACCATGGCCATGCCATCGATGATCATGGCTAAAGTCGTGAAATTGAGAAGTTTATCCGGGTGACATCTCAAGGATTTTCAGAAGAGCACGCCTCGGGCAGATTAAGGCTCACTCGAAGAAATGATAAACCTCAAGTTTCAAGTCCCCCTGTCACCGACGAATCTGACACCATTTCTGGGAGTGGCTTGCATCAGAGGAGATACTAGATTCTCGAAAAGCAATATACAGAAAATATGCATGTGTTAGCCCCTATGGCCACTATCGACGCAGGTGGACAAGTTCTCCTAAGAGAAATTGAAAGGATCGAGGTAACCCAAGACGAGCCCCTAATAATCATTCCCCGTAATTGCTAACTTTCGTAGCAAGGATGTTGTGATTGGGGGAAGCCTCGGGCAGACATTCTATATCTAGTGGCATACGACGGGGTTAGTCATTGCCCTTAAAACCCTTTAAAGCCAAGACGCATACACCTCACTGGTTCACTTGACATTCCATTTATCCCTGGGATACCCATTTGGATTTCACCGTGAGGAGAAGTCCCAGAACTATAACTATATGGGCATCATTTATCAGGACATATCCCACCTTTCATACACGGTCTTATAGGCTCTGATTTCACAGCCTCTCGGCGTGGGCTATAATTTCCTACCTACCCATTTGGAAAATGAAAAACTAAAACCACGGAGGAGCAAGTGAGCCTGAGACTGGAAAGGCCTTGATATGTTAATGCTTGTCTCGTACTACGAGGTAGTTCTCTCAAGGAGCCACCCAACAGTAGGACATATGGACTTCTCCAGTCATGGGCATCACACATCCTCGGGACGGTTCAAGACATATCTTACCATAGAAAAAGTGAAAGTTTATAGTGGTCCCCACATGAGTTAACTCGAGGTTGTCTCCCTAAGTAACAACAACCCGAGAAAACCTTCAAGATAAAGGACTCACCGAGTCCCCGACCATCGAATTTACTAATAACATTGTTCTAAGATACTATGTGAGGTGTTTAAATCCTGAATGAGGTGGCCCGGGTGGATGCCAATATTTCCACAGCACCGACATTACATGTGAAATGTAAAAAAGAGAACCTCCACAGTTAACTAGGCTATCCGAGAAGAAATATGTGGGTCATCCGAGAATTGCAATTCCGAATGTGGATCAAGCGAACGTGGGCAAATTGTAAAAAGTCTAACGGGCAAATGGAGAACGGTAATGCACTTCACCAACCCTCAACAAAGCCGGCCTCACACACTACTTCCCCGCCACCTGCTTCGGGGAAGAGCGCGATGGTTTGTCAATGGCCCGACTCAGATGCTTCCTTTGAGTGGCACATCAACATTTCTTGAAAATGTAGACGGTAAACCACTTTCATCAATCGAGTACGGTTGTATTGCTGATCGCGATGCCTTTTGGGTTAAAGAATGCCGGGCAACTTATCAAAGGATGGTGAATTACATCTTCTCAATCAAGTGTAAACATGTAAATCTACGTGGATGACATGTTGGTTAAGAGTGAAGAAACAAAGGAGAACATTTGAGAATTTAAAGAGACTTCAGCTTTAAGTTAAAGAAAATTCGGTTATGACAACCTAAAGAAATACTCTGCTGGGGTAAATTTCTGAAAAATTCTTGGGTTTCATTAATGAACGGGTATCGAACCTAATCCCGACAAAGATTGATGCCATCGCGCGTGATGAAAGTTCCAAGTCTATGTTAAGCATGTAGTCGGTGGGCCGCCTCGTGGCACCAAATAGATCATATTGATCGTGGATACGAATCTATCCTTTTTTGAAAAGCCGAGACAAGATTCATGTGAGTTCTGGACGGCGAATGTTCCAGTTTTGAAGAATTAAAGACATTGGGAATACCAAAATATTGACCGACCAAGGAAAAGAGGAACTTCTCATGAGTATTTAGTTTGTATTCAGAGTGTTAAAAGCTTATAAGAGAGGAGGAAAAGGTCTAAAAGCCCATATACTACAAGTCACTGCATTCCATGGAACCTCGAGAGGAAAATTACCTATCATTAGAGCTGAATTGTGTTGGCCTCGACACTTCTGCAAGGGAAGTCAGAAAAGTTCCTACTTGAAAATCACCTATAACCGTGGGTCGCGAGCAACTCTCAAGAGATACCGCCCAATCTGCACAAACGTAGCATCTACTGCTTTGGCAATCAACTAAGTAAATTTTGAAATCACTTTTCATCCCTGAATCAAACCAAAGCTCTCAAGACTAGCCGACTTCGCTACGGAACGTGATTGCCAGGGGTTCTCTTGAAGATAATGGAGATACAATCGATACCTCCGAGCGGTGCACTCTATGATCATCAGACGTGGACGGGGCCAAGAACCCCGAAAGCGATAAGTGGTAGAATTTAATCCAAGGACCCGAGGAGTCCGCTTGGAATATGCCTTAAGATTCCATTGTGCCACCAATAATCTGAAGCGGTAATACGGCTATGGCGACACATTAGCCCAAAGCCTCGAGATAAGTAGAATCGTGGATAAGAGGGAGATTCCAAGTTAGTCATCGAAAGACTTGAAGTATCATTGCAAAATGAAAGCCTAAGGAAATACCATGCAAAGCCCAATAACAATAGTCTCGGCAAGATGATTACATAATCTTCTAGCATATATCCCGAAGTGAAAATGCAGCGACGCCACCATCTCTCTCCAGTTGGCCACTACTTATTATGAGGATATTCTCATGAGATCACATGTACTCCAGAAACTAATCTGCTAAGAACAAGAATGTTCCTCTGGAGAAGAGGCAAAAGACTCCAAGGCAAATTTAATAATTTCAAATTTTGACTATCGGTGAGTTGTCCGAGACAGCGTCAAGCCAGAAAATTATAAAAACGTGGTTGCTGAAGTTTCGACAAGCTTAAGGAATTATACAAGGCCTCTCAATTAGGGCCCTTATTGTTCTGTATCCCCGAAAACAAAATACAACAAACTTTGCTTTCGGGGTTCATGAAATAGTTTACGTGACACTGGGCATCGTAAAGGGAAAGCCTTTAGCTCGATTACCTCGGAACAGGATAATTTTGGCCCACTACGATGAATGACTCCTCGAATACGTCAGTGCGACTCCGCTTGGAAAAATGGTGCTGCATAAACGACCCGCAATTGTCCACAACATTTGCCATGTATCACTTGCAAGACAAATAGAAAGTTCTCTCCACCAAATACAAAGACGTAGGCGGCAGATTACTAGTTGGAAGCCATGCCTCTCAAAAAAATACCACCGCAAGACATCGGCGAAGCATTCCAGAAAACATCATTACTCAAGTATGAATACCCAAGATCTTCGGTATCGCCCAACGGTCTCGCCACTTTACTTCGGGATACGTAGGCAAACGCCGATCGAGCATCATTTTGCACTACCATACCCCCCAAGCCAATGGACACGTAGGGTTAATCTGGACCATCTTTCATGGATAGAAGAACCTCCGGTCGGGGGCAAAATGGTGCGTTAACTCCCACGAGCTCTATAGTCTTATAAAACCACCCCACCTCCCCTAAACTCCATGGAGGAGGACCTCTTTGAGATTTGGTGCCTGGGGTGCAGGTTGCGTTGCCGCAGAAGTTCCATACTAAATGTAATTTACAACTCTCTATTTCAATTTAATAGTTAACGGGAGATATTTAGAGTCAGCTTCAACTTCACTAATGAAGTTAAGGACAAAGCTTTAAACCAATGTAGGTACAACAACCGATGGCACGCGAACCGGCGGTCGTAGAGTTCTGCAATTTAGAGAAGAGATTCAAGCTTCACTTTAAAGCTAGCAAAACCCAAGAAGCATGTTCCAACCTAAAATTGGTGCGGACCTTTACAAGATAAGCGCGAGTCATAAAGTCAGAAATATATGGTAGCCGGAAGAGTTTTCGAAAGTTACGGCTATTACATGGCACGGAATATATCTCAAAATATATTATACTTAAGTATGTCGGGCGTATGGTCTCTCTGCTGTAAACGAACTTTCGAAGCAAAAGCTACACAACCGTGCCTTTGGAAAATAAGAAACCTTTTTGAATACCAGCACATCTCCCCGACAAAAGTTGTTGAATAAGATCACTTTAACTCCATTCACAGGAACAAGAGGAATTAGACTTGCATCCCTATTTAATTAGGTCATTCGGTTTAAGTGAATAAGATCACCACCTCCACTGTGAGGAAATCTCGAGCGACTAGATCACTCGTGGTCCCCGAGCCAATCACATCATTCGGGATCGTTGAATAAGATTTCACTTAACCTCCAACAGGAAACCCGAGTGAATTTGATCACTGTAACCTCGAACAATCAAATCATTCGGGTTCAAGTGGAATGCAAGAATGGAAACCCGAGTGACTGGGATCACCGCGTCCCGACACCGATTATCTGGGGTCGTTGAATAAGATTACCAACTTCAAATACGAGTGGAAACTCGAGTGAATTAGATCACCGTGGTCCCCGAGCGATCAGATCATTTAGTCTCAAGTGAATAAGATCACTCCACCTCCACCGCAGGGAAACCTCGAGCTGACTCAGGATCGCCGCGGTCCCTTTAAAAGAATCGATCATTCCTGGCTGCCTAACAAGATCACTTAACCTCCACTCAGAAGTAAAACCTTGTTTTAATTGCATCATTTCGTGGTCCCCCGATCGGGAATTAGATCATTCAGTCAACCGAATAAGATCACTTAACCTCCAATGCGAGGAAATTGAGCGAATTAGGACACGCGCCGAGCGAACGTAACATTCTGGATCGCTGAATAAGATCACTTAGCCCACCAGAGGGAAACCCGAGTGAATTAGATCACTCTATCTCTTAGCACTCGTATCATTCAGTCGCGGGGCAGATTACTGTGGTCATCGGGAAAGACGAAATGCAAGGAAAAGGGTAACTATCGGTTAATTCCAAAGTGGGAACGGTATCATGATAGGGCAAGCAAGCATTGTAACTAACAAATCAAAGGAAAGAGATAAAATAAAAAGAGCTGCTGACATAGATATAAAAAAGATAAAGAGAATAAAAATTTCATAAATAAAAGTTAGTAGCGCGTAGCCACATTAAACCAAAGAGTGTTGGCTGTAAATTAATGGCACCTTCTAACACTAATCGGTGGTGCCCGTGGGCAATATGAACAAGAGTTAGAAATGTTGACAAAACACGTAACAAAAAATAGGCCGAAGCAGATCGCCCCGATCCTCATCCTCCCCGAGGCTACTACTCGCCCAAGTACTGTCAACATCAATACATTTCTTCTTCCTGGCTTCCAAAATATATTCTTCTTCCTCGGCCATTCCCCACGAACTCGGGGAAAATAATGGATCAAGGAATTCTTCATAGACTTCGTGATTGCGGTGTTCATGGATGTAGACGTGGGGTTACACGAGGAAGACCAAGGGAAAGTTCAATTCTCCTTGAATCTTTTCTTATAACACCAGAGGAGGCCTCACTCACACCGCTTCCAACTGCTGGGGGAGCCGCTAATAACCATTTATCCAATATCTTTAGATCCGGGACCGTTGTTCGCATTCTGCAAATAACTCTTTAAAATGTTTATGTCAATCTCTATTATTGTGAGAGATCAAATTTGACTGGTGGTTCTTATCGCAAATAGCTCGTATGTCCTCACTCCTCCTAAGCGCGTCCTCGGCTGGGCCCGAGTTTCTATCCAGGTCTCTTCTTAAAAACCTCGGAGAGACGCTTCTCCAAGGTAGTCTTCTCAGTCTCAGAGTTCACCCGAGATTCTTCAGATTCCTTCCATTTTAAGAATAATCCGTGGGCAGACTTTGTGGCCTATATATGAGGTAACAAATCTTAGATATGAATAATAAAAAGAAAAAAGAAATCGGAAATTTAAAATTGAAGAAGGAAGAGAAAAATACCTTAAGCTGAAAATGAGAGAAGGCGTCGTGAAGCTCGGAAGGAATAGAGTATCCCATAATGCCTTCCATGTCCCCCTTTAGCATACAGTTCTTCAACAAAAGTGAGGAATAGCTCTTCTTCAAACCGGCTCTTCTCGGTAAATGTGTATACCCAAAGGAAGTGAGTAGAACCCCGGCGGCTCACAACCGAGTTTCAAGCAGCCTTCGGGCGGAGGGATAATTGGGAGCCGATTCCCTGTGAGTCACGGCACTATATCCAGGCTCTGTGGGTACTGGCTCTAAAATAGTAACGCGGGCAAGTGAGAAGAGAATTGCGAGAAGTGGGGGATTTGAAGGGTTTCAAGAGCATTCCCTCAGCAATAACAGTGGGGAATCTTTGGGAATGACTTCTAGAGGCCTTCTCGATTTCTTGAGGCCTGAGCTAAATTGGGAGCACCCGAGAGCTCAAACGCAACACTCTTCCTCTTAGAAATTCGAGCTGTGTGGATCTATCTCGTTGTCACGACCTTAAAATTCACCTTTACGAGGCAATTTATTAATGTAGCCCCCTCGGAAGAATGTTTCAACGATAAAGACCCCGTTAAAAGAGAAACTCAGGAGAATGTAGAACATATAATCAAGGAAGAAAAGCGGAAACTACAAGTTAGGACATGACTTACGGTTATAGTGTCGAAAACTTGCTCCACACCTTTGGTCAGCCTGCCTTAATCAACACGGCCCCATTTCCACAAAAGATCTCGGGAGTAATGCATGGAGCAGTCATTTCTCAACTTTTTCCACCTCCGCCGAAGCAATCTTTCTGAATGCACGTCGAGGGTCGATGATGCACTAACGGCCGGACTCAAAGACCACAAAACCCCTTGGCTAAAAAATCATAACTTTAAACCAAAGGCCGGGTTCCACTTTATCCACCTTCTTGTATAGAAGTTGAGGAAAAGAGAAAGCTCACTGAAAATACACCAAGCGTAGTAATGATATTGTGGCTACATCACACCGAACATGGCTATATTAGTGACGACTCAATGCAGCGCGTCATTTGAAAACGCAAGTTATCACCAATCCGGAAGAAACTTAATATTGAATCATTCGGGGAAGACCATCCGTGGTCACTTAAATTCACACTCTTCTAAATTGAAAACCCCTACTATTGAGCCTCCTTATGAATCATGAATTTAAAACTCCCAAAAATAAAGCAAGATCCTGAAGGTGGAGACGACGGCATTCTGGATTCTCCATCCTCGGGATCTTTTGTCTTCGGGTGACGCCTACATTTCTCTCTCTAAGTGATACGGGTCTTCACCTCGGCCGGGAACCCCAGTAATACTCATTTAATCCGTAGTTGATAATCGGGGTGATCAACCCGGTGTCGCCTTTCACTTACTCCCTCTTCAAGAAATAAAGCTGGGCAGATTTCCCCTTTCGCTGAGGGTTTAGGGCAATGGTGTCATGGTTTTGTCCCATACCTCGTAACTTAAGTGGGTCGAGATGACCTAAGGGGCCTTGGGAATCATCCAAGCCCGGAGAAGTAGAAGTAGGAAGGGCTTCAGGACTATCCCTCAATAAAGACCCCACAAAATTCCTGTGTCTCTTCCATACCGAACGAAGACTTCTAAAAGCGGCAAGATATGGCCAAGGCTGATAAGCTTACGTAACCCTGTGGAATCATACTAAGCCGATTTGTTGAGTAATACACATCAGAGAGACGACAAACAAAGAAAACAAGTTTTAATATCAAGTTATATACACGCCATTTCCACAACTTCCTAGCTAAACGCATTTCACTAAATGTCTCGCAAAGAGCAAGTGGCTGAATAGGTCTCAAGAAGGATCGGTTGCTTGATTCTCGCTACTTATATGATTGAAAAGAGGATTAGCCAGGTGAGAAACGTGGAGAACGCTGAGCTGGGAGAAGAATGAGCGAATTCAGAATGATAAAGAAGAATAGCAGGCGGTTTTACTTTATACAACCGAGTGGAGTGGACCTTGATATTTTTCGACCATAAAGAAGCACATCGCGAAGTCATGAGAATTTTTAATCCCTCATTCCACTACCATTTAAAAAAAGCCATGGCAGATAATTTCAAGCTTGGTGCCAAGAATCGATATTTGACATTAAATGCGCCTCCATTCATTTGACCTATTTGACCCATTTATAAGATTCAATCGGAGAAGAGAAAGCTTTTAAGCCTATCTCCTCAAGATAAGTTACATCAAAGCCTTAATACGGCTGACACTTCGGCTTCACATCTTGCAAGCGCATAAGACTCTCGTGTTATTTCCTATAAATACCTTACCAAACAATCATTCGGGATGTAATGTAAATCGAATTGCCATACCTGCTCAATAAATTTCTCTCAAAACACCGAACTAATCTCGTGCCATTCTGAATGGCTACTTACCCACTTCCTGGCTTCAGGCATTAACAACCCCATGGGCTGTTTCTGGCTTATTTGCAGACAACAACCCCTTACGTAGTTTCATCACGCACAATACTTAATAAGCGAAAGAATCCTCACAATTCTGAATAACAACTCTGCCGAGCGTGCCATTACAACAACCACCGGGGACTCTACCTCGTTGATATCCCTTGAGGCCCAAACCAAAGCGATCCTCGTCCGTACTCAGCGAGATGTACATCACTTCGGAAAAAAAAACTCACGACACCAACGATACAGTTTAATCCATTAATTACCTGGCCGGAAAAGATTCTATATTTCTATCTCTAGACTCAAAAAAGATACACATCAAAATTGACAAGTGTATTGTATTTTTTTAATCTAAACCCCACTATTTTAATATCTTATATTGTCATGTGTCCCTGTGTCTGAATTTGATAGAAGAGTTGGAGCAGGTGATCTCACGCCATTTATAGTAAGTTTGTGTTCGATAAAAGCGAAATATGAAAAGTGTAATGAAACCGAAAGGATAGATATTGATTTAACTGTAGTTGATGGGAGTTGAGTCATCACGTGCAGCTGTGCGGGTAACTAGTGAAGAACCAATATTGATTATCTTAAAAGAAAAAATTAAAATTGATTATCTTAATAGAAAAAATTAAGTTTAGTTCATCATACTGGCCATGATATTATGTTTAGTGGGTGATAATTTATTTTCATTTTTTTAATAATGATTTTATTTCATCCCTTATTTATTTTGCATTTGGAAGTGTAGGATGATAAGAGTTCAATTATCCAAATGGCAACAAAAAGAATTGAAGAGTTGCAAAGGTATAAAAAGGAGTTGAGGAGGCAAAATTATGGGCTTGAAGTCAGGTTGCAACAGAACAAGAACACTACTAATGTGCCTGTTTTACTAACTACAAACTTAGGTAGTGGAGAAGTGGAGAGAGCTCACATTAGATTTAATGTAGTTTGTCCTCCAACTGGAATTGAGTCTATGTTGGAGGTCCTGAAATGCTTGAAAAATACTAATGATACTAGAGCAATTGCTATACAATCAAGCTTATCCACGCAGAAATTTTCTGCACAATTTGAGATAGAAACCAAGGTATCCTCTCCCCCCTTCTTTTTCAAGGTTTCATATTCTTAGGTTATTCCATTGCATTAAAATCTTGTTCTCATTTTCTAATCTAAGTTGGTCAATTTAATCTGATTCACTTCATTGGCTATATTGATAGATTGGAACAGCTGAAGTGGAAAAGGCAGTGAATGCAACACTTTGGAAAGTTGGGAAGAAATATCATATCAACTCTCATTAGAAATTCTAACTTCGTATGTATTAACGCAAGAGTCTAATGCATATTCCATCGCAAAATCAATTTGCTATAAAAAAATGTATTCCGAATCTATTAATTAATTTTGTACTTAATAATTTTTTGGACGAGTTTTAGAGACTTCTAGGAAATAAACTTCTACACAACATCATCTCGAATTCTCGATACATATAAGCTAGTCTCAAGAGTTTGAGATAATGCGAAGTTAATGATCTGATAAGGATCGAACCTAACGAGATCAACATGATTGAAGTGTTTGAATGTTGGGCGACTTCCTTCTAAGTATGAGGACTTGATTGTGTTAAACGCATTCTTATTGATGTGGATGTTGAAGCATCTACTTTAAAAAATTGACGCCCACTAATTCATGCGATCAAAGAACAAACGAATAACATGATAAAGAAACGATACCAACCAGAAGATAATCTTGAGAAGTTAGTTTCTGCACAGTCGATGAACTTCCTTAGGGCTGATGTACGATTACTTAAGCACATTTCAGATTTAAGTTCGCTTGAATTCATCTAATTAACGTTAACTAAAAATTTTCAGATTACATCAAACAAAACAATAAGTCTATCCAACTAATTATGCTAAAAAGTTATTACACAGGTTCAACATATGTGCTTATTTTGTAGCTGCTCATTTAATTTTTTAAAGAGGTAGACATATTTTAATATATCAAAACGAGGTTTTTCATCAGCCTCTGTTAATCATGCCATCACTGGATGCTACCACTATAAATATTTTATTCATCCACTGATTGTCTTTATATAATTTGGAACACTTGAACATAATAAAAGTTTTAAGCATCGAATCAAATCCCATTTAACACTCCCTAAATACCCTTTTTGTAACTCCCAAATATCTCTTTCCAATAATCTGTTATCTCCTCAGTCAATCTGATGTACCCAAAAAATCAATCCACTCTTCTTGTTATTCTATCCAATCTTTTAGTATACCTCTCAATTTGAAACTATAATCGCATAAAAATCGAACTTTGCAGAAAATTATAAATACAACCACAAGAAGGACAAAATTCAGTAAACATAAATTTCACACTCCCTAAATATCTCTTTATACTCCCAAATATATTTTTTTCAAGAATCTTTTATCCCCTCAGTCAACCTAATGTACCCAAAAAAGCAATCAACTTTGCATCTGATTCCAAACAAGAATGTATTTTTATTGTTGCAGCAGTTTTAAAAACAAAGACATTATTCTACTTAATTAATTTTTTTCACAATATACAAGTAATCAATGTTAAACTGCATTATACATACGCATCTGCACACTTGGCTTGGCTAATGTATTGCAAAATATATTTAGCAAGTGGTGTGAAGTATATGTACTAATTTATATACTTATATATACCCTAAAAATAAGCTAATCAGATCTCACAACTCAACTATGTATTTATGTAGATTATGTATGTACTCAAATGTACATGCTTGAGTACACAAGATTCAAACATCAAACCAGACAGAACCTGAACTATTCATTTATAGAGTATATGTATTCAAAATCTCTAAAATTGTTAAACAACTTTACTCTTCTATACATATCTTTTTCAAGAGTATATATAGATTTCAATAGCTATATTTTGAGTACACTTATACTCAAAATAGTTAAACACTTTACACTATATATGTCTTTTCTAGAAAGATATACAGATTTCAAATAGCTATATTTTAAAGACACTTATACTTCAAAATAGCTTAAACACTTTACACTATATATAAAGTTTTTCACACCTAGCCTATCTACATTACATCCGTGAGTATATATATACTCCGACAAGATTTGTGTATTTAAAAGTTATAATCTTAAAAATTCAGAGTATGCATACTTAATCATCTTAATTTAATGTACATTTTTACTTTATGTCCAATATGTACAAATTTTAGATTTAGAATCCTAAATTGAGAATTCAAATCATAAATATATGTTTCAGAATAAAAAATTAACATGCATTTACTAATTTATAGTCGAATTACATAAACCCCCTAATTTTGGCTTCATTTGTGAGTTAGAACCCTAAATCGAGAATTCAAATCACAAATAGGTTTTAATTAAAAAAATTAACATGCATTTACTAATTTATACGAAATTGGTATAAATCCCCACCTTGTTGTTAATTTTTATTTTCAAACCTAAAATACCAAAATAATAAATTGTGCAAAATCAATATACTCGCTTTGATTCACAATTTCATTCATACCTTCTTATTTATTTTCGTTGTTATTATTGATTTTTTCTTTTTGTACTCTTGGTTGGATTTTTGATGAACAAATTTAGAAAGAGGAGAAGCAGTTATAGTATTTAATACTGCAGTGGCGCAGAACCGAGCTGGTGGTAATTTTTGTCCGATTTTTTATATTAATTCTCAGTTGTTTATTACTCATGAGACACATATTTACACCACATATCAATTTATGTTTATACCATATGGGTGCCCCTCAAATACATGGATAGGCTGAACTGATTAATAAGAATAATAGTTAACATGTATCCCTCAATAATTTTATTAAAAAATTATTAAACCTATAATCTTGCTAAACTCATACTCTCTCTCCATCCCTAAAAGACAATATATTTCGACTTTTAACTTTTTTATCTTTAATTTTAATAACTAATTATGATATTTTTGTTTGTATTTTATAATATTTTATATATTTCAAATTCTTTTCATTGATATATTTTTCATCAAATATTATATAACACAAACAAAAATATTTATGATCAAAGTTCAACTATTAAAAAGTTAAAAAATCAAAATATGATAATCTTTTAAGGACGGAAGTAGTATTAATCTCTATAACCATGTATATCCTCTAAAATGAACCTCACATGTGATAACACTATATTAATTTGCATTTACAATTGCCCCTATATTAAAATACGCCAAAACATACGGTTATGATACTGTCTCCTATTTCATCCATTTATAATCAATTTATTTTTAAGATTTAGCCTCATAGACTTAATACGCATATAAAGGAAATAACCTTCTTCGATTTCGTCTAATGCTAACCTCGATAACGTGTAATGAAAGGACATTAATGAAAGATATGGCGGATTTATATGATTCTGAGATTATCCATCTATAATCAATTAATTTTATTATTAGACTTGATAAACTCCTTAACAATCTATCACGTACAAGATTAAGACATACCGGAGTATAATAAAACAAAATTTCCCAAAACACTTTAGAATTTAGAGATATGATGAGCCGAGCTCCAACGAAGACTTCTAGCCTGCCAGATAGATCAGTTTATTTTACTAAGAATCAATTCATTTCTACTTACTGCCACTGCTCGTTACTGAGCTTATTATTTGATTATTAATAAAATAACCTAGAAAATTGAAGTGACAGACAAAGATACAATTGAACAAAGGAATACTTTAACATCATTGAACATAAATACTTCTCCAAAAATATCTAACCAAGCATCTGTGATTTTGATAGAAAAAACTCACCCTACCAACAAAAAATACAATATGATAATTGTAATCTAACTCGATTAACGCCCCCGTCTCCGTGTTTCCTTTGATGATTTATCTTCAACCTGGTGAGTATTCCCTCAACCACGATACTGAGTAAATTACATCTATAATATATGTTTCAGTTGGATTGAGAAATTAGATAAAGATACCAATCTTATTAGAAAGGAGAAAATTTTACACAAAACATGTGTAAAGAAGAAAAAGTGTTAGATTAATAAGATCTTAACACATAAGATTATTGTAATGAAAATAAAAATATTAAAACATTAAAAGGGAAAGAAAAACCACAAAAAATGGTTCTTCTTCCAAAAGGGTTGTTTCTTGATAGAGAGAAAGAGAGGAGTACACTTACAGTTTACTGTTAAAACGCCCAAAATTATGCTCTCTCAATCCATTTTTATCCCCGTAGCCGTGAGGCCGTAATAAAATGAGTAAATTTACCCATGATTTACACAATTATTAAAATTTTGGGATGAAATTTTAAATAAAAAATGAATTTATGTAACTTTTAATAAATTACAAACTGAATTAAAATTGAAACATAAATAATAAACCTTCCACACTATAGTCTTCCTCGATCACCGGCTCACCCCATCCCTCACCCCCACCCATCCCCGACAGCCTACCTACACCACCACCAAAAAAACAAACATACCACGAAGCAGACTAGCGGAGTATGTGTCTGATTAGGTCCAAATTTTATTGTTGCTTATTATACTCTATCCGTCAATTTATTTGATCGTTGTGAAAAAGCATCTCCCCGTCCAAAGACATCACATTTTCAATTTTGGATTTTTTTATAAATAACTAATATACTTTTCTACAAAATATTATACAACACAAACAAAAATATCTACGACATTATTAAAAATCAAAAAGAAAATATGTAACAATCTTTTGGAACGAAATTAAGATTTTATTTAAGACAATCATTTATCAGATACTTTTAAGCGAGACAGTAAAAGTTATCAACCAAAGTTAGTAACAATGACAGAGACAAACAAACTTCAATACAAAATGCCAGATTGAGCAAAGAAAACAATCACTTATAATGAGAATAATTTTTTTCGCTTAAAACGATCACTTAAATCGAACATAACGTATTAAAAATAAACAATCTAACTTATAGAGTTATAGATAAATATTTCATTTATATAATGTCAAATTTTCATCAAAGAAGAAATCCGAAACATTCATATCACAAAATTTTAAATAAGTAAGAATTATTTTCACAAAATTAATTCAAAATTTAATCATCAAGTGAGTAATTACACATATCAGTTAAATTACGATGAGGTAGTAGTATAATTTTTCAATTCATACGTTTTATATTGTTATGGATTTGGTTGAAGATCGGAATCTATAAGCTTTTTGTCACAATAATTTCAATGAATTGGTAGAGTTGTCTTTGTCCATTATTATTCATCTTTGTGCCATTACCTAGTGGGGTAAGGTCATCTTTATGGTGACTTGGATCTGTGTTAAGGCGTGCGCTAGCTGCTATTGTGGATTGCGATAATGATATATGTGGGACAACTTTGTGAATATAATAATTGTGATATCTTATCTTACATGTGATTGTAACTTGTAAGCAATGGAAAAGAGAAAAAAAAAGCTTAAAAAATTATTCTCTCCTGTCCGATATAATTCATCGATTTTGAATTTTAATGGTTGGTATTTTATACTATGAATTCGAGTATTTATATTTTCCATAATATTTGATAAAAAATATCAAAATAATAATATTTTAATGTCATTTACTGTTAATATGATTGTTTGATCAAAATCAAAGTTTTATGTTTCAGTTAAAGTTGCAAAACTTTTGATCATTGAAAATTAATATGGATAACTTTTGAATCTGAAGGATTTAAAGGATAGTGAATTACTGAAGAACCCGATACATGCTCGGATACCACTGATAAGCCGCCTCAAAAAGCTTTGCACGGGACTCGATTATCACTGATACTGATACAATGTCGGAGTATACCCGAACTGCTGACTAGTCACCAAATAAAGTTTTAAAATATACATAATACAAACTTAAAAAACTAGTAGTATTTATTTGCTACTTTGTGCAACCCTACACTCGACCAAAAATACTGCCTCGAATCCGCCAAGATTAATCGGCCGACAGAGTTTAATTTATTACCTCGATACCTAAACAAACAAGTAATTACTTAACTCGATAAAGTGCATACCGACGAAGAACCTGCACTGGCCAGTTTAATTTCATTAACTACTAATGTGATTTAAGCTATGGGTGATAATGAAAATGGGTGGAAAGTTACGGTTCACTAAGATTTTTCTTCATTATTGATAAAAATGTAAATTATATCATTTTATAATATTTTTCTTTCTTCTTTTGCAGACATTTGTGAATACGACATTTTCTTAAAAAAAAAATCATATTATATGGGTGGTTATCTTTTAAATTTTTAGGTAATCAGACTAATTGCTCAACTAATTTCTAAGATATATATACTAATTAGAAGCATAGAATAATTTTGGTACACTTTTTTTTTATTTGTTAATATATAGCATCTTATAATAAGACATTTTGATAATGTGTACTATTTTTATATTAAAATTGAGTACATATTAATGAACCATATTCATTCTCATGAAAATGGACGCTCCATCCTATGAAAATGGACGCTCCATCCTATACTTGTTATTATTATGACGTAAAATGAGTAGGAAGTTTAAGTAGGGTGAGAAGTGAAGGCATCAAATTTTGTTGATAAACATGTTCACTTAGGTTCAAAGGTTACGGTCTCGATTAATCTTCCGAATTTTCAGGCAATTTCCATAAACCATACATGGAATATCACTTAATCACTGGCCAAAAAGTGTAACAAGAGTTATTTTATTCCTTACACTATTACCATTAAATTATCATTTTATCTAAAAGCTAGAGTTTAATAGAATTAACAACTACTTCCTCCACTTTTTATTCAAATGCTGTATATCTAATTTAACTTTGACTATAAATTATTCTAAATTATATGTTCAAAAAATTATAAAAAATTATATTATGAAACTATTTTCAAAGACGAATAATGATATAACTTTATATTTATTAGTGTAATAATAAAGTAATTAGTAATTAATCACAAAGCTTCATCTCGAGAGTATGAAAAACGCCAAATAGAAAAAAAAACCCGGAGCAGAGGATAAGATTCATCATACTTTATACGTGACCAGATATATGTAAAGACACACCCATGAATTATCAAGACATACGCATTTGCTCGAGTACGATACAACATCATATACATTTGACATATATATATTTTATAATTGTTGCGCATCACACTTTTAACTAATTCGTTTTATTTATCTCCAACGACGTTAATTATTCAAAGCAGATCGATAACACAATTATTTTGGCCAATTTACTTGTATAACTTTCATGATTCATGCTAATATACTCCTTCATATATTATCTATTATTAAATTATTACTCTTTTCATTAATATTGTATTTTCTCATCATACATTTTTAATCTTTAATAATTTGTAAGTTAAATAACAATATGTTTTATGAGAATTATTATTATCATTATTAGTAAAGCATGTGTTAGCCAACAATCATATATTTTTGTAATTAATACATATTATTATTTATTAGTATTATGTAGAACTATCATTTAATTATTATAATAAGTATTAGTTAACAACTATATGATTTTAGTAGATTTGGTTACACATTATTATTATTATTATTATTATTATTATTGTTATTTAATCATGCAATACAGAATTTATATACGATCCACAAAAATTTAAATTATACTTTTAAACTGCGCCAAATTTCTTAACTCTACATAAAAAAAGTAATAATTACGATATTATATCATTTATCAATCATTATCATATTTTGTATTACGAGATCAAATTATTAAAGTAATATTTACATTCAGATAAACGTCCCAGCTAGATAATATCTCTATGTAACATCATATTTATCAGAATTTCAGATATTATATTAAAGAGTTTATTTCAGGATCAAAGATCCTTCAAAAATAAAAAGAGCATCAGGAAAAAAAATTCCAAGAGAGTATAAGTTTTATAATTTGAATGATTAATTAAACATAAAAATGATCAAATATTTAAAAATTGACGCACGCCGCGCATCGTGACGCCTTTACTAAGATTTATAAATGACTTAATATATTGCCGACATTTAGAAGTTTTGTTTCCACAAGAATGTGTATACGTAGTAGTAGTGTTCTTGTAGGTAATATAATGACCAAGAGAAACATGTTGGCCACATTTTTGTGGTCCTTTGCAAACATAATACTTTAAATTAATTTAAGATAAAATCCTCAAATAAAATTATTTGATGGATAGAATTAGCTATGAATAACATTGGCATTGCTTTATTTAGAACCCTTGGAATTACTTATTCCGTGAGCGAGATGGGAGATCAGTAGTGCATTATTCACTCTAGATGAAGCATTAGGTACAATTGGTACTGGAAAATTCAATGTTGTTGCACTTCTTTTTGCTGGCATTGGATTTGCTTCCATTTCAGTGGAAATGATGATTCAATCTTTGATTGGACCAGTTGTTCAATCTGAATGGGGACTTTCTTCAAGTGAAGAGAGCATGTTAGCGACTTTGATTTTTGCTGGCATGTTTGTTGGTGCTTATTTCTTTGGCTTTGTATCTGATGCATATGGAAGAAGGTACTCCTACTCACTCAACTTTTCTAGTACCATTTATGCTTTAGTTTTTTATGAGATGATCATCAAAAGATTTGATTTGAGTATTTCAACATAGGACGAGTACCATTGGTTCAACCATGTCCATTAGAGTTGAATCAGCATTATCCCTGCCATAAATGGCCATTGATTCTGGTGTTGTTTGCTCGGTTTCGGTGTTGGGGGTGGGGCAGCGCATCTTCATGGCTTTTTGAGTTTTTGGTTCTCTACTCTTTCTGAGTGCTTAGACTGTCTCTATCGGCTATGCCATTGGATCAATACTAGGGAATGCTCTGGCTTGGGTATGGGGAATGCAAACTTATTTCCACATATATAGGTGAAGAATTTTCAGACAAATTTTAAATCTAGACTTAGAGAGAATATTTATTTCGATTTGGTCTGTTGATTTGATTCGAACTATATGGTTAATCTCATTGTAGATTATCAGCAAGATTCGTTGAGGCAGGTTAACCCACCTGTATTTACCTCTTTGTTGGCACTCTGCTTGGTGCTTGGCAGGTCAGAATCTCCGAGGTATCTATGCATGAAAGGCAGAATAAGTGAAGCCTACAAAGTTCTGCAGAAAATAGCAACAATGAATAAAAGAGAAGTTCCAAATGGTACTCTAGTATTTATTCCTTCAGTAAAACAAGATGAAGAAAACATTTCAACAGATAGAACTCCCCTTCTTTCAATAAAAGAAAAGACTGGTGATTCTGAATCAACCCTGAGAGCAGTAATTCAGCTATTTTCGCCGAAATTATTGAAGATAACTCTTCTTGTATGGCTCCTACAATTTTTTTCTATGTTTTCTTATTTTGGGATTGTTTACTTGACAACTAAGCTCAGCACTCATCAAAATTACTGCCAACCAAGTGAAATTAGTCCCGAAAGTACTCAAGACAATACATCATACAAGGAAGTATTTATCACAAGTTTAGCAGGTGAACCAAGTGAAATATGGTGTATTAAAATTTGGAAGTGTATTCAAGATTTCTCACATTGGTTTTCTTTTATTTCTAGAGCTTCCTTCGGCGTTTTTCGCAGCAATAATCGTTGACAGGGTTGGTCGGAAGCTCAACATTGGAATCATATCTGTATTCGTCTTTTTTCTGCTTCTACCATTGATGTGGCCTCAGAGTGATATCGTAATCACAACATTACTATTCTGTTCACGCTTCTTCATTACAGCAGAAATGTCAGTTGTATCTGTGTATATAAGTGAGGTATAAATCTTTTAGCTCAATATGCTTATGCTTCATTACTTGTATTTGTGTTCACATCCCCGCCCCCCAGCCCTTTCAACTGGATTCCTACCAATGGTTATATGTTTCGTTCCTGTAATCGCGCTGTAGGTCTATCCAACTGCTGTGAGATCAACAGGTGCTGGGATTACAAATTGTATCGGATACATAGGTGCCATGGTATGCCCTGTTGTGGCTGTTGTACTAATTGAAGGGTGCCATCAGGAAGCAGCAATAACTCTATTTGAAGTTGCAATTGTTCTTATATGTGTATCAGTATTTTTCATCCCTTTGGAAACAAAGGGCAGAATATTGAGTGATGTTGTTCAGAATGATGAAGAGTCATCAGACCACTATGTACGTAGTAAAAACTAAATTTATGTGTATCTTATGTAAGTGAAGATTTTTCGTTTTGGTAATGCTAAACTTTTACTGATTGTTATTCAGTGAAAGTAACATCAGGAATCATGATTTTTATATAAGAATGAATGAATTGATACTAGATAAATAAGTTAAAATTTGGAAGTTTCGAGGAATTAATTTTTTTAAATGAATAAAAGATCTTAACAAAAATTTATAAGTAAATTTTTTTAAAGAAAAAATTGGGAGAGGCAATTACAGTCATTCAAGCGATTTGAATGGTTGCTATCGTTGGTGTGAACCAGTTTATCTTATTTGTATTTGAAATAGATTATGAATTATTTGCTTAGATTAACGAGTCGAACCAATTTGGTCCAAAACCGGCTCCATTCGGCTAAGTGTACCCTACTCCGCTTGAGTAAATACATGATAAAATTTGTACTAATACTAAAAGAGACCTACTTGTTGTCTGATTCTAATTAGGGATGTCCATATTGGAAAAGCGAATCACTGCCGTTGAATCGATTCGGTTTGATTTACTTCGAAATAGAAGCCGATGAGGTTTGAATAATTTTAAAACCGGAACTTTTTTGCGGTTTTACCCTAAAACGAATCACACTGAACCGAATCACACCGATCATTTATATTTAATTTATTTTTAAATTTATTATATATTTCAAATAAATATTTAATTATTCATAATATATTAGTATTTACATTGGATTGCAATTTACATTAGGCGTCGACAATTACTTTAATAAAATCATATTAGTATGGTCAGATTTTAGTATGAAATTGAACAATAAGTCAAATAAGATATTAAGTCCCATGGCAGCAGATAATCAATGATTGATTGAGTCATTGGGCCAGGTGAGCACATATTTATCTCACTAAATAAGTAAAAGTTATTTTTTTTTAATTTGAGTTTATTTAATCTTTAGTAAAATTACCAATTGTGTACAAATAGTCTTTAGTTATTGCTTGTTTTCATATCTATAGATGTTGAATTATGGAATATAGAATTAATTTTAGATTTTCGCGTCTTGAAATAGATTCTGTACAGAATCATGAAAACCGATTTGCACCGCTTAAGAAAGAAACCCATTGAGTGAAAAAGCCAGAATACTTGTAGAGCAGAAGCAAGAAATATATACGGTGGCCAAATCACGCCGAGGCCAACCTAATTCTAACACAGAGAAAGCAAATAATCTAGGAATCGATTTTCAAGAATCACATCCCCCACAAATTCTTATATATAGTGTTGTTGAAAACTATGAATTAAATTCAAAGCAAGGACACACTAGTTAATGATATGTTTTATTTATTTATTTTAAAATCATGATCATATAATGAGAATCGAGCGAGACTTTTAAGTTAAGTCATTGAAAGACCTCTTATGGCTGGTATTCGATGTCTCGGTTAATGATATGTTTGTTTGAGGGGATCGGGGAATCAGAGATAATTTATTAATTTTTTTGTTTTGGAAAGCATGTTGATTAATTCTCCTAAAATAATTTATTCACACTCATCATAAGATTCATAAGATTCTCCACATAATAAATTCACTTGAAATTAGGAAAATGGAGGGCATGATATATATTAAATATTTTAGTGCGTTAATGCGTCCACTCTACGAGAATTATTATATCCGACAACCGATTTTATTTGTTTCCTAATTTCACCCTGATTATTTAATTCTAAATATTTATCCTCTCCTTAATTCACCCATCCAAACATAACAATCAAATTAGGCACTGGTACGAAATGCTCAAATTAATCTAAGCAAGGTAAACCCAAATTAATCTTGTCTTTGGGTTTCCATACTTCAAACCCATCCACACCTTCTCCATACCCTACTAACTTGTGTAAGGATATCAAGAATTTTCATGATGCTCTTAACCTGTTTGATGAAATGCTCAAATGGAAATCTAAGCCTCTTGCTGATCTTAACAATAAGTTATTGAATATTATGGTGAAAATGGGACATTATTCACATGTTATTCTCTTGTTCAAGAAATTGAGTTTGTCGAGTGAATGAATATACCATGAACACTGTGGTGTTTGCTGGCTTCCTCAAGCGCGGTTATTCTCTGGATGTTGTTACCATCAATTCTCTAATTAAGGGCTTGTTTTTAGAAGAAAATGTTGAAAAGGCTGTTGAATTATTTAAGAAGTTGATCAAAGATAAGTTGTGTGAGGTTGATGAGGTCATTTTATCAACTATATTAAATGGATTATGCAAATGTGGAAATGTTGTCAACGCTATGATTTTGCTTTTGGTGGAAGAAAATTGTGAACTCAATGTTGTTGTTTACAGCTCTATTATGGATGGTCTTTGCAAAAGTGGGATGGTAGATGATGCTGAGCTGTTATACACACTTTTGAAATAAGTGTTGGGTTTGGGTGTAAAATAGTATTTTAAGCCTGCATTGCGAAGTGTAGTAGTTAGAAGTTTAATTAAGAGCCAAAATTGTCGTTTCAGCCAAAAAATTAGAGCGGCTCATTCCCCGGAAGAATCCGTTGCCCACTAAAAGAAAGTCAAGGACTAGGTCCATTTGGCTCAAGTGATGTCCTTTGATCTTGTAGAGAATGACTCATTTTGGTGACTAAGCCGGTGGTTAGGCGCAGTTCTACTTGAAAGAGGCATTTGAATGTAGTCGCCTCGCAGCAAAATTGATTAAATTAATTGTGCGTTGTTGGTCGTTGGGATCGAGGCGGAGAAATTTAAAATGAATGGTTAATTATGCAAATCTATTTAAATATTCGAACATTCAATATATTAGTAGATGTATTATCTAAGCAAGGATTAATAAAAGATGCAGAGGGTATGATAAAAATTATGAAAGCACAAAGTGTGCACCTGGATGTTTATACTTATAATGCATTAATGGATAGCTATTGTTTGGAAAGCCAATATAATACATGAAATGAACTTTTGGACATCATGAGAATTGAAATTAGGCACGTCTGATTAGTTATGAATTGTCATCATTAATGGTTATTACATAATCATAGGAAAGGTGGACTATGCATGGAAGATGTTTGAAGGAATATTACACAAAGGATTAAAATATGATGTAATAATACGATCTTATGATCTGAGGAGCTCTTTTCGTGTTGATAGGAGTAGAGATGCATTAAAACTCTTTCTTTGATATTGAATCTGTTGGACTTGTTCTTGATGTGTACACTTATTGCATTGTTTTTAGATGGAGTTTCTTAAGAATGAAAAATTGAAGAAAACTACTTATTCTATCATGAGGTGGATAGTAAGGGATTGCTTGTGCCGTGTTAGTTCTTATCTTCGTTCGTGGTTTATGTATGCTAAAGTATCTTGATTTTGCTCGTAGCATCTTTAATAGCCTTCCTGCGGGGGCTATGCCCAAATGTCAAAAAAACATATCTTTGTTTGATGGAAATGACTACGCCTAGAAGGGTTAATTTAGGAAGCCAAAAGATTTATTAGAAAGATGGAAGCGAAAGTGGTTAATACACCTAACGATATTCTGCAAAATATATTAATTCTTTGGTTGTTTTGAAGCATGGTTCAAAATACGATATCGTAGCTTTTATTTGAAAAATGTTAAGAGGGTTTATGTAATCGTCTCTTTGTTTCTTTGTTCTTGAAACAAATTTAAGGAGATAGTCAGTCATTGACATGAATAACTCTTATTGCAATGTTGCTTCAAAGTTAAAACACTTATTAGTTATTACTATGCCTTTTGTAAGCATTAATAGTCTATGTTGTTCTCTAGAGACTAGCTTTTGCTCTTGGTTTAAATTATGTAGATATGGTTAAAAGGCATGAAACTTTTGCTAAGTGGAAAAAAGTGAATGGAGTAAACGGGTCATATTTGCAAGTCGTGTATGCGTTCAGCCATTTTGTAAAACAGTCTCGCAACTATAATGGGAGAAGATTTTTGTAATTATATCTCTTAATTCTTAAAAGATTGTCGCATTTTGAAACTTTTAATAGTTAAATTTTGATCATAAATATTTTTATTTGTGTTGTATAATATTTGATGAAAAATATATTAATGGAAAAAATTTGAATGTATTTTTTATTGATATATTTTAAAATATTATAAATACAATAATATTCGTCAGTTCAGCTATTAAAATTTAAAATATGGCGATTTTAAGGGGCGGAAGGAGTAGTTCTAAGATTATGACCATCTTGCACCCCATAGCGTTACTGTCTCCGTTATCTTCTCAGTAAGTTTCAGTAGTTTCAATGTTTCATACAAGGATCGTTATAGTACTTCCTTGTTTTTTACTTAATTGTCAAAACTCAATCATATGTTTTCATCACGGCTGTTGTATGAATTTATGATTAATAATTGCAGTTTCGTTGCTTTTTATCAATAATATTGTAACATGTTAATACTTATGCTTTATAAAATGTGAAATTATTCGTTTTTTTATAATTATAATTTTAGCTTTTGGCCGCTTAAATATATTTATTTGTATTATATAATATTTTATAAAAATATATCGGTAGGAAAGAGTTTGAAATGTATTTTCGTTGATATAGTTTAAGTAGTATTATATAATCACAAGCAAAAATATCATGGTCGAAAGTTCGAAAAATTAGTGAAATAATCTTTATAGGATGGAGGGTATTTCTTTATATTTACTTAGCAGTGAGCATTGATCCTTCTTTGGAAAGCGCGTTCTGATCGAGGCTAATTTCAGCAGCTAACAATGCGTCGGGTTGGCGTCGAGGTTTGCGTCGGTTGTAATCGAGCCAGTATATGTATGTGAATATAACGTCGGTCTGAGACGGGTATTAATTATTTAATTGTTAGATTTGAAAAATAATTATAAATAAAATAGTTGAAATCGGGTATTATTTAAGTGTTATTTAAGTGTTTATTCACTTAAAAGTAATAATAAAATAAAATTAAAAATATAGCGTTGCGTCGGGAATTTAAATTCTGTAACCGTTTAAAATTAAATGTAAAATTAATTATATTATTTAATCTGGCCAGGCCGAGCGCCGTTCATCGATATATATTCGAAATAATTCCACTGAGCAGGCAGTTTATTTCCCAGCGATTCCACTCCACGCACTAGCCGCCTCTCCTAGCTTCTCCCAGGCAATTCCGCCCCCGACACTTCCTCGTCCACTTGTTTCGTGCCCCCAAGTTCTCTCGTTTGAAGGTTAGTTTTTTTTTTTCAGAATTATTGTTAGTTATTGAATGTGTTTAAATTATTGTTAGTTAGTTTAATTATTTTTTAATTTCAATTTTATTGTTAGTTGAATTATTGTTTTAATTTCAATTTTAATTTCCGAATTATTGTTAGTTATTGTTTTTGATTATTGAAATGTGATTGAAATATTTTTGAAATATTATTGTTAGTTATTGTTAGTTTAATTATTGAAATGTGATTGAAATATTATTGTTAGTTAAATGTGATTGAAATATTATTGTTAGTTTGATTATTGTTATTTTGATTATTTTTAGTTTACTTATTGTTAGTTTGATTATTGTTAGTATGATTATTTAAATATTATTATTAGTTTGATTATTGAAATGTGATTATTTAAATACTTGTTAGTTAAATGATTATTTAAATATTATTGTTAGTTAAATGTGATTATTGAAATATTATTGTTTGTTTGATTATTGAAATATTATTGTTAGTTAAATGTGATTGAAATATTATTGTTAGGTTGATTATTGAAATGTGATTATTTAAATGTGATTGAAATATTATTGTTAGTTATTGTTAGTTTAATTATTGAAATGTGATTGAAATATTTTTGAATTTAGAATGAGATTTTGGATTGAAATGTGATCGAATTTAGAATAGAATGTGATATTGGATTGAAATGTGATTAAATTGGGTTAGTTGTGATATGTGATATTGGATTGAAATGTGATTGTTAGTTTGATATAGAATTGTTAGTTAATTGTACGAATTGTTAATTAGTTTCATGTTTTGGTTGTGCAGATGACTCGTGGTGGTAGGCCCATGAAGGATAGGGGAGGGATGATAGAGGTAAAGGTAAGGTATGGGGAGCCAGCGACTAGAGGAGAAACCGGTGGCACTCTGGTCGCGATGCATGCGATAACTCAGTACGACATATAGGCAGTTAGACTCCTTTACCCCACGATCTGCATATGAGGCGGGTTAGTAGTGGAGTCCGCATATCGGCCCATTTCGCGGCCCGGACCTCGTATGCTAGTGGTCGCGTGTCCGCGTCTGACCCCGTTCGTTCGTCGTGGTGAGGAGGATGATGATGATGATGAGGATGATGTTGACCTCCTTGACGTTGATGTTGATGATGATGATGAGACCGGTGAGGAAGTCGGTACTGAGGCCGGTGATGAGGACGATATTTCTCATGTACGGGGACCTTCCCGCCCGTTGGAGCCTGTCGCAGAGAAGGACAAGATTGTCTGCTCGTCGTCCAGCAGTAGGTAAGTTAGTTAATATATTTTAGTTGATTGTGAAATTTATTTATGTTTTTATTCATGTTATCTTATTTTTTATTTTTATTGTCGGATTAGATTGCAAAGGGATACCTAGATTTTAGAGTCATCATTTGTACTAATCTTTTCTATATTTTTATCAGAGGTACAAGTTTGAGAATAGAGGAGTACGGTGACTGACTATTCACATCTTGAGAACAAGAAGAAGTAGAAGCTTTGATGACGAGGCGGCGAGGCTGCGATCAGCGGCACCGGGCCGATAACCCTACTTGGTTGTTGGAGAGTCCTAGAGGCGAGATAAGTGCGGCTCCCCTACAGTGAAGGAAGTACGAATCATTGGATAAAGCTCACAGCGAGAAGAAAGTAGCAGCGAAACGAAATCACCGGGCTCGGGAGGTGACGGAGAATCGGATGTCCTCTCGCCAGCGTGGGAGTAAAGGATGCACTCTCGGATGCACGAGGAGGTAATTAACTTTTTTATTTAATGTTGTTAATTTAATATTTTGTATAAATTCTAAATGATATTTTTTATTTTTATTTTTGTTTCAGTAGAAGAAGATTGGGAAAGATCCTTCGCCGTTGAGGTTTCTTTGAAACCCAGCAGTGAAGGGACAAGGGAGACCCGGGGAAGAAACCCCAGGCGATCCGAAGAGGGCCAAAGCGGTAAGTTGGTTTATTTTTACCATTTTTAAAATTTAAGTTTGTTTAGAGTTTATTTATTAACAATAATCGCCTTAATATTGCGGAGAATGCAAGGAGAATTTATCTTCAGCTTAGCGCTACGTCGGCTTTGATTTATGGGATCCTGCGACGTTTGACTTGGCCGTGGAAGAATCTCCGCTTTCGGTGAAGCGAGGCTTGGTGAAGCGAGTTCTTGGGATTAGCGCTACCATTGAGGCTTCGGCATTGGGCGCTTCATTGTCTGCGGCAGTATGTAACACCACCGCCCGCCGCCGCCACCGCCCGCCGTCACAGTCGGAAGCACCACATGTGGTATGCTTGACCCAAATATGGCAATCTGAATCGGGCGGTGCATGCTCTACTAAATGCTTTGATGCAATCTACCAACAAAGTCAAATTGTCTTTCACCTCCGTTCGAGTTACGAGCTTAACCCTTTGGGCAGGAGTAGTAGATCGTCTGCGGCCGGTACTATTGAGCTCCCGGTGTTGCCCGGCCCCTCCCAGGACCCGCGGGACCTCCCGGACCCGCGGCACCCGCCCCGGGCCCCGCGGACCCTCCCGAGGACAACGCTACTAGTTTAGACTAGTTGATATTTTATTATTCACGTTGATACAGAATTTGTTTTATATTTTTAATTTATTTTATTATTACTTTTTAAAAGAATTACCACTAAAATGATACCCGACTCTAATCCGAGGCCAATGATTTTTATTTTATAAATATTTTTCAAATCTAAAAAGTTTAATTTATACCCGTTTCTAGACCGATGCCATACTGGCGCCAATTTATGGCACACATACATCTTGGCGGGCTTGGTGCAGTCTGACCCGATGCCATCCAGCCAGCGAATGTTAGTGTCGGAAATTTATAAATGTAAGAGTCATATTTCCGATAGTGATATGGGTATTGGGATTACAAGACATGTCGAAATGGGATGAAAGGAAGATTGTCTTTCCATCAGCTTTCTTAAAAATGCGTCCACCTATTGTAAGACTCGTTGCTCGTTGTGTTTTTGACGGTGAAATACTAGTTCTAGATGTTCCCGTTCCCCTACACGAAATAATGTCGGAAGTAAGTTATAATATCAGAACTAAAAAATAACGTCAACAATGATGACCAGGAGGGATCAGACCGAGTGTAGAGTTTATGAAGAACACATTCGTAAGTGAGGAAGAGAATTCAAAGGACACATTTATCTTTGTGTCTTCACTTAGGTGCTTTTACTTTGATACATTTCTTCAGATTGGTTAGTACCAGTCTTTACTTAAACTAGTTATTGAAAACAGTAGTTGACTGTGCGATTATCGAATAAACATTTTAAAAACAATATTTATAATCTCTTTAATTTGAAAAAGAAATGAACATATACTAATGAAAAGAATTAAACATATATCCAACATAACACAATTAAACCTAATGTGTTGATGAATTATTTCAAAATCTAAGTACATTTAGTCATCTAAGTGTGTACCCAACACGAAAAATAAAATAAGATGAATTGATTCCAAAACAAATCACATGGGGAAATATGTAAATAGAAATAATAATACTTGTCAGGTTAGGAAGCCAACTAAAGAAGAATGCAAATTAGATTATCAATTACTATTGTTTAAATAAAAATCAATAAAGTATTATACTGCTATATTCAGAAGATTTGAAATCCTTTAAAAAATTATAAATATTTTTCAAAATTCACTTGGTGTACTAATCTTAGTTATGAGGTCTCTTTTCATTTCTTCGATCCCAATATTCTATTTTGATCTATTATACGGTTGTATTTAGAAGATTTAAAATCGCTTTAAAAATTATAAATATTTTCAGTTAAACTTGGTGTAGTAACTTCAGTTATGAGGTCTATTTTCATTTCTTCGATCGCGTTACATTTAGTCTATTGTGTACATATATGTAGAAAGAACTAAAACAAATAATAAGAGTGATATTGTTACTGAATGGACAGGATCCTAGAATTTCATCGACTTTGACTCCATCTTAACCATTACATGTTGCATACAGCAAAATTCGAAATGGATATAGAGATGAGTATATAATATAAAACAATTACAATTCTAAACACTTTAATACACTCTTAATCACATGGATGAAGAAGATCAAGAATGATTGTGTTTGGTTGATGTATTATTTATTTCATATTTGAACAATTTGGTTAAGGTATTTCGTATTAAAATAATGTATTATTTTATATTTGAACTATTCAATGTTATTGTTTATAGTAAACAATGATTATGCATTGTCTAAAACTGTGTAATAAACGGCCGGCCGGTTTAACACACCAAGTGAGCAGAGGGAAATAAGGTTTAACGTGCTTGTGGACTGTGGTTGGTTTTAACCGGATATCCACTAAGCCCTCAAATCCTCAATACAAGAACCGCTAAGTGGACCTGGACCCAATGTATAGTAAGTGGTCCGTTTGATCCGAGTTGCCAAAAATCAATTTCTGGTTTCATATATCTACATAGATGTTAACATTTCTCTAATTATAGGCATTGATTCAATCGTTAAAGGCGTTAGCGGGCAGAGCTTTAATGATATGGTATCCTGTGTGTGCTTATATATATTTTTATTTAAATTTTTTTATGACGAACTATAATCATAACAAGATGTGGAAACGTGATAATTTGATAATGATTGTTATATTTTTTTAGTATGTTGTTTGGAGAAGGAAACATGAAGAATAAGAAATTTAAATTGGGTAACAAAATCCGGGTAATTTGCAGTAAGCATATTGTTTAAAAGTGGCACCGTGCTCACTCATATAATTTAATTAGCCTGATTCCTTCTTGTATTGTTTTAAATGTTGCGCCGTCCCAGCCATCTGCAAAAGTGATAGTTTAGACCATTTTACCCCCGTTGATATTTACTCATATTATTTCAACCGCTGATAGCCATTTTACTTAACTTACAAATTCAATTTCAATGAGGTTATTATTTTATAAATCAAATAGTTTTATATATGCTGATCATGTTCGGATTGTTGGCTTTTTGTTTATAATTTTTTGACAAACGTATTTCATACAAATTAAGATGGTACTACTATATTATTAAAAATTAAAAATTATAATAGATATTTTATGAAATTAAAAAATCGTTATAAATTATAATATTATTTTCTTGATACTTATGAAAAAAAAACGACATTTAAATTGAAGTGGAGAGAGTTGTAAAAAATAAAATTGATATAAAAACATTTAAATAATATGAATGAATATCAATGGGGTAAAATAGATAGCAAATCGACTTTTTTATGTAGGAGTGTTAATTAAATTATACGGGGAGGATATGATACGATTTTTGCATGTCTGGTATGGTGCAATTACAAAAGCAGAAAGATTGGAAATATATTTAGTAAGGACAAATAGGTAAAAATAATGATGTAGTGAGTTGACAAAAAAGATGGGTCGCGAAAGGATTTCAACCCGGGCTTCACTTGTGACTATAATTCAAATTATCACTGGGCATTTTATATTTTAGTGGTGTCATGGAACATTACAGGACAATATGTGGCTCGCCACCATAAATCAAAAAGTTGCAATGATCTGGTGTCATGTTGCATAGTTGACATCTCACAAAAGAAATGACAATATAGCTATTAAAGAATAATGCTTTTTGGTGAAATGGCCATTTTTCTTAGCTTAATGAAGCTTCACAGCTACTTCTGTTTACAAATAGGGAGGCGAAATAGTCGTTACATCCCCACAGGCAAACCTTATTTGGATGTGTGTATATAATTCATTTCATGAGGTCATTATAATGTCTTAAAATCGCGACACTTTGTTGAAAGTTCAAGAAATTTTGCCATTAGTGACACCACTCGTGAGTGTCGATTCGCGATGAGGAGATCACATTCATGAGGGTTCGGAGGTGATCTTGTCTTGACGCCCATCGTGGAGTATAGGTCGATGGCGGGTGTGACAGTCTTGGTAGAATAAGTTTGGCCATTGTTTGGGCTCTATTGTCTCTAATTTGGCCAGAGTTAGGTTAGAAGTTTTACTATATATATAGAGGCTTTTTTCTATATGTTTTAAAATCTAAAATAATCGTCACAAGCAGTTTTTGAGATAATATTATTGAATCGTCGTGATAATATTGTGAGGGAGCAATGATTAAGTATTGTCTTTATAAAGTATTACTCGATTGAGTGTTTAGTTTCATAGGTAATTGTAGCGATCTTAGGATTTAGGTTTAGTGGATTCTGCGGTAGTAACGGGGCCGATACTTGCGTGAGGGAGCACTTGTATAAAATCATGTGTTGGCTAGGCCTTAAATCACTTAATAATTGGTGTAAGCTAATGTTAGCGATTGAAATCTAAGATTGATAATAGAAAAGCGAAGGAGTGACAACCGTCTTTAGCGAAGAGAAATTTGATAGGATAGATTTCTCACATTGGAAGATGAATATGGAGGATTACTTATACGGAAAGAAGATGAACAAGCCATTAGGCGATAAGCCTGAGAAGATGGATGAAGAAGAATGAAAGAAGTTAGGCAGTCGGTTTAGGGTGTGATCGGGCCGTGCTTGTCGAGAAGCTTGTCAATTATTAATCTTTGCTAAAGGAGATTACGAAAAAGAAGGGCACGATGAAGGCGTTGTCAAATTGTATGAAGCCGTCGGCTAACAACGAAGTACCTTTAATGAAATAGTTTGTTTCACTGAGGATGTCGGATAATACTCTATTAGGCGCCTAATGAAACTGATAGTTTGATCATCCCGATTATCACGTATCGGTGAATTTTGATGATGGAGTTCTGGCGTTGATATTATTGGCATATCCTACCCAAATAGTTGGGAGCCGATGAGGGATCATAGGTTAGTAACTCGGTGGAAGTAATGATAAGTTGGAGAACACAAGGTAGTGTAGGCGTTTCTTTTACGGAAGAATGCATCGGCGATATGGGAGAGAAGGGTTCCACATTGAATATAGAAAGAGGTAGGAACTAGGACAGAGTAAATAACAAGAATAAATGGAGGGTGGTCGAGTAGTAGGGTAAATTCGAAATTTGGAGGACATAATGCAGGTGTTAGGGGTTGTGTGAAGGCGGAGATTAAGTATGAGGAAGCTGGGAAGCTTACGGAGGTCGGGACAACTTGACATAAGTGACGTCCCGGTGTTGTTGATGACTACCTTGAGATACTACTCTTTGTCGGTTGATTGTTCTATGGAGTTCTTGGATTTTGGATGCAGTGCGTTATTTCACACTACACCTAATCGGGGATATAATGTTGAATTATATATGACGGAGATTATAGAGACGGATTAAATGCTTTGCGATGGTGAACCATTATTGAATGTAAGATGTAAACTTGAAGGCATCCAAATGGTTACGCTTGAAAATTGACAAAAAGTGAGACATGTGCAAGCTAGTGAAGAGCTTGATTTACGTTAGTCGGAGTTGGATGGAGATAATTTATCGAACAAGATTAAGTGATAGCGGCGAAAAGTGGCACGATGTAGCGATGATAATAGCTCGAGGTTAGAAGATGGGTCACTACGTACGCTACGGGGAAGTTCTCAGAGGATGGCAGCTACTATTGGAGGTTACGAGAGGCAATTTGTGAAGCTTTGTCGTTTAGATTAGGTTAGGCGAAAGGTATGAAATTACTTGTTTCAAATAATTTGATACGAGTTGAAAATCTGTTGATCATAGCGAGGGGTTGTGTTCTCGGTAGCGAAGAAGAAAGTCGGTTTGTTAAAGCTGGGTTAAGCGTAAGTTTGAAGGCTAGAGTTAGTTCTCGCGAATGTATGGGGACACACGCTTTATTGATGATGAAGCTAGGAAGGAAGGTTTGAGTTTATTTCATGAAACACAAATCAGAGTCTATAGAAATCTTTAGGCTGAAGCTATGGTTGAGAGCAGTGGTGAAAGTGAAGTGTTTGAGATTTGATAATGGGAGTATCTGCGATAATGATTTGAACAATCTTGTGTTGAGAATGAGATCGAATGGAGGAAAATATTCGAGGAGCATTTAACGATGGGTAAATTTGAAAGGATGAGCGATGCTAAATGATTGTGCTCGGAGTATGTGAGAGAGATTACATTACGGTTTTACCTCGTACTTTTTAATTTGATCTGTCCAATCTTGCCAACAGCGATAAATAGAGGACCTGGAAGGTGCTTTTGATTTCCAGGTACAAGAGAAAGTATGGAGCCGAGAAGAAGGTAAACTTATCTAAAGTATTTGCTTGTTGTTTAGCTTATCTTTCGTGAATCTGAAATGCTAGAAGTAAACTTGATGCAAAATCTAACATTTGCTATTTTATTGGTTATGGCGATGCTGAGATGGGATATCGGTTCTATGATTTGAAGAACCGGAAGATCATACGTAGTAAGGATGTGAATTAGCACTAATGAAGGTGTTATATAAAGATGGGCCAGGAAAGGTGTAGGAGGAGAAAAGAAGTAGAAGAAGAAGTCACAGCTGCAAAATCGAGGAAGTCAAACGCGTAGGACAAGGCGCGTGACTCGGTTCTTCCAGTGGCATATCTTAGATCGTGCCGCCGCTCACAGAAAGTAAAGCACAGAAGATTAACTGGCTGACGTACTGCCTCTGGAGGAGGCTTGTACTAATAAAGGAGACACCGTGGTTGAGAAAAACACTTCGATCTTGTCAAAGTCGACCTAGGTCCCAGGCCGGGGAAGAGACAAGCGGAACCCAGTTTAAGTGATGCCACTGCTAAATTTTTTGTTGTTAAGCTGACAAGGTGAGCACATCGGTTATGATGAAATAATTACAATGTGATAATGCAATTAAGTGGGAGTTAGCGATGAAAGAGGAGATGGAGTCATTGATGACAAATATAACGTGGGTGTTGGTTAAACCGTCAGGTAGCCATAAGAGAATATTGCGAAGCAAAATAGATTATCCGAATCAGGAAGAAACAGATGGAAATCGCGGTTCACGGCTCGATTGGTTGTCAAGGGATTTCCATGATAAGGTATTATTTCTGTTTGAAATATTACCGCCCGTAGTCAAACTGGTGACAATCAGAACTGTTCTTGGATTGGTAGCAAGGGATAATCTGCACCTTCAGTAGATGGATGTGAAAACTGCATTTTTACATGGTGATCTAGATGAAGAGATATTCATGAAGCAACCTCAAGGCTTTGAGATTAAAGGGAAAGAGAATTTGGTCTGCTTGAGCCATGAGCTGTATGGAGCAGTGAAGCTCGAAACCTTTGGAATATTACCTTTGATAATTTTATGAAGAGGTTGAAGTTTGTGGTACATGAGGTAATCAAGCGATGTTACATGAGGAGGAGTTCATATGTTATTCTACTCCTTTATGTGGATGATATGTTGATAGTGGGAGCTGATTTGCAGAAGATAAATATGTTGAAGAAAGAGTTATCAGTGGAATTTGCAATGAAAGACCTAGGTGAAGCTAAGCAAATTCTGGGGATGAGAATAATCAGAGATCGGGATTCTCTGAGATTGACACAAGAAGAATACCTGAAGAAGGTGATCAAGTTCAACATGTTGGATTACAGCTGGTTAATACCACACAGATAATTTCGTTTTAGGTTATCAGGTAGAACGATCACACACGAGGCGAGGATGAATTAGTGTACATATGAGATAAAAGGCACTTATCTTGCAAGGTGAGTAGTCTGTGTATCTGATAGTGTGCTTGACTGATATTGCATGCGATTAGGGAGTTGTTAGTAGATATATGCCTCGCCCTAGGAAGGGGAACATTGGGAAGGCTGTGGAAGTGAATTTTAAGATACGGAGATGGTAGTCTTGAGAAGGCTTTGTGTTTCGAAAATGCGATATGGGTTGATAGGATATGTGAATCTGCGACAATGGTGATGATATTGATAGTAGAAAATCTACTAGTGGATATGTGTTCACGTTTGGAGATACTGCGATTAGTTGGAGATCTAAGTTGCAACCTATAGTAGCATTGTCTAGTTGTGAATCTGAGTATGTTGCTATGGCTGAAGCTGTGAAGGAGATGATATGGTTGTAGACTTTTCTGGTGAATCTTGGCGTAGCGTGTCACGTTGTCTTGTGATAGTCAGAGTGCGATTTATCTGGCGAAAAATCCCGTGTTTAAATGCTAGGACCCAAGCGCATAGGGTGAGGACACCATTTATCTGTTGTATTGGAGAATGGGTTCTAAAGCTTGAAGATTTCGAGGATCGGAATCAGCCCAAGTTATGTTCTGAAGGTGGTGAGCAAGGCCGAGATTGTGTTCAACTTGATTAATCTTGAACAATAATGCGAAGGGGAGCTCTTTGAGAATGGTGTTTGAAGGCGGTGATCACGAAAAGAAAATATCTTCGAAGTGGGAGATTGTTGAAAGTGGAAGAAATTTTGCCACTTTCGTGACCTCCACATCTTGAGTGTCGGTCATGATGGGGGGGGTCACTGACAGCGGTGATAGGGTTCGAGAGGTGATCATTTGTCGTGACACCAAGTCATAATTATCTGTAATGATGGCAGGTCGCGATGTGAGTGCGGCTGAATAAGTTTGAGGCGTTTTTTGCTCTATTTTTTATAAGTTGGCCAAAGAGTTAGGTTAGAAGTTTTCCTTGCATATATATAGAGGATTTTCTATATATTTTCTATCACAAAATAATCATCCTAAACAATTTCTTGAGAGAATATTATTATTGAATAAAAAATCGATAATATTGTGAGCTTTGTGATTGAGAATAATGTGTTATAAGAGTATTCTTCGATTGAGTGTTTAAGAGCGATAGGTGATTGTAGCGATCTTAGGATTTGGTTTTAGTGGATTTACGCGGCCAGCGGAAATGCAGCGTCGAGGAGAACATGTATAAAATCGTGTGTTATTTATTTTTCCGCATTTACTTCTGTCGTTATCGTTGTTTGCTTAAATTTGATGATTAAATTAGGCTTTTAAATCCGCAAACCTGCGCTCAAAACAATCCGTCATTGATCAGTTTTTTATCTCTTAAAACGCTAAAAAGAAACTGATTTAGAAAACTCTCATCGGAACTTGTACTGGATGGGTGTTGTAACACCCGAGCATTTCAAGATGTAACATCCTATTCCACGGAACTTGCATTGAGACTGTAACGGGTGTTTATAACCCCTTCATGTCAGCATTTCCAGTAAAACTTTATTTTGTACCCGATGATATATTTTGAGTTATATTGCCAACGATAACCCAATACATCACTATTTGCAACTTTCAAAACCTATTAACAATGTCGACATGACAAAATAACTTTTTATTATCATAATTAAATTGTTTTCAATCATAAATATTATATAGTGTAAGCGAATTTGGTATAATAGAAAGTTCGCAGTGCAAAGAATGAAATTAGGTAAAATATTGAAAATAATGAGATAGTTATTTTAACGTGGTATCACTAACGTGTATTAGAACTAATCACGGAAGTTTCTAGTCTTGTTATTGGACCGAGCTTGAATCGCCCGAATCGGATGCGAGAATTCGTGACTGTTTACCCGCCCGGGTTCATATCGGTTTAGGAGCGGGGAATAATTTTTAATCGGTGGTAGTTAGGACCGGACCCGAAGAAATACCCGACAATTACTCGATAAACCCCAATTATCCCCCCTCACAACTTCATTTCATCGAAGTCACAACCATAGCCGCCCGGCCCCCCTCCCCGTTCTTGTCTGACTTGAACCGTAGCCACTCCCCTCGCTACTTCCCCGCCTCCTCACTTTTGATTAACTCTCAAACTTGGGGCATAGCCTCCTTCCTCCTCGTTTTCGTCGAACCATACATTCGAACGAAGATGCATGGATTCAAATTCCTTTCCCGCAATAATCGCGAAACTTCAATTAATCCCACTGGTAATGCGTTCCTCGATCAAAAACTTAATTAATCCCTCTTTCCGTTTCCTCGATCAAGATGAAGAATTGGAAATTGAAGTATGAATTTGTTGGGTTGTTTAATAGTTTAATTATGAGTTGAGGTTTTTTATTATCCAAAATCAATTTATTGCGGTTAATTAATTTGGGGTTTTGAATTAGGGTTTTTGATTTTTGATTTTGAAATTTGAATCGGATCCGCTCGAACCGGTCGAAAAATGGACAATTATTTGGATAATTTTTTACATTTTTTAAATCTTAATTATCTAGCAGGCTGATCCGGTAACCGCCCAGATAATGAGTTCGGTTCGGGGCGTAATTTTACCCGTTAAGTATACGTCGGTGGGTTTACCCGATAACGCTTAACGAATCGGAATTTGGATATACGATACCGGACCGATCGGACCGATAACGAGGACTAAGGTTTCCTTTATAATGGAGGAACAAATTCTGGACTTGAGCTAAAAATAACTTTCTTTAGATGAGCAAACTATGGTCTCAGACTATACTGACAGGCTTTGTGTATATGTTGGCGGTTCGGATGATTCAGAGAGAAATCAGGAAGAATAACTCGACTTACAACTGACCAGAGAATAAGATAACGCTAAGGCTGACCGAAGAACCTAATTTTCTATTCTATTGCTAATACTCTCAGTTTTTAGGATTAAGCAATCGAAACCAAATGAAGAGGTATTTATAGGCTGGCGGCTAAATAGAAAACCTAAACCGCGTCAGAGAAAATCCCCGCGTGTGACTTGGTTGAGTTGCCCAGTCCCAGGCTAATTCTGAAACTCTCTGAACAGCATCCTGTTCTATCGAGGACTTGGTCACGTGTCCCGTCGAGTCGAAAGCCTCGTCGAGAATGGCATGCAGCAGGGACTTCGGTAGGGTCACGACAGTCTCGGCCAAATCTGAACTCTCGAGGCTGCTTGGCCCGATACAAAAGCCAGTTAAGCCACTTTTCAAGCTAATCTTAGCGGGTGAATCTTCCCACGTATATAAGAAAACTGAGAACCTCTAGAAGTGCACGAGATGTACCCAGCAGTACCAACGTGCCCAGATGGTGAAACTAGTGTGCCAGTACTCAAATGTAATAGGCGTGTCGGATGACAACTAGAAAAAGATAGACAATGCTTAATTTGCACTCCCTTTCGCATATTGCCTTATCGCGGGCATATACTATAGCAGTTGGAGTGTATGCGAGGGTGTGCTTCTTTCTATGCCCTTTAGCATGAAATGGAAGTCATGCGCCTCTGCTCTGAGCGTTGTACCCGAGCGATCCACTTCATTTGATCGAGATTTAAAGTGACAAAATATCCTCGCAAATGACGAACTTTGCCATCGAATAGTCTCATTACCCGACCCAGCAGATGACACGCGTAAGAACCGAGTTCAGCTGCAACTAGGAAGCGTGAGCTAACTCGCCACGTTATTAAGTACCGGAAAGTACCCAGGAGCGGTAGTTCTCTCAGGACATCCTTAGTACCTGTGATGTTCCATAGAAATGGTTGAAACTTGGCTGGAGTATTTGCCAGCGAGAGTGATCGAAGTGCCCTATTGAGCCCCAAGCTACTAAGCCACAATTTGATTGCTCTTTCATTTCCCAGCCTTGACAATCGACCCAAAAAAAATATACAAAAGATTCACGTTCGCACCTTTCAGAATCGCATTGAACCACTTATAGACAATAAACCCTCCTTCTCTAAAATGAACCTCTTAGCATCGATAGACTCGAGATAACAAATTCGTGTTAAAGTATGAGGCGCGTATCTAACACTTATTCAATGTAGAATCTACCATCTGTGTCTATCTGAACTAGCCAATCCTAAACACTTTAAGACATACCTATTAGCCGCGCACGTGCCACCATCCAGCTGATTTGGAAATCAATGAACATTGGTTTCAATAATTATGTCGTTGCGTGATTGTTGTAATGGTAGATTTCTTAGTTTAGTTAAAATAAGATTGCTAAACTAAGTTCAATAATAGTAATTGTAATTACTAGTCGGGGTTCTTATGATAATACGAGATTATGCAGTTGCTAGATCGTATGCATAATCGTTATAATAATAATAATGGTCAATTATATTATTATCGTGCATATTATTTGGCGCAAGGTCATATGATAGTTGAGGTTTTATTTCATGAATGAAATTAAGCGTGGCAATAAGTTGAAAGTTGATTGAAATCAACGAGATTCTCGTAATCTCTCTGGTGTAGATTAAGCCCAGAGCCTTTACTAGTTGGAAGTGCGTGCGTGAAATTCAAAGGAGGCTTGTGAAAGAAATGTTCAATTTGACTTATTTGCTGAAACATGGGATTACGATATTACTATATTGTTATATATTATTTAGATACGATTTTATAACAATTAAATTGATCCTAATAGTATCTTTATTTGCTTAAAGTTTTTATTCAATATGCATAATTTTCCATCCTTATTTGTTTACTCGTTAATAACCCTTCCCCAAAGGCAGATATGATAGAGGATACTCGGAATCGAAAACCAGCATGCTCGGTATAAAATGTATAGGCATGTGACTAAGGTGTGTCATAACTGATATCATCTGCCGTTAGCAATAGCAGCCAATACCGCTCGACACCTTTTACATTGCGCTGCTAATCTTGAGTCCCGACTTTGCTCTGATAATGTAGCGGTAGTCACCATCGAATCCGCGTTGGCTTTCTTGAAGAACTTTTGTCCATTGTATCAACAAACTGACTTGTCTTAGCAACTGGTAAATCATGAGCCGAATTAAAACTATGTAGCAATTTCTCTTATGGGCTAGGTTTTTGAAAAGCCCGATCCGTTTAAAACCAGTTTTAGGTTTTCAAAGTTGTAGTAATTTTAATTTCGGGGTTTTATGAATAAATATCATATATTAAATTATTGGTAATTCCCCAAATTAAAATGATTTTATTTAATTAATTTATTCTTTTTTAATAATCTGACCTTTTAGTTATTTATTTATTAAAAGATAAACATAATAATTATCTAGTTATTGAATATATAATAAATATAATTATTTTCAAATATTTATATTATTACATATGCATAAAAATAATTATTGGGCATATTTTTATATATATATATATGTATCAATTAATTTTGATTATATATTTTTGAATAGACGTTCGTTATTGCGTGATTTTTTCTTTCAGCATTAAATGTATATTTATTAAATAGTTTATGTGCTTTATTTTTGCCATATATACATTATAATGGGAATGAAAAGGGGATATATTGATATGACGAGTTTGGTATTTTAAATCTTGATGCAGAACCATTTATTAGATTTGTAACGACGGCCCGAGTATTTTATTTATTTATTTTTCACCAGCGAGTGCTGTACATGCAAGTTGGGTTAGTAAATAAATGTATTGTATGAACCGTTGAGATGGCCCGGCCTTGCTTGAACAACATTTGAGAAACTTGGAGAGTTTCAAAAATTTGAAGAATCTGAAGCGTACTTGAATAATCTTGTAATAGGACCTCAGTTAATTATACTTTGAAGAGTGTTGTAATGGAGTACATTTTTTTTTTTTCGTGATGTGCGTATTCTTTGAGTATGTGTTGTATAACATGTGAAATAATGCTCCTTCCGTCCACATTTAGTTGATCATGTGGAAATTTTCCTATTATTTTTATGATCATTTACTTTTCCATCGCAATCTTATCGTTGAACTTTTTAAATTCCTTAACATAATTGGTTTATCTCCTAATATTTTTTAACATCATTAATTTATAATTTTCTCTCTTATTGAAAATATTAAAATTAATTATACTCTTAATAAAATACTTTTAAGCTAGATCGACTAAATAGGTGAATTGAGTATGTCGAGAATAATATTAATCGCGGCTATAATTTAGGCGTAAATGTCGAGTCAATTTTAAAGTTGTGCGACTTATCACGGTGATGGACACCGCGTGATGGCAGGTGTACTAATGTCGTGATAGGTATGACAATGGATCATGTTGAAGTGATTTCTACTAACGTTGGAGGCTTTAGGATAGTCGTTACATGTAGCAGGTGGTTTAATTGGTTCAGCAGTAATTTCCATAACGTTGTGGGCTCGGTGATACAATTGTCAGGTAGCATCCTGTAGGCATTCTAGTAACACAAGAGTTATGTCGTGGTTATATAATTGGTTAGTTAACCCATTGTTGTGTTAGTTTTCAAAATGTTAGATTGCCGCCTTAGTTTGAAATCCTAAGCGTAGTAGATCTGCGTACTAATAGATTTTGAATACAGGTATTACTTTTTACAATTTATTTTGTAAGTGTTTAACATGATAGATTTTACTAAAATTTGTTTTCTTTTACATACTTACATTTCTTGTAAGATTAGAAATGGGCGCCACAACAGCGCCTAAAAAACTCATGGAGTCTTGGCAGAAAAGTGAAAGGCAACAACTCGAATGTTTGATGGTCTCGAAACTTGAGGATAAACTTGAGAGTTATTCTCAGCGAGGAGATAGCAGTATGTGTTGAGCAGCTGGGTCTAAATCCAGGCAAATGGCAAGCTATTACCCCTAATAAGAAAAGGAAACCTCACAGGCACTTAAGTCGATGTTGTAGATGTCGATGTCTTATCTTGTAATATGGAACCCTCGTTCCAAATTGATATGAAAGGAGTGAAAGCATATGATATGTAGGAAACACGATGAGTTATTCGAAGGAAACAAGAAATGAGATATATGACACTATATATGTGCTCTAAGGTAGCTACTTGAAGCTAGGGAATGGACGGGGTTCTGAGCCAATGTCGTTAAAATGATAGACTTGAGTGGGGCCAGTCGATGCCCACGGCGGTGTTTGAAAGAAGCGTTGTAGACGCTTATCTGAAATCTCTCCCAGAAATTCTACCAGTTTGTCATGAACTTGATATGCATGGATTTGAGGCTGTCTTTAAGCAGACTACATAAGATGATCACGAATATTGCTTGAGATGAATCTAGGAAAAGGTTAAGCTCACTAATTACATTTTTGGTGGTCCAAAACAAGAAGAAATTCGAGAAGAAGTTTTTTGGCAAGGCTAAGGGTTCGAGTAAACCACTAGGTTGCTAAGGCGTTAGGCGGGAAACAAAAATGAGGACAAGTGTCATTGGCCAGGGCACAGGTCATTTGGAAGTCGACTTGCTACAAGTTCTTGGAAGATAGGAAGAATGATTTAACAACCACTCATGCTCGGGTATATATATTATTGAAGTTTGTACAACTAATTGTATAGGTAGATTAGCCACTTGCTTGTTGTGGTTATCACGTTTGTCATAATGTGCAAGAACTTCTGAGGCAAGTAGAAGACGAAGAGGAGAGATGGATGCATGTGTATGGAGCAGGCGAAGGTTGGGGCCTTGGCAATAGGATCCATTAGTTTCCATTTTACTCTTGTCCTTGTTTTAAATTTAAACAATGTTTACTATCACTTGGCCCAATAGCAAAAATATTATTTCCATTTTCATTTTGAATAATGAAGGTTTTTCATTTTCGATTGATCCCAATGTATTTAGAATCTCTAGGAATGGTATAACATATGGTAATGCATCTCTCCAAAATGGTCTATATATTTTGGGCAAAAGCCCCCAATCATCATACATGTTTGTAGTTGGGTTCTAGTTCATTACCCACATTTCAAAATGTCCTTGTTAAATCGACATGTTTCAATAATGGGCAAAAATGGTCTTAAGGTGCGGAATCCGTTAAGGATGATGGTCGCGTGACTGGCACGTGATGACCATTTGTTTGAGGTATTTTAAGTAAGAGATTTTTTTTAAGAAGTGGACAAAAGGCACTATTCATCACACACATTTGCACACCGGGGTTCGATTAAATCCTTGCGTTCCAAAATGTCATGTTAAATCGCTCGAAGTTTAAATAACGGGCAAAAGTGGCCCAACTGTGATATAATCCGTTAAGTTGCTACTTTTTTATCACGTGACTATCATATATAGATTTAATCTTTAAAATTTTTCTTAAACAAATATCCAACTAGAAGAACAAGAAATATGCGCCTGACGTTTCATTTAAATTATCGAATGTATCGATACTAAGTTCACATATAAGAATGTTATTTTGGTTGAAAGCTAAGGGTAATGAAAATTCTTATTGTAGTTGTAAAATATCTATTGTTGTTGATGTATAACTTTTTGATTTTATATTGTGGTTCCTTTGTCCCAAAATGATTGTCCAGTTTGAGTTTTTTATGATTTTTTTCTTTCTAATTTTTCCTTCGTTAAGTTGCTATTTTTTTTGTTACGTGATTAACACGTGACTAAATTAGAAAGAAAAAAATCATAAAAAACTCAAACTAACATTCTTATATGTGAATTTAGCATTGATACATTTATGAAACTTTGGATAATACAAATGATCGGCGTCTCGCTATATTTCTTGTTAACAGTTGTATACTTGCAATTAAGAAAAAACTTTGAAAATTAAATCTATATATGATAGTCACGTGATGATAAAAAAAAAGAAGTAACAGTTATATCCACAGTTGGACCGCTTTTGCAGATTATTTAAACTTGAGTGATGAGCAAGAGACGCATTTTTGAAGCGTGTGTGATGAAGCCTTTGGAACAGCAGTGCTGGCAATGTGTGATGAATAGAGCCTTACGTCGATTTTTTAAAAAATTTACGAAAATATCCCTCAAAATGGTCGCGTGCTAGTCATGTAACCATCAGCAAGCAGTTCCGTCCGCGGAAGACCCGTTGCCCGTTATTGAAGCGTAAGTGATGAATAAAAAAGGACATTTTTAAAAGCGTGGGTGATGAAGCTGGAACCACAGATGCGAGCATGTATGATGATTGGGGCTTTTAGTCCATATATTTTAGACACATGTATCGATCAATATAACATTAATCTAAAAAGAAATAAGCCTAACGACTTAAATCATACATACTTATGGCATTGCACATTAGGTCATATACAACGAGAACCGTATCAAGAAATTTAACTCCGGTGGAATACTTGAAGGTTTCGATTATGAATCATACGATAAGTGTGAATCTTTCTTACTGGGCAAGATGACCAAATTACCCTTCACTAGATTCAATGAAAGGGCAAGTGATTTATTGGGGATCATATACAACGTGTATGTGGGCCAATAAACACATACGCAGAGGTGGTTATAGTGCCATTCGTTCTTGTCATTCACAGTCGATATGGTTATGTGTATCTCGTGATACAAAACAAATTGAATAAGACTATAAAGATTATTCGGTCTGATAGAGGAGGAGAATTATGGTAACTATGGAAATTGTTCCACGAGGTGTGCCATAGCCAATACAATCGAGATTCTATCACCCATAGGGCGATATTAGAAGCTGAATCTTGATGACTGCTACCTTGACAGTAAAAGAGTATTACTGTTGAAGATAACATAAGAATATGCAAAGAGTTGGGTTGTATATAAGATATACGTCCATGACTCAAAATTTGAGGAAGAAGGCATGGGGCCGGTCATGTTCTGAACATGATGAAAACCTATAGACGTGTAATAATGTCATATCTACATGGATCAAGTTAGCCATTAACACCACTACATTGAGAATGTTTTGACATATGGATGTAAAGACTATTCTTTAGAAGGATGGTTAAAATATGATGATACGATCATCTTGTTTACATGTCTTCATGATCTAAATGCATGTAAGCTTCAAAGATCCACTTACGAAGTTAAGATGGCGTGTTGAAGCTGTTTTCTCTTGAATGATTAGGATACCTGATTCAATCAAAAGAAAAAAACCTTGATGATGCATGATTCAGTGGGAGGAAGCTTAGTTTTAATTTTTCGTAAACTTGTTTGAATATGTGATTCTTATTCAAAGCAAGTTTGCCTTATCATTTGTTATTGAACAATGACACAATTATTATTAGAATAACAGAATTGGTTATACTAAGCAATAAGGAATTTTTAAAGATGCTTTTGGGTTAGGATCAAACAAGAGATCCTCTATTGACCGAATCTGAGATTTGGCATCCCTGTCAGTGTCCACTAATTGGAATCGAACACAAATTGGTTAGTATGTGAGTGATTATTACGATCACGTTTTTGGATCGAGAAGGGTATGATTGTCAAGCTACAATCACGTAGGTATGCATGTCGAAATAATGTTCGAATGCATATTTGGACTTGACCGCCGTGAAACTTAGAAGATAGTATATACGTGTCACAAGGTGTTTCTCATGGAACTTATGTTAAATGATGATTCTTAGACACATTGGCTTGACTGGTTTCACATTGCATGAGTAATGTATTTTGACCACTGTCTAGCGTCTTAAATAACGGGAGGATTATAAAAGGCTTGAGTTACGTATACTACAAAATTGTAGTTGTATTGAAATCTTGTAGACTTGATGGAGTACACAACCATATATAGCAGTTAGATTTAAGCTCTTGAAATTGATGGTGATTATGATGCGCGTATCCGATAAATTACTGAATCACATTAATTAAAAGTACGCTTGAGAAGAAATACAGTCCAAGAATTTTGTGACAACCTGAAATCTTTACGCGAGCAGCGGTTAGAATTCGAGAACAAGGGATCGTATAAGATGTAATGCTATTCGGTTATTAAGTAATGGGTTACAGTAATCGTCAAGGGCAAGTGGGAGTGTTTGGAAGCCATCATATCTACTAATAAATATGTCCGTTGAACAATTTGGTGCACAACGATTTATTCATTTTAATTATATTTATTGTAAGTTCGGATATATGTTCGATTGTTAGACAATTGACATATTAGGATGAACTTCGCGTTGACATTAGGAGTTATGATGGGCACACTCCGCTCATAATCTATATATTAATACTATGTTAGGTTAGCATAAATTAATATATTGCCTCTTGTCAATCGAACTGGAAATTCATGACAACGTAGTCGAGCTATAATAGATTATAACTTCCCGGGTTAAAGTGTAACTATAAAGGTAATATTTAGACGAAATTCCAATTTTGAATTTCACCCCCAAGCTGCGAAAACAATGAGGAAAAGGGAGGGGTTCTAAAAATGTTAGCACCATCGCTGTTACCTTGATTTTAGGGATGTAATGGGAAGGTTCTAGAATGCTCTAAAAAGGAACATTCTAGAAGCCTATATCTCAGATTTAGATTTGCTCGATTCATTCGTTCATTATTCATCTTTTAGAGAAAAGATGAAATCAAAAACTCTCTCCCGCCCATACCTTTTGTTCGGCCATATCTCGCTCTATTTTTTCTTTGTTCCTTTAAAGCCAGTTACACTTGAGAACCGAAGGAATGGTTTTGATCGATAAGATTTGGTATGGATTATTCTTAGAGGCTGACCTACGTTGGTTGTTTGCCTCTCTACGATCTTTATTCGGCTGCCAACTTCAAGGTGTAAGATACATGTGAAATCTCAATTAAAATTACTATTTTCTAATACCAAGTAGGATTCACAATGTCGGTTAGATAATTGCTATTTTAATCCGTAAAACGCAACATATACTCGATAAATATTTGGATCTTAGTAATTAATTGTAATTGAATACCTCAAATTATCCTTAATTAAAGGTTAAAGATCCTATCGTTGTGTATCTGGCGGGATCAGAGTTACTATCGATTATGGGGTTGCCGATAACAGGTGAAAGATTCTATGATTGGTATCAGTCGGGTTTGGATGATTGAGAGCTATTCGGATATTTATGTGGAAAGAATGGTGTTGATCTGAGGATATGAAAATTTCTTCAGGTAGGACTAATATGGTGGAAGATGGAATTGTCTCTTGGGTTTTTGATTTACAGAGCATCGCGTATTTAGCCATTTGGAGATTTGCGGGAAGGGTTCATTTGAAGATGAAAGGTCCCTGGAGATTTGTGATTTGAGTGGTGTGAATTGACATATCACGGGTTATTGTTAAAGGTCTTGGTTGGGAAGGATCATCGATTAGATGGAAGAGTCCTGGAGGAAGTTTGTGACATGGGTGATGTGAGTTTTGACGTTTATCAAAGGGTTTTATATGGAAGATTGGAGGATTAGATTTGTTGGCATACGGTCGATGGTTAATCTTGTTCGGAAGCAGTTTCAAAGTGTAGCTCGAGGATCGTAATGGATTAAATTCGGGTTGTCGATGGTCACGATGAAAGGACATGATAGAATGATATGCTGTGAAGTTTAACTTTCGGTTATTATTAGTTAAACCGGTTATCGAAGATATGATGGAAGGTCATAGTGAAGTATGGGGAATCATTATAGGTATTGTTCGTGAGGAGCATTGCATTGGGTGCAGTCACGGTGGGAGGTATAGTTGAAAGGGTTCATAACGGGTATAGTAGATTGTTTGAATTGGGGATGGTTAGGAAGAACTTGGTTGGAGATGGTTAATGAAACCATAGGTGTGATGTCGACATAGTAGTTCTTGGTGGTAGAAACGTTGTCGTGGCAACATGGAGTTTCTCTGTGTTAGACTAGTTTGTTGTGGGTAAAGTCCTAGGTTTAGAAATGCAGGTGGTTTACTCTGCAAGTTTTGGGATGCTGTGATATGCGACGAAGGTGTGTTCTGATTATCATCCGGGGAGTTGAAAAAACTGCGTGTTCGATGGCGCGGTAAGAGGGCTCCTAACCTCTTAAGATTTAGCTAACTGAAAAATTGATTAATGAATGTGATTAAGTGGGAGTTGTCAGCCGACAAGAAAAAGAATAAAGATTCATTAATGACCCGATGCGGCGGGAGGATTTCTAAGGTACAACGGAGAAGATCGAGAATATCTGGTAGGTAAAGAGAGAACATGGTGTTATTTAAATGTGGTAAAAATTCCAACAGGGCCAAAGGATTTGGTAATGCCTTGATAGTCGAGTTGATGACATTCGAGGTTGTTCACAGGATTGGTGAAAAATGGGTGAAGTCGGGGATCAACCGGTGGGAGTTCGGGGATGATGAACTCAAGTAAAGTGCTGTAGATTGAAGTTTTAAGATGGTGATCCAAAATATGTCTTCAAGTGGGAGATTATTGGAATATGAAGCCAAATTTGTCGATAGGAGGAGGTTGGGAGGAGGGTCGGGACGGTCCGGGACTTCCGAAGTCAGAGCCCGAGTCCCGACGTTGTGCCAAAGGGAGTCCAGAGAAAGTTCGGAAAGATGGAGTAGTCTGGTCCTGCCTCGAGGTTTTGAGGCGGAGTTCGAGACCTTTGTCCCAGGTTTCCTATTCCTTTTAGGTTTTTCTGCTTTAGGATCTTTTTCTTAACTATATATATGAGTATTATGAGTCTTTTAGTGTGTGTGGAAACACCACCTTCAAAGGTGATGATCAAAATAAAGAGAATTCATGAGAGATTCAAGATAGCTAATATGAGAGACTTGTAATTGGGATTTTCATGTCTATGAAAAAACACTCAATTGAGAGATGTTGTTTCTAGAGATTTGAGTATATTAGCACATCAATTGTTATATGGAAGAATAGGATTCTTGAAGTCTTTTAACAATTCTTCCGATGATTATTATTGAAGTGGATCTTTGTATAGAAGAGATTGGATTAGCTCTCTTGTGTGGTGAATCGGGATAAAATCTTGTGTTGTTTATTTTCATGAATTAATTCTTTACATTATTGTTATGTCTGAATTAGTGGATGTCAATCGTATTTGGATCATAGTAATTAGTGTAATTGAAGATCGTAATAGGTTGTGTATCTTCTGGGATTCGAGTTCTTTATTAGTTATGGGGTTCTTAAATAAGTCGTAAAATTTTAATAGAAAATGAAATTAAGACAAAATTTAAAATAATAAAATAGGGGGGATGGAATTATAAAAATAGACTAAAACTTAGAATGGAAAACAACTACAAATTATGTTGGGGCCTTTGCTCGAATGAACTAACACCCATCCATTCCCAACAATTTTTATTTACCTTCTCCACTAGGCACTTGGTTCACCTATTCGTGATAAGTTAAGTAATTTTCAATACCATGAGCCACTGCCCCGGGTTCCACCCTTATGCAGGGGCGGCTCCCACCTTGTTCAAGGTAATTCAATCGAACCATAAAAAAATTGTGTCACCTTAATTAATTAGTAATAAAATTATATTAAATAAAATAATAGTACAATATTCAATTCCTGACAATTTCAAAATTATTACTCTAACTTTTTAAAACTCACAATTTTTTACTAAGTATGAATTTTTATGATATCATTTGCTTATTAGATTATTTATCTTCTAAATCTTATTTTTTCTTCAACTATTAGAATAATTGATTTCTTATTAAATATTTATCCACATCCAATATTTTTAACTAGAATTATTGGTGTATTTATTAAATACGATTTAGTGTATATTTCAAACAATCACTTTAGATTTCACTGAATCTATCGCGATAAAGAGTACATAAGGTTCTGATACAAAATCGATTGGCCGATAGAGGCTAATTCAAGATATTATATATTATTTTCATGAGGATCACTTTTAATGTGGGATATGACATCTCAACACATACAATTTTATAATCCAAATAACATTTTGATGGCAGACTTCAAAAATGGAAAAACATATTTTCAAGGCACAGTTGTACAAGACACCCTTTTGTATGTCTTGTACTTTTGAAATCTTGTATATTTGTCGCTTGAAATAGTCTCGTAAAACAACCGTATATCTCACAGAATAACATTTTGAGGGAAGACATAAAATCATGTACCTATTGTAGTTTTACAGATTGACATTTTATATCCTTTTACCTAATTATATGGGAGTATTAATTATTGATCCAATAATGTATGCATTTATTTGTCAAACATGTGCCAAATTAGCATAAGATATTTGTATTCAAGTTTGATGGAAGACTATCTATATATGAACCTAATTGGTACTCAATTATCATAAGATATTTTATATTGACGTTTGACAGAAGTGCAGTGACAAGTGACAACATAACTGAAAATAATAACATTTTTTGTTTTTATGTTTATGTTGATTGAACCATTGAGTATTAAAAAAAAAAACTGTGATACTCGAGAGAAATTCTGCTTTGCCCAAAACGCTCTCTAGCAAGTCTACCTTACTTGCTAAATTCTTTATTATACGTTTAAACAAAAACGAGTAATTTTCTCCACTGATTTTCAAAAGTTTGTTCATCATTTGTCAATTCAATCTGTCTCAACAAAGCAGATTCCATCAAAGTTCATCAAATCCTCAACCAAGTGTTGACTCAAAAATTATAATGAAAAGTCAAACCTTCTCTCACAACAAAAATCATCATAACAACCTTGCAACTTCCCATTCCAACGCGTAATACTGGTTGCAACCAGAGATCTCCAATCAGCCACAGCCCCACCAGAGTCAACGGGATTACAAAATAGAGGATTTGATTTGGAGTTAAATCTGGTTATACTTTAAAAAGAATATGTGCTCCAGATTTGGGAAAGTCAACATGAAAAGGTCTAATAAAAGTCAACCCCAAAAATATTCTTAAACACAATGTTAGAATATATTTATAATATATTACATTATTGAGCACCCAAATACTCAATCGATGTCGCATTATTATAAAATATATATATTAAAGTGTCATGAAAATGAACGTGTCAAATACATAATTAATATTGCTGATTATTTATTGCTTATGTCTCATTTTTTATGTAATCTGTTATAATATATGATGTACAAACCACCAATTAATTATTTGAATCATTATGATTTTTCAGTTATTTAACTAACTAAGTCTTAAATTTTTCAATGTTGATGAATGTTTACTGAATAGGTGCAAAATTGTATTTAAAGTAAATTGGTGAAAATATCTTGATATATGTTGAAACTATTATAAGTAGACAATATACTTGATTTTTAAGGTGAAAATGGATGAAAAAAGTTGAAGGAATTATGTAAAAATCAATGGGTCAAAATAATTATAAAAAAAAATTAATCATTTTGGAGGGAAAAACTATTTTTCAACACTAAGGGGTGTTTGTTAAAAAATTTAAGAACTTAAATTTTAAAAATTCAGCATTTTTTTTATTAAGTTTGTTTGTTAACTAATTATTTTAAGTACTAAATAAAATAAGACCTTATCAAAATCCTTAAGAGATTTTAAAGTTAAAATTTTTAACTTAATTTTCTATTCTTAACCAAATTAGAAGTGATAATGTCAAAATTTACATTAAATCTCATCATGAATTTCTTGGCATCTAGATTTATAAAGAACTTAAAATTACACATTTTATTTTGATGAAGTGAAAGTTAATTATTAATATTATTACTATTATTATAATAATTATTATTACTATTATTATTATCATTATTATTATAATTATATGGTGTTATTACATAAATTATAGGTATATTATTACTATTATTATAATAATAATTGACTATTACTTTATTATTATCATTATTATTATAATTATAATAACAAATATTATAATTATAATTATAATTATGATTATTATTATTAACATTATTATAATATTAATAATAATTATTGCAGGTATTATTATTATAATCATTATTGTTATTATTATTATCATTATTATAATAATAATTATTAACTTCAATGTCAATAATAATAATTATTATTATTATTATATTATTAGTCTTATTATTATTATAATGATTCATTATTAAATATTATTTTATTTTATTATTATTATTATCATTATTATTATTACTATTATATTATTATATTATTAAAATTATTATTTTATTTTATTATTATAATAAATTTATATTTAATGTTTTGTATAATCATATTTCTTATTAATAATATTTGTTATCATTTAGTACTCCTACGTCGAAAATGAGTGATTTTTTAGGCAATGCATGCAATTAAGGTAGGATATTTTATCTTATTTAATCTTGACAATTTTTTCATTATATTTAAGAGGTAATTAATGATATTAATTAAAGCAAATAAATGGGGCTTGTACTCAAACTTGAAATTAAGAAAAATGAACGGCAAGTGCAAATAAAGAATTGCCTCCAAAAATTAAGTTGAATTAGAGTCAAAAGTTTGGAGCCAAAACCAAAATGCTATGAATATGAACCCAGGCGCTTTCAAATGGAGGACTCCGTATATGCGCTTTGTAGGGAGCTAATTGGAAAATCGAGCTATCTGTGAAGGCTGCGAGAAATGTCTGATATGCGTACGAGAATTACAATGAGCAGTTACAACAAAACAAACGAGATTACAATGAAATGATTCGAGCAACGAAACCGGATCAGTAAATCCGGCCTTTCCTTAAAAAAGCAGTTAGACCTCTTCAGCAGTGCTTAGGGCGACTAAGTGATCGTTTCCAGAGGATAAATGACCAGCGATGAAACTTCCGCAACCGCAAGCGAGTCGATCGGCGAACAGCCTGCGGAAGCATTGTATCGCGCCAGAAAACAAAGCGAAATGAGAGAATGGGTGCTCTCGGATTTCTTGTGCGGTGTGTGTTTTTTAACTACGTTTCTTGTGTTGTGGGCGATGGATTGTTGAGAGGTATAGAGGCTGCTGAGCAAAAAGCGTCCTCTGCGTTCGCGCGCCGCCAATGACGAGCAAAGCATTAATGTAGCTGCCATTTGATTTAAATTAAGATTTTCCAAGTTTGGAAATGTCTGAAAACCGAACTTCATTGGAAGCGAAAGTAGACTCATGCGACCCCCACTTGGGAGCTGAATTAGATGTGCAGAGTCGCCGCAGCGTCTGAACATGATTCAGAGCTCATTTTCCCGGTTGCCAGCGTGAGGGGATTTTGCATAAGTAGTCGTCAGCATTCTGCCAAAGTGCTTAGAATTAACTATATAAAGCTAATACATTTCTCGCAACCGTCGATGTGAGTACGAGCGTGATTTTAAGCACATGGTTTGATCTGTCTTAGCCTTGACCTAAATTTATTATGAGTAGAGAGGCAAATTTTGGATTAATATTTCCCCAATATTCCTTTATGCGGCATCCACATGAATCAAAATTTGTATTCAAACAAAAGCAAATAAAACTAATACACTTAAATGACATGATTTAGATAACAAACAGCACAGTCCCAATTTTTCATGGCTGGAAATGTCACAAACTTCAATGTTGTGGCTGATCCAGATTTGCAATATCCTATCCGAGATATAAATTGGTTTGAGTTGCATGATGAAGATGATAACAGGGGAAGAACAAAATGATGAAACATTTGAAGGGAGGCTGCCACATGAAAGGCTAACCGATCTTGCGAGAAACAGAGTTTACACACTGTTGATGTTGCCGATATGTTTAGATTGCCTATAGAAACTGTTCGACGAGTTTGGAAACGGGCTAAAAGTGTCGGAGGAGAAAGAATTGTTGTAGAAAAGCTATTGTTGTAGACTGGAATTTTGCCTATCAATGTTCAACTATGTACAACTATCATAGTGAGCCCAGGTTTGTTGATATGTACAACTATGTACACATATTGTTGAATATATTGCTGTAGGATGATTGTTTTATATTCTAATATTTGTGATAAATAAAGCTCGCCCAAAGCTTATTTATAGGCGAAAACAGCTTAGGCTGGAATGTTCAGGAGCCGCGAAAAAAGTCAGCACTTTCGAATCACGTCGTAGCGGCCTGCATTCTTGTTTACGTAAGAGCCCCAATCTTGAAAGTCTTGGGCTTTTCTTTCTGAGTGAAAATCAGAACTGCGGTCTTGTGGCATTTAGTGCACTTTTTCCTTGGTGAAGCCGTTTCGACCTGACGGCCTTACTTGACTTGGAGAGCACGCTCCACGCGGGCTAAGGGTGGGCAATTGATGAGGGGATTGGGCACATTAAGATCGAGGCAGGTGGGGGCCTCAACTCATACACAACTCTAAATTTGATGAAGAAATAAGTATGGATGGTGTAAATAATATATTAACGTGTGTGATTGTTGGTATAGTTCTACTTGAGAATATAGGTTTATGATGCAATTATTAGTTACGATCAAGTGGAAGAAGAATGAAGATTTTTATGTAAAGGGAGCAGTTATTTGATCACAATATTTATAAAAAAAGTATAAAATTTAGGGGATGAACTTGATATAATTTTTTAAAAAGCCAATATGTTTTAAAAATGATTTAATAAAATTAATTTTTTTTTAAAAATTAGAAGGGCCAAATCTCTCTCAGTTCATTTAACTGTTTTCCTAGTGGCTATAAAGTGAAGGCCAAGAAAGGTTTTGGTGCCTCAAAACTGACGTTTAGACATGCAGTTGACAATTTGGTTCCTTAGTCTGACTTCAATAAAGTAACAAAATTTTACATTTGACTATTCAATTTATATCCAATTCAAAAAATAAAAGTCACGATGTTTAAAAAAGTAACAATATTCCTAATATTCGGTGATGGTGGGGTCGTTAACTAAAGTACACGGAACTATAATATTCTTGCAGAAGCAAGTACATTGGCTATATATTTCGCTATCTTAATGTCGAAAATTAAAAGTAGATTTTGCATTACTGAACTAGTATTTATTGTGATTGTGATAACATTTAGATATCATTTCAATTATGTTTGGCAAAAACAGCAAAAGCACAGATATTTTTTTATGTGAACAATTGTACCTTTCTTAGAGTTCAATTCTTGTTGTGCTAATATATGACAAATTTGTAATATCTTTCTTGCAATTTATCATTGTATTTCTTTAGTTCCTGGCCTAATATATAGTACTTGAGTATTCATACTATGGTCATAACCATAACTCAATCAAGAAAATCTTTGTAACATTTTGAATTTTTCAGGAGGGGGAGAAAATCTTGAATTTTGGGCATCTTGGGATCATTTATCTGATTGAAAAATGGGAGACTTGGGTGCTGGATTTACCTTGGATGAAGCAATATCCTCAATTGGGTTTGGATATTTCCATGTTGTGTCCCTGTTTTTTGCAGGACTTGGTTGGGCATCAAGTGCCATGGGACTAACTCTTTTGTCCATAATTGGACCTGAAGTTAAGTCTGAATGGAGACTTTCTTCAGGTGAAGAAAGTATGTTGACAAGTGTGGTGTTTGCTGGTACCATTATGGGTGGCTACTTTTGGGGCTCTATATCAGATGCCTATGGAAGAAGGTACCCCTGCTAATCTTCCTATATACTACTACCTGCATCCCAAAAAGATTGTCCTACTTTTTTATGTTTAACACTTAAGAAGGTTTGATTGAGGCTTTAATTGTCATATGAGTATATACAGTAACTTTGATTTGTTAGGTACTTTGAAAATATTATTGATATAGTTTTCATCAAATATTAGTACATTAGACGATGTTTTTTTTATGGAGGGTGGATTACTTATGTTTTAATTTGTCTGTTCGATCCGATTAGTCACTCTTCAGAATCCATATGATGAGATTGTTCTTCTTTTCGCCTTGTAGGATGAGTACTATCGGTACCATGATGTGCACCGGAGGAGCTTTATTCCTGGTCACTTTCTCCCCGGGCTATGCATGCTTGTTGGTTCTGCTATGTCTGTTTGGTTTTGGTGCTGGGGGAGTACATGTATTTGCCTCATGGTTTTTGGAGTTTGCTCCTACTTCTAGTCGAGGCTCCTGGACTGTTGCAATCTCAGTTTTTTATTCACTCGGGAACATACTAGCCGCTTCTCTTGCTTGGGTATGTATATCGATTCCTATAGAACTTTTACTTCTTGCTACATTCCATTTTAAATGTCCATGTTTCAGTTTTGGTGAAATTTAACAAATATGTTGTACAACATAGACTAACGAGCCTTAGATAGCCTAAACTACATATTGATATTAGTAGTATTATTTAGGATCTAAAAGTTAGCTAAATCTGGTGATACTATTTAATCAAACAAGCAAGTATGTCCTGATTTTCCTCAAGGATATAGCTCCATTTTGATCATACAATTCAAGTAAATTTGGAATGTTTTGATTCTATTGTAGGTAATTATGCCAAGACTAGGTTGGAGGTGGTTAACTCTGACCTCTTGTCTCCCGCCCTTGACTGTGCTTCTCATTGGCTGTATCATACCTGAATCTCCGAGATATCTATGCTTGAAAGGGAAAACAACCGAAGCCTACCAAGTCCTAGAGAAAGTAGCTCTGTTTAACCGGACGAAAGTTCCTCCAGGTGATCTTATTTTTAGTCCTCTAATGCAGAAAGATGAAGAATATGGTTCATCAGAAAACGTTCCTCTTCTTGACTCAATAGGGAAGAAGACTGGCCATTCTAGATCGCAATTCTCATCCGTTCTAATGCTTTTTTCACCGAAACTTCTTAAGACTACTCTTCTTGTATTTGTTTTGTGTTTCGGTAATTTGTTTGCTTATTATGGGATCATTTTCTTAACCTCTGAGCTGAGCAGTGGACAAAGCCGTTGTAGTCCACGTCTTGATGTTCCAGAAAACACTCAACAAGTTGCTACATCTTATGCAGACATATTTATCAATAGTTTGGCAGGTAAAATACTTGAAACTCTACAATATGGACAGATTGTCGGTTGATCTCATGGAAGAAAGAAACGGAAGTTTGGAACTTCATTAGCAATACCTGACATTTTCTCATTTTATTTGATTTGCCAGAACTTCCTTCAGCTTTCATTGCAGCTGCAATTGTGGACAGAGCTGGACGGAAGCTTTCAATTGTCATAACTTCTATATCGAGCTTCTTTCTTCTTCTGCCACTAGTTTGGCATCAGAGTGATATAACAACCACAGCTTTGCTGTTTGGCACTCGCTTGTTCATTTCATCAGGGACAATGGTGCTTAGTGTGTACGTTAGTGAGGTACAACAATACAACATACATCTTTCGGTTGTTTCCATTATATCTTAAACTATCTCATTTTGTTTTTGTTGATATCCTTGTGATCATTCATCGTTAATGTAATGTTGTCTATCAGATCTACCCAACTTCGGTTAGATCAACTGGTGCTGGAATTGTGAATTCTGTTGGAAGTATTGGTGGAATGGTATGCCCTCTCGTAGCTGTTGTACTAGTCGAAGGCTGTCATCAGGGAGCAGCAATCACCCTATTTGAAGTTGTGATTGTTCTTATAGGAGTCTCAGCCCTCATGATCCCTGTAGAGACTTCAGGAAAAGAATTGAGTGATGTTCTTACGAGCGACGAAGAATGATCTACTATAAGCAATATAATAGCATTCTGATACATGTTAATATCTTAATTGTATAGCTAGCTAGATAGCACAATCTGAATGTACTTGTTTTATATAGTACTAATCTGCTATCGAATTCGAGTGGATGCTACTCTGTACAATGTATGTATCTCCTGGCCCCTGGGATTCATGTTAAGAAATAATTGAAGTTAATTGGGACCAATTTTAATTATCTGTTCAGTATGGAACACTTTCATCTCAAAATCTGAAATCTCATTGTTTTTTTATTGTACTAACTTAACCAAATGTATTGTACTTTACTTGCACTCAATATCCTCTCATTTTCCTCTCTTCATTACTCTTCCATTAAAAAATACTTGAATAACATAAATTCTTTCAGATGAGCGACATCTCCAGGCTCTAGACTATATACAATGGTGGTGAGATAAATCAAAATAAGAAATAAATACATCTATGATATTAATGGTAGCTGGAATGAAACTATGAGTACATTTAATTTTAACCCATGAAAAACCGCGTGGGGTATGGTGAATTTGTTTTTAAAGAGTAGAATAAGCTCGACTCATATATATTTTATTTCATAAGATGATTTTATTTATCTTAATAATTTTGTAATAAATTATCATATAACATTAATTTTTTACACTAAAAATATTTATACCAAAATTCATAACTTTCAGATCACACATTGGAGGTCAATTTGATTTGGACATTACAAAAAACACATACATTTTCAAATATATTAAGGTACTTTTGAGCTTTTTGGTCGGGAAGAAAGAGAATTTAGATTTTGGCTCAAACCATTATAAGAGTAAAGCTGAATTCAGAAGACTATTAAATAAAAATAAAAAAAAAGATGATGTGAAGTATTAGAAAATAAAAAATTAGAATGAATATTCAAATCATTGTTGATAGTATTAATATCCAAACATAAAAAACTCCATCTTACTCACTATTTTTTATTGGTCTAAAGTGCTAACCTTGAATAATGATTTTTTATTGGTCTAAAGTATAAACCTTGAATAACTTCAAATATTGGCATGTCGTATTGTACCGGCGCAGATTTAAACAATTCTACGTACATTATTAATTGCTAATATGATTATCGAGTCATCATTTTTTTTATTCTACAGAAACTATATTTAATTATAAAGAAAGTTCGCAGCATTTCACCCAGCGCATAGAATTAATTGTTACAAGCAGGCGATCATTTCGGCAATCGAACGCCAAATTGATACCTGTAGGGTCGAGATCGTAATCGACCTAGACCATCTATTTTAACACCGCAAAACAGTGGGGCCCCACTAGAAATAAAATAAAGAATAAAGAGTTACCACCAGCCTACCATTTGGCAAAAAGAAGATGTCAGTTTATTTTTTTTCCTCTTATTTTTAATCATTTCACAATAATTGGGTATAAAAAAACATATATATGTATACTAATTATTTTTATTTTCTGGTATTTATAAACAGATTGGTGTCAGTATCTATTTCGTGAAGAATCTAATTTTTTTTAATTTTACATAATTTCATTAATCGTATTAAATATTGCCAATTTTAAAATTCAAAAAATATTATGAATGATGGTTCCTTTCAATTGCTACGCTCACATGGCAGTTAATTGATATTCCTAACGATACGACAGAAAAGAAATAAGTATTCAAGCAGCATAAATACAAGCAGGCGATCAAATCTAATATCCACTGCCAGATGTTCTAATGCATTGATGTGAAATGGGCAACTAATTGTTCTAATGCCATTGATAGAAATGGGCACCCACTATGTGCATGCCGGTGGGTACTCTCCTTTTAATTTCCTAAACTTTGTACTTCATAAATATGAAAAATGGACAGAGGTCTACACGAGTGCTTGAGGGTTTTTAGAACGGGGTCCAAAACCTGCAAAGACCACTAATATTATTATCACTAATCATTAATCAGATCACTAATCACTATAAAAAGTTCCGAATAGCTGCTTAAGCTCCGTTTCTTCCTTTTCTACATTATTATACTCTAAATTACCCTTTCTCTAAAAATTCAGTGCTAGGCAAAAATTATATTTTTAATTTATAATTCCAAAATTTAATCGATAATCACAGTTTTAATAGAATTAACTATTATGATTCATCATACTTATACTGCATTACCGTAAAATTATCAATCGGGGCGAATCATCACCATAGGTGGTTTGGAGTGATAATACATACATCATTAATAAGACATAAGATATACGCTTTATAATTGCCGCATCTCAATTATAATTAACTTTATTTATTTATCTCTCAAAGGCAGATGCTTAATTAACTTAGATAAAATAATTATTTTTGCTCAATTTAAAGGTACCTCATAATCGCTAATTCACAAAGAATGGTAATGTACATAAAAATTTATCAAAATAATAATTAAATTGATTAAGATTTAATTAATCAAATGACTCAAAAGAGTTTCACTAGTAAAACGTCGTAGGTCGACAGGTTCTCGACTAAACCCTAAATTCAAATAAACCCTTGATTGAACAAGTAGGTTCCTTAGAAATTAAGTTTAATCGAATTAATCAAATAAAAACAAGTGGCTTTTTATATTAATTATCCTAAATTTGAACTCGAATAGTGGTCCCCTGAGAAAACAAATTTCAGATTAACGTCAATTGAAATTGTGGTTCAAAAACTCCAATTTTATTAATTAAAATCGGTTATAAGGAATACCTTGAAGTTCAGACGCTACCAAAACGTAAGCATTACGAAAAAATTAGGTTCAAACTCTAAGACGCAAGCTTTGGGTTAAACTGACGCTCCAAAAAATCTGAAATCCCCCTAACAGGCGCCTATTTTAGGTTTCTTGGTGATCAAGTTATGCTTTTTGATCAACGGTCCAGATCTTGCCTAAAAAAATCAAATTACAGCATCATAATCCACCCGAAAATAAACCAACCAATCGTAAGAAGATTTTAAAGTTTCTAAGTTCAGTATAAACCCCTCATTTGTTCAAAAATCTATCAAAAAACATCCACAACACATAACATTCAACTAAAAACACTGAGAAAACACAGAGAAAACCTCTCAGATTTCTCTGCTAAATATCTTAAACCGCCAAGAAACACCACGCGCGGCCGAAAAACATCAGTGGGCTGCCAAACAGCGCCTTGAATTCAAGATTATTAGAATTCTTTAAGTTTGAAGCAAAATCACGAGAATCAATTTAAAGCTCAAGAACGCTCAATATCTCGTGAATGTTTTAACAAATTTCTGATTATCTGCAACTTGTAATAACACCTAAAACCTCAAGTTTGATTCATCAAGCTTCCAGATATAGAACACATCAGCCAGCCTATAGGTGGTTTTTTATGTGTACCAAAGACATGTCTGCCAGAGCACTAGTATCAATTAATAAGTGCCGAAGGCTTCACCTTCATACCGACCATCACTCTACAACAACAGTTCGTTGGTGTTATTGTAAGATAAGTTGGCACTTACTTCATAAAAGCTTAAACTGTCCAAGTAGTTAAATCTCACTAAGTCCCACTCTCTAAATACGTCATAAGGCCACAGAAGATGCCAGTTATTAAATAATGCTCACCTTGTCGCTCATCACCCATACAACTCAAAGCTCGGAGTTTTATCTCAAATCAAAAGAGACAAGGTATTAAGCCCCACCCAAAGACAAGCAATTTCAAGTTATAAAGTCCTATCATGTAAGGTCAGAGCTTATCCAAATTACATAGTCCCACCCACAAAAGGCAGAAAGCGATTAAATTCCAAATCCTACCAAGAAGACTCTCAAAGCTAAAGCCTCACATCGCAAGGCCATGGAAGAAGTCCATCAAGTTCAACATGCATCAAGATCAAGTCCAAGACCCAAGATCAAGTCAATGCAACTAACACGGGATTACGCTGCGGTTTCAAACTATATCCAAGCCTGCACTGCCTCAAGTCCATCACACTAAAAGATTATTACATTCACTGTGGAGCTTTATCCAAATCCAAATAAAATCAAGTCTAGCTCAAACGAAGCCCAAGTCAAAGCTCAAACTCTCAAGTTCGCCGTAGGCCTATACCAAAGTTTCCTACTTCAAGATCGATCAAACTGGGTCAAGAAGCTGCATCTCACAAATCGTCAAAGAACGCTAGTGAACTTATAGTTTGATAATAATCCCATCTGATTGGATAAAACCCCGCATACCTAGGAATTTTCTCCTCACAAAGGGTTTTATTTTGTACACCCCTATTATAAATAATAAAACATTCTTTTTGCATTGCACCAGGGCACCTCGGTAGGACTCAACTACCTTCGTCACTATCGACTCCGAGATATTTCCAAGAGGTTTATCCTAACCTCTCCATGTATCAAAGGCTACTACAAGTAGAAGGGTCACAGAAGCATAGTCCATCAAATACAAGGACCACCGTAGATATCCTCAAAGACACGCTGCCTCTCCGGCTAACGATCAGCTGTGAGCAAGCAGATCAAGTCATGACAAAGAGAAGCAACAAAAGTAACCGATGCCAACATAAATGAACTGGCGAACGAATCCGCCGGAGAACTCGCTAAATCGCGGTTCTACACCCAAGACACCTAACAGGATCTCCAATCAAAACTGCCTATTCACCGCTCACATTCTAGCACCAAAGAATTATGACTTATATTACCTCCCGGAAGAGAAGATGGCTACCCTATCAGTGGATGTAGAAAGCATGTCAGAGAAGACGCAACACTAAGATGCCTATATCGCCGTATGTTAGAAGATAGTCGATCAAGAGAATGAAAAGCGCAACCGAAGTCAGTTTAAAAAAAAAAACAAAAGAGGCGCCATGACCTTCTAGAATGAGACGTGGACTAATTCATCTATTCCTCATGATACCAGTTCATCACGGTGACCAACGAGGAACATAAAAGAGAGTAAAATTTGATTCCAAAGAGACGGAACGATTCTAATAAACATCATTCAAGGAGTATATACTGGGGGCAATAAAAGGTCATGAAGACCGAGTCACCTTCATATACCTACCTAAAGCCCTACACTCCCAGATGTATTTGAAAATGCCAAAGAGTTATCAAATTTTCCAAGCTCCAACACTTCACGGAACTGGAACTCCCTAACAACACATAGCCCACTTTGTTGAGACTTGCAACAATGTTGGGACTAAAAGGGATGAAATGATCAAACAGTTCGCTCGCTCTCAAAGGAATGCGCTCGACTGGGTACATCGACTGAGCCCGGCCTCCATAGATAGTCAGGCTTAACCTGGTAATAATTCCCCTGACCGCCTCTTTCAAGCATTTAAGACATGGGGCTTAGCATTTACGGAGCTTACCGCCACCAAATAAAGAAAATAAGAGCCGCTTACGCACTTCATCAATCGATGGAAAGTCCAACTCGTCATGTGTTTATCGCATCTCAAAGTTATCACCATCGCGACACCAAGAACGACGGGACTCATAAGACATTACGCAGTTTAGTCGCTTCCAAGACATTCACGAGACCACACTGCATTTAATAGGACCACGAAGCATGCCACGCATGTGTCAAGCCGACGAAGACCAACCATCGCAAACACTAAGCGCCACGCCCGGCCTAACGAAGTTCCAAACTTTACCGTCACATTCATCACGGAAGACTGGCCACAGAAGACGGTACTATAATAAACCGCCGAGCGTGTCGCATTTACATAACGAAGTCTGGATCACAGGTCATGGGACGGAGATCACCGTAAACATCCTACCACCTGCATATTAAAGCTTACTGGGCATCTCGATAAAAGACTTACAATAGTCCCGCATTATAATCTAAGGTTTTAACTAGGTCAGAGCCGAACCCCGAAAAGTAAAACATACATCAAAAAGTATAGGTTAAACTACCTCATGGTTTCACGGATATGCCAAGGTCACGATAATATCTTACTGTGAAGACCTCGATCCACATCAAGAATGATGTCCCCCGACGCCCACTAGTACTCAAGTATCGCAAGGACGTGGACGGAGAAAACTCTGGTATGAAATCCATTCACAATCAATAATCCACTTCATCATGCGCAATACTATAAGGGGACGAAAGAAACCTAACACAAGAAGGCCGAGGCGCCTCAGACGCTTTCCTCACCTCAAATCTATCTCACATTATTAAGAATGTGAGAAGATCTAGTTCGCCATTCAAAGGCTTCGACCTTACCCCTCACTCACTCGAAAAGTGGCAAAGATTTCGCCTCTTAAAGCAGGATTTCTGTATATGACCCAATATAAAGATGAACCGGGTCCAAAAGCTTACGACCTCCAGCGGCGTGCAAGCTAGCGATCCCGCCGAAGACAAGTCATAGGACAATTACCACCGGGTTACTAGCACAAAGTACACGGGTCAAACGATTACCCGTAAAATGGTAAGACGGAAAGGATGGCCTATCAAGAACTCCAACCTCATAGGGTTGATATTTAATTAAAACCACGCTTTCTCAAGGTCCTAATTAAAGAGGTTTGGGACATAATTATAACCTAAATGACTTTATTTTTAAAATTTTTACCATACTACGGGCGGTCTAATATATCATCACAACTAAATAAATAATAATTTAATTTAAAAACAATCATTTCATACTTGAAATATGACATTAGTGTTTTGAAAAATAATGAGAATTGAGTACAAACTATAATTCTTTTTATAAGATACATCATAATTACATTTCATAACTATCAGGTTAAAAAATAAATGATTCGGTGACATAGCAACGCGTCGTATAGTCCTAATACTAATACGGTATAATACGGATAATACATGTTCCATATTCTAAACATATTTTCATGTCTCTAATAATTAAATTAATCAAACTAAGTACACTCCATGTAACCGACATTAAACTTATTATCCACTATATTTCATCCGCTCGTGAGAAATCGATACGGTAGTAATTCATTGAAAATTTCTAAACATTGAGTCTATGCAAAATTTTAAAAAAATGATAAATTTTAAACATCGACTATATGCAAAATCTTAAAAATTTGTACTTTTCTTGCTAAAGGGCTTACTTAAGATGATTAAAGGACCTCAACAAATTTTATGCAAAAGTAGAAAGTAAGCCGATTCTGAAAACTTATCAACATTATTTATAATATGCAAAAACCATAGAAAAATGAATTTATGAAAAAAAATATCTTAATTTTTCAAATTTAAATGATTAGTTTATTTTCTTGAATTTTTTAATTAAATGTTGAACAATTTTCTCTATTTTCAATTTCTAAACTCACTCCAAATTTTATTCCTAGGTTAATTTGGATTTAATCATGATGTAATGAACATATAACTAACAAATGATAAAATTAATAAGTAATAACAATGTATTAACAGATATTAATTTTTAATTTAATATGTTTTTGTGATATTATCTATTATTGTTATTTATAGATGCTATAAACTTAATGTTAGGAATTCACAATCGCTATCGGCAACCCTATAATCGACAATAACCGGATTCCAAGATACACAAATACTTATTGATCTTAACCCGCAATTACGATACCTATGGTATCATCAATATAATTAATTACCATGATGAGTCATGATTGATACCTACCAATTCACATGACACACGTAAAAGAATAAATTGTGGAAATCATACAATATTTACCCTAGTTCACCCTTAATCGTAGTTAGCCTTAATCCAAATTTCATTGCATTCACTTAATAACTTTGCAGTGGATGACAATATTTACTCCAAATTTTATTCCTAGGTTAATTTGGATTTAATCATGATGTAATGAACATATAACTAACAAAATGGATAAATTAACAAGTAACAATGTAGTAATGATATTAATTTTTAATTTAATATACTTTTTTGTCATATTATCGATTATTGTTATTTATAGATGCCATAAAACTTCATAATGTTAGGAATCCTACACCGTTATCGGCAACCCCATAATTGACAATAACTCGGATCCTGTCCAGGATACACAACGACAAGATCTTAACCCGCAATTAAGGATAATTATGGTATCATCAATTACACTAATTACCAAGATGAAACATGATTAATACCCACTAATTCATACATGACAATAACGGAAAGAATAAATTGCGGAAATCAACATAATAATAGTCAATTCTAGTTCACTCCTAATGTCGTAGCTAATCCAAAATGCCGTTGCATTCATAATTAATAATCTCAGAATATTTTATAAGACTTCAAGAACCATATATTCTACCATCTAAAGAATCGTATTCAATACACTCAAATCTATAGAAACAAGATCTCACAATTGATGTTTTCTCACGCATAATGAAAACCCCAATTATAAGACTCATATGAACTCAAGTGAACTGGCGAATTCTCTATACTTCGATCCTCACCTTGAGTGTGTTTTTCCACATACACTAAGACTGTATAATACTCATATATATAGGCTATAAAGATCCTAGTTCTAAAACCTAAAAGGAATAGGGTTCAAGGCCGTGCTACCAGACCCGCCCGTAGTGGGCCCGGCAGGCGGGAGTACCGCTCTCCCGACCGTATACCGATTTTCTCCTTCTTCCGACTCAGTGGCTCCAAGGTCGGGACTTAGACTGCCCCGACTAAGCCAAGCTCGTTTGTAGCCAATTTGGCTTCACCTCCAACACATAATATAGTACAAATTGAATATTATAGGATATTATTTCAGAAATAATTTCAATACTAATTGGGAATATAATAATCTCCTTTTCAGTGAAAATATTTGAATGCTCCACCTAATCCAATGAGTTTGATCAATTGTCTAGCTCTTGTTTGAACATTATTTGAATGAAATAAAAGGCCCGGATCTATACTCTTGCATCTATCTTTCCAAGAACACCCGCAAACTATTATTGGAAGAACAATTCTGATATGAATTGTAGTCTTGCAAGAAAGAAATCAAGCTTTGATGACCTTCTTAATTGATATATTTCTATGAATTTTGATGTTAAATATAGCCGATTTCAAATACTTCAAACACAGCCTGTTATATACATAAACTTTAATGATCCTATGTTTTTTAAATTCATATCATGGAGGGTAATGATCCCATGTTTGAGAAAAACTAAATCTCCCATCTTTAGACAATTTACATAACAAGACATCACACATCAAGATTGTTTGTGTCAGTTCACGCTTTTCTACAACATCAACTTTGGTTTTTAGTAGGGAAAGAGATCTCAACAAATTCCCATCATACTTATCATCAATCCAATATTTTCAAATAGGCGTACCTCTCGGAGGTTGATTATCAAGCACTGACTGCTAAGCCTACTTACATGGACAAAAAAATATGTAAATAATATGTTATTCTTTTGTCTAATTTCCAAAAGGTGTAATGGTAAAAGACATGTAACTTCTAAGTATTTTAATGAGTTAGAATTACTGCGAAATAAAAATTGCATAAAAATTATTATGGATTTGATTTGCTGTAATTCTCTCCATTCAAAGCGACACTATCCTAAAGAAAAACGGAAGAAACACCACGATTTAAAATACATTTAGAATATTATAAATTAAATAATTAAATTACCTTCTAAAAAATTAGGCAAAGATATAGTTTCATGAGATATATTATGAAAATAATACTAATACCCCTATTAAACTAATATTAGACACAATTTTCTTCATAAATACCCTATTAAATTAATATTAATTATCTCTTTGAGTCATAATATAAGTTAACTACTAATAATTTTAGTTTTAGTTAACAACAATGATAAAGTCATTCTAATAACGAAGTTTTTGCCGACTCCATGTACAAAATTGAAGCACACCGAATATCTCAAATCAAGCTGACATACCATGCCGAGTTAAATTTTAATATTCATTCTCTTCCAGAACTTTAAAATAAAATCATAAAGTAAACATACAAGTGAAGTCCAAATCATTTCTTTAATACTATCATTATAGTCTGTCTTTCATGGATACGTGTTCTTTATATTGAAGAAGTAAATCGAAAGGTTCGTAACATACCACATGACACGTGTCGGTAAAAGCATTCTTTCTTCTTAGTCGGAGGAAAGAGATGCAGATGCTTAAATCAAGATTTCATATTTCAAACTAATTATGTATTCATTTCAAGCGTAATTGTGTTTGACTAAATTATTCAATAATGTAATTTTGGATGTTAATATTACTAAATCTTTTGTTTTACTAAAAAATATTGTTACACATATGACCGACATATAGTATATAAGTTTACAAAAACTTATCATTTTTGTTGAATATGTACTAATAATAATATATATTAATAATTTAAGTAATATTACTAATAAAATTATAATTGAAATAAAATGTACTAGGAAAAAAGAAAATATTATCCACAAAAAGTAACCCAATCGTGTTATAAAATTGAAATTAATGATTTAAAAAAAATATTTAATCATCATATCAATTGTATTTTTCATATATTTAGCGAAAGATTCGATCAAAGATCCTTCAAAAAATAAAAAATATTAATTAAAAATAATCGGGGCGAGTATAAGTTTACGCTTTTATAATGATTTCGAATTAAACATAAAAAATATATCAAATATTTGAAAATCAATTGCATGTCGTATCATAATTTCCTTTTGATTAGTTTTATATATGTATAATGTGAATTATAAAAGAAGTTTATACTAATCAGAATTGAGAATACAGAAAAAGCAGAATGCAGCCGAAATATCATAGTTCTTTCTCTTTTTATGACGGTTCCGAAATGGATCAATAGGATGGACAAACGTAAAAGAAATGGACTCAGAGTTTCATTCAGATATTTTGTAGTAGGGTTTATTTTATACTTTTACATAAATCTGATCTTATATTTTTGTATCTTGCATAAATATCATATTATATTTTTGTAATTTGCACAAATCAGTTGATCTATTTTTGAAACCTACGATAGATTCAGGTAAATCATATCCAAATTAATACTTTTACCTCGTCATTCTAAATTCCTTATTGTTTCAAAATACTTATACTTCTAACATAGAAAAATATATTTTTACATTTTCAATGTATTTTTTTACTACTTTTTCTTTCTCGTATTAAATTATCATCCAATCAATTATGTAGTTTCAATTAATTGACATTTTACATTTTCGATGTATTTTTTTATTATTCTTTATTTTTCTTATACGTAAAACGACCAGAATACAAATAAAAGTTAACCAAGGAGTATCAAATAACTAAAACTATTGACATTTGAAACTTTAGATAGATTTTGGTGTTCATACCCAAAATTAAATGAATGCACCAAATCTGATGTCAAATTTATATATTTTTGAATAAATCTGTTGTTATTTTTTTTTTTGTAAATCTTTTGAGTTTTTTGAACTTTGACACTACATGTACCCATTAAATGAATGCACCAAATCTGATGTCAAATTTATATATTTTTGAATAAATCTGTTGTTATATTTTTTTGTTGTTGCATAAATCTTTTGATATTTTTTTGAACTTTGGACACTACATAAAATTCTGTATAAATGTATATACAGGACCGTAACTGGTCTCGAATCGGTTAGTATCGTTTAAAAGTTACATAAAATTCTAAAATGGGACAAAAACTCAAATGCTATTATCTTCACAAACAACTGAGACAATTTTAGTGCAGATGACAAAGAAGTTTGGAGATCCTGAGCCAGAGCCAAGAAAAAAATCAAGCCGGCTCTTTTGATATTGACAATTTGGCAATGTACCAAAATACAAGTCCTGTTAACTATGTGCCTTAATAATTTCTATTCTCTCAATTGCAGATTTTAGCTCTTGTTGAGCAGTAGTTCTTGAAGGTGACAAAACTATCTCATTCCAGACCGAGCCATGTTGATATATTAAGTCAGGATCTTCATAAAGCTCATATATAGACTCTGCCTGTTCATTCAAACTGCTCACCACATTCAAGAACTCGTATCCATTTGGATCGACTAAGAGATCGCTATCCCTTTCTTTCCATGCTATCAACTGCATTGTACAATATAGTATTGTTAGCAGCTAACTTAAGGAGTACTTGAATTGAAATAATGGGTAGCTTGAAATGAATGTTATAATGAGACATCGGTCTTGAGATGGAGAAAAGCTTACACAAGGTGCTCCACTAAGTGCATTTGAGGAAAAGAGCCTTGCATTATCAACAAGTTGACAATATCTTGGAAATGCATTTGCAAATCTCTTGTGGGATTTCAGCTGTGAATTTACCCTCACTGCTCTTCCCACCTGAATCGCTCGCCTGGAAATCGAAACAGAAAGGGAATACAATCAAATCATGGTGTTATTTTAGCACTTTGATATAAGAAAAGGAACATTAGAAATGTGTGTTTACCTGATGCCTCTAATAACTGCTAAATAGGCATCACAAACAACTCCAACCATTTCTATTCTATATGGTTTCCTATTCTTTTGTTCCTGTTCCTCATCCAACTTTTCCCAGTAATTTTCTGTAATTGTACCATCTTGTTTAACCTTATATCCTACTCCCATCCTGTACCGATGCTTGTGTACATTTCTTGCCATGGAAATTGTCTGCTCAACAAATGGCTCCCATGATAGGGTTCCATCCATGATCACATCACGCCCCTCGTTGAGAGCTGTAACGAGGAGGGACGACGCAGCATCAGTTGAAGATTGGTGAACCTGTTTCAAACAGACGGTTAGTTATGAAACATTACTAGTAGAGAAAAGTGTTTCATCTTTGGGGCCTTAAAGAGACTATACCAATTCAGCTGTATGGAGCATGTCCTGGAGGTTGCCTCTGGCATTAAGGGCCTTGTAAATTACATCTTTTTCCTTGAATTCATCTGCTTCTACCACCACAGCATTTGCTGCAGCTTCTGCCCAAAAAGGTCTGTCAAAATTTGTGGACGATTATAGTTAGTTCCAAATATTGTCTTTTAGCAAGACTCGATAAAGTGTCTACCAGATCGGGTTACCCTGTACCCACTCAAACCGAACTCGATAACAACACTAGATTTTACTATAAAACAGAGAAGTTGAGGTTTAAGGTTCATACTCTTTAAGAAGATCTTTAAGGACAGTGCTTTTGCCAGCTCCCATACCACCCCCCATAAACAGCAAAACTGGACTCCTTTTCCTGTGTGCTACTGGGACCATCACATCTGTACATTTTGGTTCACCATTTTTTATACTTCCAATGGCTTTCATTTCATCAACTAATAATGAAAACACCCTTTTCACTTTCAAATCCTTTGTTATCTTATTAAACCTCTGCTTCCTGCAAGGTTTTAGTATCAAATTCACATTAGCATTGAGCAAAACATTATAAGGCATAATACACTATACTCACTAGTCACTGCCCCACTCCATCCAAAATTGTATGCTATAAGGTTGACATCAAATTAATCTTAATTTATTTCTGAACCACGGTGTCGGGGGTTCGAATCCCTCCTCGCCCAAAACCGATCTAAAGGGAAAGGTACTTCCGCTTTGGGATAGGAAAATCATGATCGTATAGAGGACCAAAAGATATGGAACTCGGGTGTGGGTCTTTTGTCAAAATAGAATGGCTTTTTCTCGTTTTTCATAAAGATAAAAATTTGGCATGAGGCATTAAAAGCATATTTTCTGGAGACACAAATCTTAGCTTATATTTTTTCACATTTATTTGTCTTATTGTTTATTACTACTAATGCACAAATACAAGCTAGTATCAAGATTTGTGTCTCTAGAAAATATACCTTTGTGTCAAATACAAAAACCAAAACTATTTGTTTCAACACATTAGCTATATATGCCTCACTCATGTGATTTGAAAGGGAAGTAGTGGGGAAACACTATACACACACCCAAATAGCTGTTATACAATGCCACAAAAAACACTAGTTTCTTAGTTTATTTTTTAAGATTTGACACAACGGGTATATTTGAAGGTTAATGAACATTAAAGTAAAAGGCAATCAGTGTAAAAAATACGACTATTATTTTGTATTTTCCTTATCTAGTTGTGCAATTGCTAAAATGGGTGGTTTAAATGTTCCATGTGATCTAATTTTGAATTGGTCAACTTTCTTCGATATGACATTAGAGGTTTCTCACCAATACTAAAATAATATTTTCTCACCTTGTAGCTGCCATCACAAACTCTCTCAGTTTCTTCTGATCAGAATCCTTAGACAGGACCTATTAACATATCCAATAACTTAATAAGCAACCATAATGAAGAAAAAAATATTAAAAAATTAATTTGGAAGTATTATTTTTAATTGATATAAATGAATAGAATAATGTGAAGTAATCTCACCTGAGCAATCATCTCTGGAGCTTGTTTCCAATGGAAAGCAAAGTATCCAAGAATACATCTTTCAAATTCTTGCACAAGCTTCACACTCAAAGCTTCAGCATCAATTTCACTGGAGAAATATTCATATAATTTATCCTCACATCCTTTTGACCTCTTCAAATATTCATGTGCTAACTTGCATAATTGTTGACACTGATTTGCATCTTTAAATCCCAATTGCCTTGCTGCAAAAATTAACAAATTCCAAATCAACAAAATATATCATTACATAATTTAATCCATGCCCATAAAGTTGTAATTTACTTATCTAACCCCTAGCCTATTAAAAATAGAATCTTCATCAATCTAGTTCTTCATTTTTTCACTAGTAAACCAACTCAACATTCTTGAAGACTTAGTGTTAAGAGTTGATGTGGTCATATTAAAATCAATCAGTTATAAATAAATAAAGCTCGTGATGTTATTAATACACTCGAAATGTCTTAATCAATCAATATGGAACTGGATTCAGAATACTTACCAACATAATGGGAGAATCTTTCAAGACAACAAAGACGACCGGATTCGGTTTGGTATAAATGAGGAACAATATGGTTATGCATTGAAGAATGTTTGATAGATTTCTTGTGAAGATAATGCATGGCTAAAGCAGTGACATCAACTGAGATGAGGCCAAATGAAGCAGCAGTTGCAAGAATGTGTAACACTTTGGAGTTACCATCTATTCAAAAAGAGTGAGTTCTTATAATAAATATATAAATGATAACATAGTGGACAAACAAAAAGAAACAAGAAAGTTGGAAGTATTCTACGCGGGACAAAAGAAAGTTTCAAAGTCGTTCAAATAAGGGGTGCTTATACTGACCTTAATCGAAAAGTGAGAGGAAAGTCTAGAAAGTCTATTATCATAAATATTGTAAGAAATAGTATAAGATGGTTGATAGTGATAGATTATGATAAATTTTGAAAGACTTAACCTAAGTAATATACAAATTCTACCGACAAATTACATGCAGTAAATATGCACTATTGATTTTACTTACCATTCTCGCTTCAAAATAAGCCGATCATCTACCCAAAAATTCCTTTGCTTTAAAATAAGTGATTATTTGCTTTTTCAACGAATTTTATATATATCAAATTTACAAAATTCATTATCACTATTCTATCTTTGGTTATCGGCATAATCTTACATCACATCGAAAATCGCGTTTTTATTACTTTTTTTCACATTTAATAACTCCTTAATAAAATACTTTCTTGGCCAGCGATCACTTTATTTCGTTTAAACTATGAGAATAAATAGTATATATTCCCCTGTTATCCCTTTTATTAGAAATTTTTCATACTCTCTTCAAATTCATTTTAATTCGACTTTTACATATCAAATAAAATTTTGATCTTTAATTATTCTTTAATTATATCATTAAAATTAATATTATGAAAGTATTTTATAAGAGAATCCAAACATATAAATTTTAGTTTATTAGAATAAGTAATAATTAGGTAATTGATGGTCAGCTCACTCTCCAAAAAAGTTTCAAATGATAATTAAAATAGATTGGAGGGAGTATTTAGTAAGCTTAAATTAGGTTCAAATATTGATCAAATTGTGAGATAAATGGAGGAACATTTTTGTTTGTAAAACAAATTTAAAATTTTATTGGAGTGTGTACATAGTAAACCTTTTAAATATTTTGAGATGGAAAAAGTATAATGGATAGACTGATCATTGTTTGAGAAAGTCACTGTTAATTTGATTTATAATTGCGAACATAAATAATAAATGCATCTCAAATTTTGGAAAATATAATTTTATTATTCTTTTTTTTTTAAAATCTTATTTATTCTTTTAAAATTTATGTCATTTATCCCCTTAAATTTTTATAATTTTTATTATTTATAAATTTTTATAAATCTTTATTATTTTATTATTTTGATTCTATCATTAATTTGGATGACCTTTTGAAGGAATAGAGGGAGTCAACTAATTGGCTAGAAGACTTTTTTGTCCTTTTCTAGAAGACTTAAATTAGTCAAACAAAACAATACTAGTGATTCATGAATGAAAGAGTGATTTTTGGCTTGGAATCTTCTATTATTTGAGTAGTAGTCTATCTATTCTTTATACCCAAAAATCATCTATTTTTGGATTCTCACGATACTTTGAAATTTTCAATTCAAATATTTTTATTTACATTATGTCATATAACACTTAATTTAATGTCTGACTTTTTGGATCAAATACATTTGTAACATCCGCCTCTAGAAACTCCGGCAGACGATATATTATTAAATACTTATAGATCGATCTCATAAATTACCATGCTCTTCTAAGACATTTTGTCCTCTATCGCATGATCACTGAAAAACTTCTCAATGATTACCCATTTTAAAAATTGTTTTAGGTGAAGTCCGTTTAATTTTAAAATTTATAAGAATAGAAATTGAATCTAAGAGGGAGAGATGGATTTGAAAATGAAGCACTATTGAATGCTACATAAACATTTGCTCCGGAACCCTATTATGGGGTACAAAAGAGAACATCGAAAGAAGATAGAGGATTTGGAGCCAAAACTATTGAATCCTATTATTTCATTCGTGTTGGAAAAACAGTTTAAGAGTCCATGTGTTGTTTAAACTCTAAAAGAAATTGACGTTAAGTGCAGCTATTGATGACATTATAAACTAACGTATAAGTCATCAATTTTTTAATGCTAGACTTTTGCCTCATAAATGGAGATAACTACGAGTATGTCAAATCTTCTACTTATATTTCTTTCATTTTCACATTATTAATTATTATATTATCTTTATTATATTATTTATATTTCTAATAAATTTTAAAATAACTCTTAGAACAATTCAATAATTCATAAGTCCTAAATTTACCTAAAAATTCATAACAATTTATACATTATACGCGTTAATAGCTTACCACTTTCATATGACAAGTATCATCAATATATTCATTATCAACATCTTCGTCTAATCATAAAAATGTTTCGACATAATAATCAATGATTTTTTTAATTTTATCATAACAATAAGTAATTCCATTTAATTCAAATCTAATTAGCTTCATATTCATACTAATTGTTTGTATGATAATTATTCAATTATAAATTAGAAAATAATTTTTTTAATCCAAAAATTATTATATATATGTATCTAAATTATTACGGTGGATATTCTCGTATTACATTTCAACAATTAAATTAAAAAGTGCCAAGACATATCTAATACTCGTCTTATATCCCCAATAGATTGTCGGGGCGTTTAAATTTGAATTTTTACAGATTAAATGTTAAATTCAAATATTTTTATTTTTTGTCAGATAATATTTTGATGAAATTATCAAATAATAATATTTTCAATGTATTTAATATCATACAATTTATTCAAATCAAAATTTTATTCACATTCGAACAATGACATCTAGTTGATGTACTTTCTTACTGCTTACAGGGCTAAATGAAAGAATTTCATAAAAGATTCGGTTTCAGACAAATATTATCAGACAATCATCAATTAAAATACGTTAAAATAAACAATATTAAAATAAAAATTGAATAAGAAACTATGCACTTATACTAATAATAAATTAAGAAGTGATGTTGCAACAATAAAAATAATATATGTACATTTTTTTTATTAAAAGAGAAAAATGAGATTTTCTAATAAATAAAATTAAATAATGTGCACTCTTTGTTAAACTCGAAATGGATAGTAGTATTTTAAACAAAACTTTAAATTTGTTATTAAAATATGTTATTAAAATTATAAGATCATAGCAATATGAACAAAATGGTCTATAATATAAATCAAAAGAATTTTCATAAATAATTAATATTATATTTATTATCTCAATCTAAATATTTCAAACATAAATACCAGACGCATTTTTTTTAGTATGACTAAAACGACGAGTTTTAGAACAGCATGAAAAATGCTAAACCGAGCATTCAAATGGATTTAGAGCGAGGGGACATGCAATTAACATAAATAACAATTGAAAACGTGTGAACACATAACTAATTTAGGTCAGTCAACAGGTGGTGGCCTATATTGAAATGCATTCACTTTATCGAAATGTAAACCGGCCACATTAACGACATCTCGAAGCTTGGCTGGAATATTGGTGAAGGAGTTAATCGAGCGATATGTCCCAACTGACGTACTGTAACTTTAACCACTTCACAGCAAGACGTTTCTTACGAGAATTAACCCACACTACACGAAGCATCTAATATTAATATTTAAGACTCTAATTATTTATCAATCATTTATCATAGAACCCACCTAATTCTGCCTATTTGTTTGGACGGAATCTATATCCTTATTGTTCTAAGATAATTTCATATGGCCCTACTCATTAGTATGATTGCACTTAAAGAAGTTTATAATTTTCATTAAGTATGTTGGTCTTATCATGCAAACATGAGTATGAAGTGAGAAGTAAAAAGGGGCAGAAGTGGAACTCAACCGAACCCAACTGACCTGTTATTGTTTCTTTACAATTGCAATAATAATTTGAAATCAACAAAATGGTCAAGAGTCAAACTGTTCAATAATGCCATAACAAAACTACATCTAGCCTTTTCATATACTGTAGTGGAAGATGTGACACACAATCAGTGGCAATAACACAAGGAGTAATGAACTAAAATCTAATCAAATCCTAACTTCATCATCTCTTCAAATTTTGATTTTTGTTTTTCTTGCGTCGGAACGTTTATGTCAGTTTCTAATGTTCTGCACAACCAAGCTTTATGATATTCAAATCAGCAAAACCCAACTAGCCATTTCTAATTCAGAATTTTGCCTTTGTAAATGTACCTGTTATAGAAGCAACATAGTAGATCATGTCCCCCCTTGGCCTATTCTATATTTCCCAGCTTGTAGAGTCGTTGACGAATGTAAAATGCATTTGCATATGATAATGAAATCCAGAGTTCATACATCTGTGGCCTACCCTCTGCCCCATCTCTCTCATCAATGGAGACGAATAAGAGAGACGTTAAGTTATATAGAGACCGAAAGATTAATCAAGTGTCTCCAATCATTAGTACCATCAGCCCCCTAGGTCTATCTAATACATCCTTTAGTATCTGTTATTTGGAACTATTTTTACAGATACTAAAGGATGCATCAGTTTTAACTAAGCTAGCTGCCCTCGCATGATGATAGCTTCTTGTAGATAATGGGTGTAATAAAGATTCAGTACCAGATAGGAAAAGACTTACTTGAGGATTTCTATCCAGAGCAAACAAAGTCTTTTTAACAGCATCAAGGGTTAAATTTTGTACTGCTTCCATTAGTTTCATATGCTTGCCAAAAACGTTGCACGTTGGAAAATACATCCTTCGTTTTGAAGCATGGCCTTTAGACTTTGGATCCACACACTTTCTAACTTCATTGCTGTCTGAAATTCTCCTGCCAAATTCTAACTACAGAATGCATGAAGGCATCACAATTCTGTTTCTTGCAATATACAAATTCAGTTTCCTAGAAAGTACTCAACAAACATTGAAGATATCATTCAAAATTAATAAACGACATTAAACACAACATTATACTTAGTTTTCATCGAACTTTATCAAGTTGACTAAAATAAGCGATTAAAACAGACTAGCTAGATACTGCATTCCTTTCATGATTCAGATCAAGAGATGAATCCAAGTCCCAGCAAGGAGTAATCTTTCATTTGAAAAACCATCAAATACTCAACATCCGAGATCAAGAATTAGTTCTCACTAAAAAATGGCTTTGAGTGCATCCCTAATATAAAGATACCGGAAAGGGAAACCCAATTCCTTGGCCTTTGAGGGAAGAACTCTCTGCCCTTCTAGTACTACAGAAGCGCCTTCTCCTAGCAAAGCTTTAAGTGCTATGTCTGGTACAGGTAACCATGACGGCCTGCCTAGGACAGAACCCAAATTTTGACACATCTCGGACATTCTCACGGGGTTAGGTGCGGTTCCATTGATGACTCCTTTATATGATGGGTTGCATATAGCTTCATATATCAGGTTTACTATGTCATCCAAATGAATCCAAGAAAACCATTGGTTTCCAGAACCCGGAGGCCCGCCAGCAAACATCATGAAGATTGGAACCATTTTGGCTAGAGCACCACCGTCTTTTCCAAGAACAACACCAATTCGAACCAATGCAAGCCTCACTTCATTGTTGACTTGAAAGGCCGTTGTTTCCCACTCTTTACAAACCTCAGCAAGATAATCATTTCCTGATGGGCTTTCCTCATCTAACACCTTTGTCTCGCTGGTTCCATAATAGCCTACTGCAGATGCACTAATAAAGACCTTGGGACGAGTGCCATCTTGCAAGTTATTTATCAAACCTACGATCTTCGAGGTAATGTTGATCCTGCTATCCTTGATATCTTTCTTGATCTGATGAGACCATCTTGTGCTAACAGGCTCCCCTGCCAAATTCACCACAGCTGTTGAACCCTGAATGCAATCCTTCCAGTCTGACATCTCAGCAATAACAATCCCAGGGAACTCCTTCACTGGGAAAACAGTCTCAGCCTTTGGTCTGGACCTTGTTAGTACACGCACAACATGGTTGTCTGCATGCAATCTTTGAACCAATCTTCTACCGATGAACCCTGTTGCTCCAGTTATCGATACAGTCATCTGATTGGCAGCATCGATATCTCCATTATTGTTGCATAAAATTCTCAGGCTCTTGTGGTATTGTGAGGAGGAGAAAGAGTTGGTGGTGCTCGGGTTAGTGTTATTGACTGATTTTGACCAACCAAAGTCTGTTCTTCCTCTTGTTATTGTTGTTGCTCCGCAGCAGAGCTCCATCGGCCTAATGTTCATTTGGAGCCCCATATATCAAGACTTAGTTACTATAGTAAAACAAAACATCACAATGAAAGATGAAAACGAGATAATATGATGAGTACTATGCTAAACTTGCTACCATCAGAACATGCCCCAATGCCTGATGAATAGTATCTACCCTTGTCCCTGTGACCTGTGATAACAAAGATACTGTTTCCGAGTTGACCCCAGATAAATTACAAATACTATCTACTATTCCACATTAGATATGAATGTGATGAGCCAAGCTGCTAAAGTTGCTAAAGGCAATAAAATTGAAAATGCAAACACCATTTGAAACTACAAAAAGAATTATGAAAATGCAAACACCATTTGAAACTACAAAAAAAAAATAATGCTATGATCAAGGGCTGATCGCAGTTTACTTGGTAGTGACTGGATCTAGCTTACTGCATAGTGGTTCAAATACATGAATTTTTTTTGAGCGTTTTTATACTATTAATAAATTATTTTCAACAACTTTTCTATTATAAGATAATAACTTTATCTAAATTTGGTCATTCAAGAGGTTAGTAATGCTGATTTCAAGTATATTAAATATATGCATAAGGACAATAAGAAACCGCAATATACCTCTCTATATCTCATAAAAGTGGACTTGTTTTCTAAGTCTGTGTGTTTGTGTGTGAAATTCAGTTAAACCAACCCAGACAACACATTCTTACCTATGAAAAAGTCATCTGAAAAATTCTTAAGTATATAAAGTTTCATTGACTAGTGGATTTGAGAGTGCCACGTAGACAGCTCCATGCTAGAGAATGGGACAAGTTTTATTATCATAAACACATAACTCACTTAATTTAGCAAGCAGATTGTGGGGTAAAGCTATTGATGCTAGAGATTAATTGTTCTGGAAAAATGCTATATAGAACATGCATTTGAACATTTATCAACTTGACAAAGTGTTGGGACATTTTTACATAAAAAATAAAATAAAAATCGACCCTTCGACTCGACCGAAGACAAATGACATGTTATTGTTTTTTTACAATTGCAATAATAATGTGAAAACAATAAAATGTTCAACCATCAACTGTTCTAGAGTATTGCAATAACAAAATGTATGTACCTCTTTGTATATAGAGCAGATAGATGAAACACAGTCATTGGCAATGAGAAATGGAGCAGTAAACTAAACTTCAACAAAATCCTAACTTCATCCTCTCTTCAAATTTTGATTTTAATTTTCTCTACATTGGTATCTGTTACCATTATCAAGAATGCCCTCTAATTGTCTAATAATACAAATCCCGCCAAGACAGATAATTCAAACTTCTGAATGTATAGCTTACACCAATTCGTAATACGACACACATAAAAGAGAAAAATAATAAACGATATTTACACTAGCCCTGCCTCACCTCCAACGCAGAGCCTAATCCGCCTAATGCAAATCCACTAATAACTCGTGAAAGAAATCAAGCATGTACACTCAAGAACCTATCAGACTATTTTTCAATTAGATGTTTTCTTATAGACAAAATTTAATTAATAATCCTACAAATCTTTCTTCAAACTATTTTCTAAATATACTAATATTTGAGTACATCTTTCTCATAAAATACTTATCTATTTTATAAAAGAAAACAAAAAGACTAAATTTAAATGTTCCAAACTCAAATAAGCTCTCAAAACTCACACAGTCATCGAGACCCTGGGGTCACGATCAAATTTATACGCCTCCCGGTCTTCTGCACGACACCGGGGTCTCGATGGCCTCACACAAATTTCCAAAGGACCAAAATTGGCTTCTAAGATTAACACCTCGTCAAGATATTTTCAGACTTTCGTCTTCTCTCTATTAGATTTTATGGATAGAAATAACTTGAAATAATTTCTTCAAATAACGAACATTTTAATCAATTCTTCCTCCTAATAAGAAACAAACGGATGCACTAATATAGTATTCAAAAATTTAATATATCAAATTATGCATAATTCAATATAAAATCCCTAAAAGAGATTAATGATTTATATATTAATAACAAGGGAATCCCTTTAAAAAATTTACAATTCCACTCCACATAATAAAAGAATCAATCAGACAAACCTCAAAACGACCAATCCAAACAGTGATTCGAGCTGTCTCATCACCAAAGATATCTCCCACCAGCTTCCCAATCCACTACAAAAAGACCTGCCTCAAGCACAACAAAACACAACATCCCTACGTAGTTGTACTCATTAGGTCCGATCCAGCATCGCCCATTGGCTATGTGGCCCCCTTAAACGAGACGCATTCTATTTAGTAACCGTCGTGACAGTTTTACTGGCTCGCTGACCGACAAGTGCATGACGTATTCTCAAGCACTGGCCCGTTTGGGCCTTCCATCCAGTCATCATCCACCATCTTCTCAAGCTTCTCCCCCAATGGTTTGTTCAGTTTTTTCCCGTATAAATAATCCTCATACACATCTTTTCTAATGCTGAAAATCAATTCCATCAATTCTCTACAATTGCGTCAATTTCTTCTGCTCAAACAGATGATTCTAAACTCTCAACCAAGCTCCGATAATTGTTAGAATTGTAAGACTACTAAATCCTAAGTTTCAAAATAAGAACGACATAAATTTAAAATGTGGAAATTAAAGAGACACAAAGATTTATATAGGTTCCTTTCCCTGGATAGAAATGTACGTCTGCTTGCCGTCAAGTAATTCACTATCAACTTCAAGATCGGGGCATAAGCCCTACTACTACCATATACCCATGCTGGAAGTATTTTATTATATACTGTAATCTCAACCACAAGTCTACTAAGAACAAAAGTTATATTCTTTCAAGAATATTAAAGACCTAATATTCTTTTTATAATGATTATTTCTATCTCTAAGATTCGCGCGGGATTAATAAAACTCATAAAACAACCCAGATTTATAAAGAGATAACCTAAGCCTGACTAAATTATAGCACACTAGAGCCCAAATTTCAAATCGCCTCACCAAAGACGAATCATCGAGATTCCTTATCGAGACCCGTGGGTCTCTCGAACGGCTCTTTATAGCCTCACATCTGTGACGAGACTCTATCAGACCTCTCATCTATTCTTCGGGATTCCCCATCGAGACTCCTCGGGCCCTCGATGGCCTCTTGATAAAATTTCTTCACAAAGATTCAACAAATTCTCCCACTTGAATATTTTCGATCACCATCTTTCGCTACACCTTCCAAATGCCTCTTCCCGAGTTCATCATCCACCTAACTCCCACCGTTCGATCCCAATTTCTCGCATCTTCTTTTTAATCTCGTAACATCCTTCGGGCGACATCAACTCGATTATCGAAGAGATTCCATAGTCATTAATTTGGACTCTGCTTTGACTTTTTCTCATTTAGATAATCACCATGTTCTGCCTTTTGCCTTCGATCTTCTTGATCTTCAACTGTGTACCTTGAAAACCTCCAAGCTCGATTGGGTCATCACCTAATTTATCCCTTCTCGCTTCTTCCCATTCCACTTCGACGACTTCCTTCGATCTCATTCATCACCCCGATGTTTGGATCGTAATATCTTTTCAATGCTTAGCAAATAATCAAAAGGTTTAATACTGCATCACATTTCAACCACGCCATAACATGAGGATTCAGGCAACATAGAACTGCCGATTCCTTCTTCGTATTCCTTCGCACTTAACTCATCACCAAATGAAGTATTACATTCTACCGCTGGGGGTACTTTTCCTCGACAATCAACGCAGCCTTCATTCACAACTCGAATCTCCCCGAGAACCTCTCCATTACTCCAAGATAAATTTTACCAACAAAATTTATCTATTTTCATAGAAATTCTAGCCGAATCTCACCTACTTTCTCTGCAATCTGCATCCTTATTCAACCACTTCGAGAACCGGCCAAGACAACATAGAAAGTACCCGCTTCTTCCCTTGCTATTACCATCGCCTGCACAACCTTCCAATTATGATCTTCGAAAAGTAGTTCGACAACTATCAACATCCAAATGACTCACCGAAATTAAACTCTTCCCTAATTTTCAGAACACACCTCACCTTTGCCGGGCTTATATAGAAATAACCATTCGACAACTTCAGATTCACATCTCCTGCACCTACTACATCCAAATATGCTCACCATCGCCAGCATTTAATAAATTCCATAATTCCAAGAAAATAATTTACCATTACATCCCCGTCATGGTGTATAAAATGAGCTCCAAAAATCACTATCCAAGAATCAACGGAGCATTCACGTATAAAAACCAAAGCGTTAGAATAATCGCCAACACAACATCAACATCACCAAGTAGCTTTGCGTCTCTTCACGTGATCTGCCTTCAATCCCGACATAAGATCGAATTACCCTCTCCTCTACCTGCGGATCTCCCAATCGCTTTTCAAAATCTCTGCCTCCCGCTCTTCCTCTTCCTCCTCGTATAAGATAGTTCGACAACCACTCAGTTCAACCTTGTTAAGCATTCAAAAGCACTACTAATGGGCCGCCCCTCATCGGGCTTCCCAACTCTTAGGTAACGGCCAACAAAATCAAAAGGCTCAGATTCATCATCAACATTAACATCTACCGCCGATAGTTGATCGATAATGCTATTGAAATCGCTCGTGTTGTCTAGTTATGTGTGCCATCTAACATCTTCGAGGTGAAATAATTTTTTCAATGGTAAGTTATACCTTATTTGCTCAAGCAGAAGATTTCTCATATAAATTGCATAAAGTCTTCATCACTCTTTGTGGTGGTTTCTCTCAACAACATTGGCCATGAATTACGGTTTCCTCGACGTATGCCGCCCGGATCACACCCAAACTCGTCATTTAGTAGCATCCATTCATCATCCTCCATCTTTTCAAGCTCCTAGCGGTTTATGTAACTTCTTCCCCGCATGTATAATCCTCCATACATCTTTCAATGCGGAAAATCAATTCCATCGAATTTCTACAACCCGCGGTCACAAATCCTTCGGTTTCAACCATCGATTCTAAACTTCAACCAAGTCAGCAACCACGCTTCCTCCTATACCAATTGTTAGAATTTAAAACCCTAAACTCCTTCTGAGTTTCCAAGAATCAATGTTAATCCATTTAATCTCTGGGATAAATTAAAACGCACACAAAGATTTATGGACAGTGCTCCTCTTCAATACGAAAAATGACGTCCTCAAGTTATTAATGCTAATTCACTATCAACTTCGTAAGATCGCTACAAGCCCTAACATTGCCTATAATCTACGCTGAAAGATTTTCATATACTCTATCATCTCAACCACAAGCGCCACCAAGAATAAAAGTTACGTTCATCGAATATTAAAGACCAAATATCTTTCTGTGGAATGATATTTCATTATCAGCATTTCCGCGCGATTTAATGAAAAACCTTTATAAAAAACAACTTCTGGGATTTATAGGGCAAAAAGATATAACCTACCAGATTCAAATTATAAGAATACTGTTCAAACCACCTCAGCCTCGGCCGAATCATCGAGATTCCCCATCGAGACCGATGGCCTCGAATGGCTCCCACAAATTCCCGGTCTTTAGTGCACGAGACCCTGGGGTCCTCGATGGCCTCACCAGAAAAAATTTTTCACATCCAACAATTTCCCATGTTTTCTGGATAAAGCTCAAGTCGGAGATCAGTCGCATTCCTTGTGAATAAAGTTGTCCCTGATGCCGAAGGCATTTTTGTACCAGCACTGCAGAACTAAACTGAATATTATTGATTCTGAAGGGTTAGTGTCACTTCTATTCTCATTCTGGTTTCTTCTATCCAAATTCAAGGAAGTGGTCGGTTTTTGTAACAAAATCGAGTTATCCACAAGCTATCAAGGGTAGACTTTTTGCAGACTTGTTTATTTATTGGTTTGATTTTGTGACAGAAGATTAGGACTGTTTCGCTGAGTAACAAAAAATCTACTACCACCTCTTGTAGACTGACAGTTATCTCAAGACTTTCGCAGAGGTCAGAGTCTGTTTTAAGCACAATTTGAAGTTGACTTGGGCAGTAGCATCTTTGGGATAAGTTAGAACGAATCTACAGACTTACTGTTAGTTGGGGCATGTTTATTCAGACGCCTTTGTAGTATTTCAGCTTCTGATACTCGACGATTTGGTTTCAGATGCTGAACATATAAAGATTGGAACATACTCCTGAAATCCTAACCGCAATAATTCATCATCCGAAAGGTTTATCGAGATGTAATAATTCCCTTGACATGTTGTTTCTGCTAATCAAAATTATCTAGAGAAAGATCAAGAGAAGGACCATCTCGATATCCCTTAAAACTATATTTGATATCCAATTCATGTAGAGAGCTATTAGCCTGATGGGAGATGTGAATCAGGTTCTCTTTAGCTCTCTACTATCATTTATCGACTTGCAGGGTTGAATTATTTTACTTTTGGCAGATGATCCAGACTTTATTACAACTACACTTTCATGAATTGCCTTACATCATTTAAGAGTCTCACAGACACATTCCATCAGACAAAACTTTTCCTTTCTCCTTTCTTCATACAAACTTATCCAGCTTTTAGCTTGGAAATTTTTGAAGTGGAATAAAATTTTCCCATGCACGCTCTTTCTTGAAGTCTTGCTCTCGAGGAGCTTCTGTCCTTAACTAGTTAGGGAAAACGCTTGTAGAAGAAACTCCATCTTTTAGAATGGCATGGGCTGCTAAAGAATCATCATTTCTGTCCTTATTTTCACTCTTTGGCTCGTAGTTGGTGCAGCCCATCTGCTCCCTTGAGGTAATATATGTTGGAGGGGACTAACTGGTTCATACTGCACTAAAAATTGGGCTTCACAAGCCCTACAAACATCCTTATCTGAAGTTTGACTTCCACCAGCAATATTTTCACTGGTGCCTCTTAAAAGTTTGGATGTATCCACATGCAATTTGTTCGGTGACAGTTCACTTAATGTCAAGTCCACTTCGCAATCACTTTTACGTTGTGTAAGAAAGTTCGCTTCAGTCTGCCTGATCTGGTAAAATTTCACCCCAGAAACTAAAAGAAGCTCGAGAATACCCATTTTTCGTTGGTACAACATGGAAAAGCTTTTTGAATGAAATGCCAACTCCAAAACAGGTTCAAGCTTTATTAATCTCACCCATCAGAAAAATTCATTGTTGATGCTGTAGTGCTTACAAATATTGGTGTGGACAAAGCTAAACAATGACATTTACAACATCAAGTTTAATTTTTTTCGTAAATGCAACAACATTTTCACAACACTGCATTATAATCACTGATTGCAGTTCCACTTAGAGATTATGATGTTCCTTAACATTATTCTCCTCATCATCTGATGACATTTGAAATGCTTACAACCATCTTGTCATTATTAAGGCTTTCTGAAAAACAAAATCTTATGAGCAGAATAGAACAATTTCAGCAAATTAAAAGTGAATGTATATCAACAGATCAGCAGATAGCGTATGAATCCTGTGAGAAGCCAGTGAACTGATGGTTATTTTGTTAACTTACCATCTGATTTCCAGAATAGCAATACGTGTAACTGAACGAAGCATTACCAG